>QLTV01012194.1:403770-433988 GCA_003457575.1 Thermophis baileyi
GTCCTCCTCCTCCTCCTCCTTCTCTTTCTCCTCCTCCTTCTCCTCCTCCTCCTCCTCCTCCTCCTCCTCCTCCTCCTCCTCCTTTTGACAACTACCTGCCTTCCTCTGCCAAGTCCAAAACATCCTCCTGCATTTTCTCTGTAGACACTCAACTCTCAGCCTTTCAGCTGGCACCACTATAAAGCCAGCCCACCTTTTTCTGTATGCCAGTCATGCAATAATGAGCCAAATGGGCAGTTGAATACAATAATCCAGTAAATAGGTGGGCGTTTTATATTGTGTATGAAGAAAAAGAGAGAGATAGAGAGAAATGCCACGTTGTCTGTCTCTCTTGGAGAAAATCCAAGGAATGAGGGGCTGTACAGTTCTGAAGACCAAACAGTGCAGGCTATAGTCTTTATACAACTATACTCTAGAGTTGTTATACACACATTCTGCAAGTGGTAGCAAGTCGGATCAATTTGGGGAACACCATGATATACCTGCATAATACCACTCAGGTCTCCTACATGTTTCTGGATGCAATTCAAAATGCCGGTTATTGCTTTTAAAATCCTACATGACATAAGACCCGGACACTTAGAAATCTACCCATCTCCAGTGGTATCCACCCATCAGCTTAGATATGGGAGGATAGGAATGCTCCCTTTCTGTGAAATAAAGTCATTTTATAAAACCTAGGAAGTGTACCTTGTCTATTATGGTGCCCACCCTGTGATACAGTCTTGTCCCTGAAGTTTGGATGGTCCAAACCTTGTTGGCTTTTCAGAAGCCTGCTTAAAAACTTGCTATTCCCTTAGGCTTTAGGGCCAGGATTTACTGGATCCCATTCTGTGTGTTTTGCTCTTTATTGGTTAAGCAGTTGTGTTTTTTTTAATAACTCAGTGTCTTTTATTATTCTTTTAAATTTTTTATATGTGTTTTTTATTTTTAGGCCTTGTTAGCTACCCAGAGTTACTAGATCAGGATGGGCCATAAAAATTGCAGAATAAACAAATAAATATCTCGCATTACTTTTCTCCGACTGCACTTCTGATTCTGTGTAAAATCCAGAACAAAACGTGCCAGGTAAGAATCCTTCCCCTCCTCTGCTGAAGTACGAAGAAACAGCACTGGAAGCAGAATTTGAAATGTCAGCTTGTATAACAATCAGGATCAGAACAGTTTTGTAGAAGCTGGAAGGAGAAAGTAAGTTTTGAGTCCTGTAAGATTTTTTTTGTTCTTGAAGAGACCACCTCAACTGACCACCACTTTGAATTAATGATCTCTTGTGCTTGTCTAGTATGGTGTTGTTTTCAATGACTGAAAATGTCCATCTGGCTGCTGTAATGATATGTAATGGAATGGAGAGCCAGTTTTGGTTTAATGGTTAAGGCACCAGGATAGAAAGCAGAAAACTGCGAGTTCTAGTCTCACTTTAGCCATGGAAGCCAGTTGGGTAACTTTGGGCCAGTTCCTCTCTCTCAATTCTTTTACCTCACAGGGTTGTTGTAGTGGCGAAAATAGGAGGAGGAAGGTGTGTTGGGTATGTTCACCACATTGAGTTATTTGTAAAAATAATAAAGGCAGGATACAAATAAATAAAATAATAATTTATTAAAAATAATATTGTAAGAAAGACCTTGGGAGCCAGGCCAAAGAGACTGCAAGGGGAACAGTCAGATAAGAGGCAGCATATCCCACAACTGGATAATAGGTAGAGCAAGAGGCTTAAAGGGGACACTCCTTAATTTCTCAGGCTGCAAAGAAGGAGGGGGGGAAATTATGCTTTCAAACTTGCAAGATTCTGTAGATGTAAGCTTTACAATAAAGGATTTGGTGGCACAGCAGGCTGGGGACTGCTACTGGTTGAGAAAAACCCTAGTCTAAATTCTGAGTTAACTGCACTCATGATTTAAGTACAGGTAGACCTCGACGTACAATAGTTCGTTTAGTGACTGTTCAAAGTTACAACGGCACTGAAAAAAGTGACTTGACCATTTTTCACACTTATGACCATTGCAGTATCCCCATGGTCATGTGATTTACATTTGTATGCTGGACAACTGACACACATTTATGATGTTGCAGTGGCCTGGAGTCATGTGATCATTTTGTGACTTTATGACAAGCAAAGTCAATGGGAAAACCAGATTCACTGAACAACTGTGTTACCATTTAATAACTGCAGTAATTTACTTAACAAATGTGGCAAGAAAAGTCG
The DNA here is from genome assembly GCA_003457575.1 of Thermophis baileyi. Classification (NCBI taxonomy): domain Eukaryota; kingdom Metazoa; phylum Chordata; class Lepidosauria; order Squamata; family Dipsadidae; genus Thermophis; species Thermophis baileyi. Next base: position 405,974 of record QLTV01012194.1, read on the forward strand.
TAAAATGGGACAAAACTAACTTAACAAATTTCTCACTTAGCAACATAAATTGTGGACTCAATTGTGGTCATAAGTCGAGGACTACCTATATTATCTTGTTGCCTGTGTAGCAATAATACCTCTGCTGTTTGTTCTAACAGGGGGCCTTGGGATCTGTAGCCATGGTCTATGAACAGAATGCAGGATTCAGTGTTGGTGAAGAGAGAATAAGGAAACTGTTTTTAAGATCAATCTCAGTTCCTGTGAGGCAGGCAATCTGGAAATAAAAACCACTTGTATTTCTGGAAATAATGTTATTATTATTTTTATTATTGTTATTATTACAAGTGGGACTTATAATTGTCATTTGGGGTTCTGACCTTCACAACATCCCTGCAATCACATGATTGCAATCTTGGTACTTATTTTGATATCATAGTGGGACATGGTCATACGATCACGAGGTCTAACAAATTCAGGTTATTTGAAAGACTATATTTTCCCAGTCATATCTACTGATCAGGGGTGGGTTCTAACTTACCTCGCTGCCGGTTCGCTTCCTCCCGCGCCGTGTGGGCGCGCCTCGTGGGCGCATGCGCAGTGGAAAAAATTCCAAAAAAAATTCCCCCCCCCAAAAAAAGCCAAAAACAAGATGGTGACGCATGCACAGTTCCGGAAACTCGGCTTCTGTGCATGTGCAGAAGAAAAAAAAACGGAAAAAAATGTCAGTGCCACAAAAAAAATAAAAAAAAAAAAAAAAAAGCTGAAAACAAGATGGCGACGCATGCGCAGTGCCAGAAACTTGGCTTCTGCGCATGCGCAGAAGAAAAAAAACCCGAAATTTTTTTCCAAAAAATAAATAAATAATAATAATCCAAAAAAAAGATGGCGGCGCCCACGGACCGGCACTGACAGAACCGGTTTCATGACGTCACCGTGACATCACCAGTGGGTCGCTACCAGTTCGGGCAAACCGGTCCAAACCGGGAGGAACCCACCTCTGCTACTGATCCACCAGAGCACGGAGGCAGGGAATGTTACAGGTCCTCTCTCCTAGTGGGACCAAGAAAGGCCTTCTCCTTAGCAACTCCTTCTCTGTGGAACTTCATCCCTTCAGAGATAAGATTGGTTCCCCACTTTGACACTCTTTAGCAAGGCCCTGAAGACATGGTTCTGTCAGCAGGCCTGGGGACAAGCCCATCAAGTGGCTGGTCTGATTGTTGTCACCAAGGGGTGAGGTTTTAATGGTTTTTGTAGTGGGTTTTTAGCTTTGTAAGCTGCCCGGAGTCACCAAGTTTGAGTTGGGTAGTCATATAATTTTTTAAATAAATAATTTTCCTGCCAGCTTCCCACAAACTAAGCCATTGGGGAAGCTGAATTCATCCTTAAACAATGACCACCATCCATCATTAACCAAGGACTACCTGTATATTTAAGGTGATTAAGGTGGAATTACTCTGTATCTGTTTCTCACACTCCCTCACCCCCTTGGCTAAAATAAAAAGCAGGCGGCTGGACTAGAAGACCTCCAAGGTCCCTTCCAGGTAATTCTATTCTATTCTAAAATCCCTTTTTGCAATGGTTCTGTTTCCTTCTTCACTTTCCCAGGGGCTGCTAGCAGGGGTGGGTTCTAACTTACCTCGCTGCCGGTTCGCTTCCTCACGCGCCGCGTGGGCGCATGCGTGTTGTGCACAGCACGGCTGTGCCGCGTGCACATGTGCAGTGCTGAAAATCCAGCTTCTGCGCATGCGCAGAAGCAAAAAACAGCTTCTGCATGTGCGCAGAAGCAAAACACAAGATGGCGGTGCCTATGGCGCCGCCGAGAGAGCTGGTTCAGGGGCGTGTCCAGCCGGCCATTGCTGCCAGTTCAGCGAGCGGGGGGGAATTCCCGCTACTGGTTCTATAGAGCCGGTCTGAACCAGCAGCAACCCACCTCTGGCTGCTAGGTATTTCATCACTCTGTGTATGTGTGTACATCTTGTGTGTGCATGTGCACCTACACATGTGTTGTGTGTGCATGTGCATGTGCATTTTTATTATTTATTAATATACATTGCAAGACCAAAACAAATCTTACAAAATGTACAATTAAAATGCATACATAAAAATTACAGGGAAGCCCAAAACAATCAAAATTGTGAGGAAGGCACCAGGACATTGCTTATGTGTGTCTGCATGAGATAATCACACACAAGCACACATGTACAAATGAACAACCACTATTTTTTCCCCATCCTGGTTTCCAATATTTTCAGGAACGATCATTAGTTCATGCATGATTACAAGAATTAGAAGATAAAGACAGCTAGGATAGGAGTAAAATATTACTTGAGGCCAAAAAGTGATAATTTCCTAGCAACACAAACGTATCATAGAGTAGGTATTTTAAAACTTATTGTCAAAGAATGCATGAGACATGATATATTAATTTAGAAATGCAAGGTTGTTTCCTAAGGAACACAAAGCTGTTTATTATGAATGAAGTCATTAATATTTTAAAATGGTTTTGTTTAACAGTTAATGGATTTGCACCCGTGCCTTTTGAGAGTGTCCTGGACCTGCCACATATTGTGAAATTCCTTTTTTTTTCTTAGAGAAAACCAAGCGACTTCAGTAGTAATGAGCTAAAAATCAGATATGCAGAAAAAAATATTATAAAAGATTAAAAAATGATTGAATAAAATAAAGTCGAACTGGGTACATTGCATAGCCTACCTAAATTTAAAAATGAATGACACTAAAACTCTGACTCATGTTGATTGAAGCAAATGTGTACTAGGGTGATAGAAAAAAAATTAAATATAAAGATTAATAAAATCCAGCCATCCCCAACCAACTTTACCTTTGCCCTAGTTTGATTCCCCTAAAAGAATGGTGACATAAATAAATAAAAGTGAATTATGAATAAGTGTCATGAGGTAATTGATAAGAAAGCTGATTTGAAAATGTAATTGACAGTTTTGCCAGAAAATATTTATGCTGACTATCTGTCATTGAACAAATGGTGAAATATTAATATCTCAGCATTTGATATACTGATATAATTCTCCACCGTACTGCATTTCAGGACAAAGGAGCCTATAACATAAATGGCTTAAGACAAGGGGCCCTACACTTTTTGCCATCCACATAATCATAATGTACATATCTGCCTAAAAATCCAAACACCAAAATGAATATAAATGAACAGTGAAAACAATCCAATGAAACTTCAGGAAAGGTGAAATTAAAGGCAACTAAAAGATTCTTCACACCTTCCCTGGACTCTATCTGTATCTCCCCAAGCAAAATACACCTCACAATTTGAGAAACCTTGGCTTAGGAGATGAGAGTTTGAGCACTTCTTGTTTTTATATCTTTGGTCCCAAAATTGTTTCTTTTCAGCAGATCTGGGGGTGAAATCTAACTATCATAGCAATGGTAAACTCAACTTGTAATTGTTTTTAAATGTTTATGACCCTGATATTTTATTTTACCCTTCTTCCTCTTCTAAGAGCCAGAAGCGATGACATCCAATCCCAATCACCTTCTTTTCATTGCCTTATCCACTACTCATCATTATTCTCAATTCTCTGTTATATGTTTGGGAATGACATTTTGCAAAATCAGTATAACAAACCTTGTAATAATGGATCTTGGGAGAACAGATAAGGGAGCATACAAGTTTTGGATCTGCTTCACCATGTAAGTTCCTCCTCTTATGCTGTTTAGATAGCAATCATCTAAGGATACTTGAGCCAGAGCTGGGGCCAGGGCATTAGAAGTAGATCAGGGAATCTGAAGGATCATCTCCCCCATTATTCACCAGGTGAGTCCTTCCAAAGACTGGAGTAGTGGTTGTGTGGTTAATTTCATTTGTGTTGGTAACTATGCAGGGGTGGGTTCTAACTTACCTCACTGCCGGTTCGCTTCCTCCCACCTGAAAATTCCAAAAAAAAATCCCCCCAAAAAATCCAAAAACAAGATGGCGGCGTATACGCAGTGCCGGCAACTCAGCTTCTGCGCATGCGCAGAAGAAAAAAAAGCCAAAAAAAAGCCAAAAACAAGATGGCGGCGCATGCGCAGTGCTGGCAACTCGGCTTCTGTGCATGTGCAGAAGAAAAAAAAATAAAAAAATTACAAAAAGAAGATGGCAATGTCCATGGACCGGCACCGACCAAACCGGCTCCGTGACGTCACCAGCGGGTTGCTACTGGTTCAGGTGAACCGGTCCAAACCGGGAGGAACCCACCACTGTAACTATGAGAAGGAAAGAGAGGAAGAAAATTCTCCCATTTCCCTCCTGGTTGCACAAGAATGGCTTAGAAAGGGGCAGTTTCTTCCCTGCAGATTTTACTCGCCATCACTGTTCAGGTTGCCTCCTTAAGCAGTCCTATTTATTCACATCTATATGACTACATGATCTAGTGCAGCAGCCCCCAACCTTTTGGGCACCAGGGACCGGGTTCATGGAGAGAGGTTTTTCCGTGGACCGGAGGGGGCATGGTTTCACGTGCTGCCTGCATCCTGCGGATGGGGCAGCCCGATTTCTGGCATGCTGTGGCCTGGTGCCCGTACATGGACCATGGGTTGGGGACCCCTGATCTAGTGGGTTCTAATATGTGGGATTTGTTTGATTCAGAAATAGCAGACTCAATTAATTTAAAATTGTTGTAAAATTGATTTTGGGGTGGTATTATAGAAAACCAGGTCACCATGGCTCATTTAAAAAAAACAACACCTATATTTAAAACAGACCATGGCTTAATACAAAATATTAAATCAACTAATGAGACTCACTTTCAAGAGAGCACGTATGGGAGCATGTGCAATCTTAAGCACATGCACCTGGGAGTAAATTCTATTTAATTCAACATGGTTGCTTTAGAATAGATTTATGCAGGATTGTCCTTTAATTTCCCTAAATAAGTTTTCTTAGCTAAACAGCCACCTAGTGCTAGAAAATCTAAATTTTCTAACAACAATTCTACCTCTTTTCACCAAATGCTATGGATTTTTCATATTCTATTTTCAGAACAATTTCAGCATATCATATTTTATCATTTGAATTGTAACGATGTAGAAGTCTTCACAACTTTTTTTGCAAAGTAAAATATTTGAGAAGCAGCAGCTGACACAATTTGGTATAGTTAAAGAACAGACGAAGAATTGTTCAGAGAGTGGATAAGCTTCTTTCTAGCTCCCTATATTCATTTAACCGTAGAAGTAAGAATTTGCTTCCAGGAGCAAGGAGCACTCCAGAATAAAATGTTTCTCCCACAATTACCCAGTCTAAAATGTATATATCTTCATCAAGGGCACACCTGTTTATATGTGGAATGAAAGGCGAGATGGATTGAGTGGATAAACACTTGGCTCTCTGAAGATAGACTAAAAGCTTTTAGAGGAGGATTGTGCTTTACTTTTTCAATTCTGCCGGGTATCATTAAGGGAAGCTGTTAGTTATGGAGACACTTAGAGTTTAGCACTGTGTTGCATCCTGGTAGCTGCTATTTCAACAGGGAACATCAAAAAGACATAAAACTGAATGCTCCTTCAGGGTGTGAGAAATGTTCCCAGGTTTGTCCCATTCACAAGGTTTCATTTTCCTGCACAGCCTGATCCACACGAATATGTTAGCAAACTGAAAATGTGGATTGATGAGATCTGTGCAGACGTTGGCACAGGATTAGGGCTTGTGATATTCTTGAGCCTATACCCAGGCTTATAAATCAAGTCCTCCCACGTTACAGTTTTGAAAAAAAAAAAAAGCTAAGAAATGACACGAGTGTTGCACTGATCCACTTAAACCAGATGCTTCTGTGCCATATGTCTGGTACAGTGGGAGAGTGGATGTTGTTTTAGCATCTGGAGCTTTGGCAGACACAGCCAAGTTAATTTGGCTCCCGAGGCCCCAAATCCATAAGCAACAGTCCTACTGCCTGACAGTAGAAATATGACATTAATAAATGTAATAAGAACCATTTGCTTTCTTTGACACTCTTAAGCAGTTGCCCAGGGTGGTTGACTTCCCCTATCTAATGAAGGAATTGGCCTTGCTCATCATTAGAGAAGTTTCTTCCACATGTGGCCTGAGGTGCAAATGGCCCATTGCTGTGTATGAGCTTCCGACCATATACAGAAGTGGCAATGGCTGAAGGGTGACAAACAGATGTTATTTGCCATTCAGCTCTAATTTACTGTATCAATTATTAAAGAATCCCCTTGCGCCTTTCCATCCTTGATAGCCTTGTGGTGTGAGGAGCAAGTCAATGGCTAAGCTAATTGCAATAAGCAGAAGTGGTATTTAATGCACTGGACACTTTCAACTGCAAAGTAGTTCCAATTAGAGTTTGTAAGTGATGTGACAGCAGTTTGCCGAGCCCCAAAATAGCCCCTCGTTTGTCAAAGCTTATGGCAGCTTTCTGATCATCTCCCCAGCCACAGGACCTGAAAGTACCTTCAAAAAGCTTCCTTTCATTGATCTTTAGTCAGATGCCGACTGAAAGGCAGACGACTCTGCCAGAAAGAAGACAGATAGGTGCTGCACCATCATGAGAAATGTCATTCGCTTAATGAAAGAGGGGGACCTATTTGTGATTTAGGTGGACGTTTGTGTCTATGGATGCCCACCCACACAACACAGGTACAGAAGCTAGACACGTTCAATGAAATGAAAGTTCAACTTTCATGCTGGCGTTTTAAGATGAAAACCAAGGATATTTTATGCTCGTTACATTAGGCGTAGCCCCATTGAATCAAGGGGATTTACTCTGAGTAGGCATATTTGCAAAATTGCAGCACTAGGGCTGCCGTTAAAGACAAGGGCACTTCTCAGTAGATTTGCATAATCTTACGTGCATAATAACCTGATACCGAGGTCTTCGTGGAGTCATAATCATAACTACATTCACATGGAAATATACTTTACTGAGAGTTCACTTCAGGGTTTAAAATATGAAATTATTTTAAGGATTATTGTTTACAGCATTCTACCTTAACATGGTGCTTTGAGCTGCGTTTGGCTTCAAGTCACATAATCCCATAATGGGAGAAGAATCCGTGTTGAATGTTGAAATCTAACACATCTGGAGCCATCAGTTGAAAAGATTTAGAGTTTAGAACTATACGTTGCTCCAGGATAATATATGAAAGTTGCAATGGATTCTAGTATCTATAGAACCTTGCAGACACATTATCTTTTTCACAAAACCACAGAGGATGATGATGATGATGATGATGATGATGATGATGATGATGATGATGATGATGATGATGATGATGATGATAAGAATAAAAGAGGTGAGATTTTCATTCTCAAACACTAATGTAGCCTGATTGGGCTCTGACACTATGTACCATACTTTATGAGGTGGATATTCCTTTTCTTTCAATATACCACCCTGTGTAATTACTGTATTAATCTACAAGTAGGCAACATCACACTCTCCAATTAGATTCAGATTCAGTCCTAGTGAATATGACCAATAGTGAAGGGTACAGGTAGTTATCAATTTACAGTGGCAATTGGGACTGGAATTTCCATCGTTAATTGATGTGATCATAAAACGAGGATGTCTGAGAAGCCAAAGAGTGGTGGTAACCACCATTCGATGCCATTGTATGCTGTGGCCCGCGGGGGAGGGCCTTCTCTGTGGCTGCCCCGGCCCTCTGGAACCAGTTACCTCCTGAGATCCGGACCACCCCCACCCTGCTGGCCTTCCGGAAAGCGGTGAAGACCTGGCTCTTCTGGCAGGCTTGAGGCCGTTGATCTCGCCTCTGTAATTGGCGAGATCCGGCCATGAAACGATGTGTATGAGTTTTTAACTGTTTTTAAATGTTTTTATTATGTTTTCTTTTAATAGTTTTTTATATTGTTGTGAGCCGCCCAGAGTCCCTTGGGAGTTGGGCGGCATACAAATTTAATAAATAATAATAATTGTAACTTCAAACAGTTGCTGAACAGTTGTAAGTCAAGAAATGCCTATATGTATTCTCAAATACTTGGAAGGCACCAAGGTAGCCCATTTTATACTTGTTATTATGGAATGAGCAGCTGTGAGACTAGGCTGAAGCTGCCATACCTAAAGATGAAGAAGTCATGTAAGCAGGATGGACAAAAAGCCAGAAATGTTATCTAAAAGATCCCTTCTGGAGATAGATAAGAAGGAACTAAGTCATTAAGGAAACGAAGGGAAAATGTCATCTGAACCAGACACCTGGACAACTCCTCCCCAAATGCCATCAACAGCTACCACACTTGAAAATCAATGAAGCAAGAGTAGCTGCTAGTCTTGTGAATTAACAATGCAATGACTCTGGGAAATAAAAGGGGTCCTGAAGCCACCCATAGTTTGAGAGTCCTAATATATATTTCTGTTGTTAAGTGAGACATTTGTTAAATGGGTTTTGCCCCATTATATGACCTTTCTTGCCAGAGTTGTTAAGTGAATCACTGCAGTTGATAATTATCAACTAACCCTGGGTTAGTAACCCAGTTGTTAAGCGAATCTGGCTTCCCCATTGATTTTGCTTGTTGAAAGGCGGCAAAAGGGGATCCCATGACTCTGGGACACAACAACGGTCCTAAGTATGAACCAGTTGCCAAGCATCTGAATTTTGATCACATGATGATCATGGGGATGCTACAAAGATCGTAAGTGTGAAAAATGGTCATAAGTTACTTTTTTTAAGTGCCGTTGTAACTTTGAACGGTCACTAAATGAACTGTTGTAAGTCGAGGACTACATGTATTCAGTTGAAGTGTATTCTGAGTGTGAATGAGTGATCGTATGCCGAACCTGAGAGTAAGTGTAACACAGCAAGAAGTGAAGAAGGTATGATTGCCTTTCAAAACAGCTGTCTTTTCTGGCAGGTCATATTTGACCCTAACAGTAACTTAAATAAATAAAAGAATCTAGAATTTCCTGCTTATCTAAGTCATAGATAGCTTTGAACGATACCTCTACACTTATAAACTAAACTTGCAAGAACAAATGCAAAAAGACATTACAATATGTCCTGTAATACCATGTGGAAGGTTATTGTCTTCTCTGTATTTTGGGGGGTTAGGAATCTAAGACCTTGGTCCTTCTCATTATTCTAGCTGTGCAAAGAGACCTAGAACAGGATGTTGTTAACTTATATTCCTGGCAAATCTTCTCCAGACTGTCAGAATGATGTAAACGAGGCTAGAATATAAATGGGAACCAAATCCTCGGTGTTACTGAGTTGACAGTTTTCTCTGCAGAATGTGGGTTTTTCTTTTTCTGTAAATAATTTACTTGGATTTTTGACCTGCTAACATTCGTGCTGTAATATAATGTAAATAGCATAGGCAAGCACTGAATATTCTCGCTATCTTTTCAAAAGAACCAAGATCTTAAGAACGTGCCGCAGAGTTCTGAAGCTCAGGGTTTGGTGCCACGGGGAATTGGCAAGAAATCAGGTCAGAATATGAGTCAGATGTAATACTGAGTGAGTACTAATAGGCTGAAACAGGAATGAGCCTCATCTTATCATTTCTTAAATGTCAAATTAGTCTGCTGGCAAATGGGGTTATGTTCTAGGAATCTTATCCCCGTTGAAATTATTTTGGTTCCTTTCTTTGAGGGTCACCTTGTACTTTTTCTCTCTTGCAAATAGGTAAGGCAGAAAAAATACTTTATTTTTATCTGTTTATTTATTTGCATCATGCCTTTTATTATTTTTTTACAAATAACTCAAGGCGGCAAACATATCCAACAACTTTCCTCTTCTTATTTTCTCCACAACAACAAACCTGTGAGGTGGGTTGGACTGAGAGAGAGTGCCGGGCTCAAAGTTACCCAGATGGCTTTCATGTCTGAGGTGTGTCTTGAACTCATTGCATTCCCCATTCGTACCTACCGCTAGACCATAGATTTGTTTATACTTCTCTGTAGGCAGATATTTAAGGCCTTACTCATGGGAAACACTGTTAGGCATGAACTACATTCACCAAGCCTTAGATAATCTTCCATCACAAGGGTTCTTATTGGCATCTGCCACCCGATAATGGACAATAGTTTTTTTTTTTTAATGACTACAATGGAAACATGTTATACCAAACATCTTTAGCACTTCATCCCATAAAGCTTCAACTGGAGTAGTCACAAGGCAGGTCGATTGTAGAAACTACCAAATCTCTGTTCATCAAGAAAAGCTTGACACTGATGTGGGTTAGAATGTTTAAAAATTCAAAAATAGAAAAGGTCCTTCAGCCACCATCCAAAATTTAGAGAGTAAGTGCAATTCGGTTTAACCCTGTAGCCCCCTCCTTCTGGGGAGTGACGGCTTCATTTCATTCTGACTAGCTTTCCATAATCCATTGCAGGGGTGGGTTCCTTCCGGTTCGGACCGGTTCTCCCGAACTGGTAGCAACCCACTGGTGATGTCACAATGATGTCACCGATCCGGTTCGGTCGGTGCCAGTCCGTGGGCGCCGCCATCTTTTTTTAAAAAAAAAATTTCGAGGTTTTTTTTTTATTATTTTTTATTTATTTTTTCATATTTTTTTCCTTCTGAGCATGCGCAGAAGCCGAGTTCCGGCACTGTGCATGCGGTCGCCATCTTGTTTTTGGCTTTTTATATTTTTTTTATTTTTTCGGATTTTTCGTTACTGTGCCACGCGGCGCCGGAGGGAGCGAACCAGCAGTGAGGTAAGTTGGAACCCACCCCTGATCCACTGGAAATGAAATACCCAGATTTCACTGAATCAGAATTCTGGAGAGAATTTGTTTTAATCTCTAGACTGAGTGTTGTGGTTTGATGAGGGAAAATGAGATCTCTAATAGAGAATGATCAGCGTAGCACCATCATTGTTTAGTGTGACACCATCGCTGTTTAGGGTGGTGCTGTTAAAAATAAAAGAATGCAGATCTGTGAAATTCAAGCATTAAAAAGGAAGAAATTCATCTACTTTGATGTCTATATACCGTAAAAGGACGGCATGCAAAAAACAGTTTGGAGAGTATTTATTTCATTAATTATTTTCTGTCTCAGGCCACACTGAAGAACGCTTTGCGTACGAGCCCCCATTTTTGCATCATCTTGAAGTTATTTTACTGTAAGTTAGGTTCACATTCTCTATCTATCCATTCCTGTCTAGAAGGATCCATAGTATGGTAACAAAGAAGGCTATTTTTAAAAAAATTCTGATCAGCAGGAACAAAAATTTGAATCCATGGGCCCAGTGAAGAATTTCATCTCTGGTTTTAACTGATGGAGGTCTAGCGACTGGTGAACAGTTTTGGCTCTAAGGTAAGCTAAGATCCTTGAAGACTAAGAAAAGCTAGATGTACATACCTACAGTATAATACTGAGTGTGCCCTGCAGGAGTTTCTTTTTTTAAATCCCTGTGGGCAGGGAAACCCAGTTTCTAGCAGGATTTGACATGATAAAATAAAATACAATTCTCTACTTTTTAGCCAGGATTCCCATGTGAATTACTGAAAGAGAAAACCTCTTATTTGTGCAAGTTTTGTGGTTACATATACTAAGTCGTTTGTTTGTCGGGATGTCAGCTGGGAAAGGAAGGTTGTACTATGGCCCTGATGAAAATTGAACTCTGCTTCTAGAGTTAATTTTTTTTTTTTTTAAATTGACATAACGGCATGCCATGCTATTTACATAACGTTTACTTGTTCATAAATGGAACATTGTACACTGGTGATTTGAAAGTAGAGATATCGGCCGGCACAAGCGGCAACGCTAGTTGGAAATGTATCAAGTTTTGTAGAACTCAGATAACAGTTTTGTAGTACTCTGGACAGCTCTGAAAAGCTAGATTAGAACTGATGCAAATAAAGGGGATTAAAAATCTCGTGTGATCTATTTCTTAGATCGCTCGTTAGAGGTCCAGTTAAGCTAGCCAAGGGTCAAAAATTGTGGAAACTATCATTTTTGGTAGGGTAACAGGTTGCCTATTCCTACTCTACTGAGTACAGGTAATCCTCAACTTGCAACCACACTGGGGGCTAGAACTTCCATTGTTAAGGGAAGCAGTTGTTAAGTGAGCTGTGCCCATTTTTTTTGAAGAACTTTTTTTTGCTGTGCTGATTAAACAAATCACCATAGTCCTTAATGGAGTTGCATTACTGTTAAATGAATCTGGTTTCCCTCGTTGACTTTATTTGTCGGCTGGGACGGTTGCAAACGGTGATCATGTGACCCTAAGACGCTGCAATTGTCACAATAAATGCCAATTGCCAAGTGCCAGAATTTTGATCACGTGACCATGGGGACACTGCAACGATCATACTGCAAGTGCGAGGACCAATCATTAATCACTTTTTCCAGCAGCATTGTGACTTTGACTAAATGAATGGTCATAAATCAAGAACTACCTGTCTAGTGTAGAAGAGTGAGACGTTCTCTTTGTGCCGTTGTATAAATTAAACCACTCTCTATATCAGTGGTTCTCAACCTTTCTAATGGCACGACCCCCCTGCAACCCCCCATGCAGTCGCCAAGTGTCTGAATTTTGGTCACATGACCACGGGGATGCGGCAACAGTCATAAGTCACTTTTTTCTGCGCATGCGCAAAGCATTCTGCGCATGCGCAGAGGGTAGAAAAACCCAAATGGCGGCGTCCGGGCTACCAGCTGACGGCGACCCGCAGGCACGGCCGAACCGGGACCTTTTTACCCCTGCAGTGACAGTGGCACCAAGATGGCGGGCTAACGCGCGCGGCGACCCCTGTGAAATGGTCGTTCGACCCCCAAAGGGGTCGCGACCCACAGGTTGAGAACCGCTGCTCTATATCATGTATATCTATACATTTGTATATATTTTCTGAAATAAAGGAATGGAAGAATGGAGCAACCCAAATTTATTATGTTCATTTTTTAAAATTTTAACTCACGTTTATGCCTATTAGCACTGGCCAGAAAATATAAGAATTGTACTGTGAAACATCTGAAAAGCATCAGTTTGCACTCCCACCGTAAACAATTTGGGGGCAAAACACATGTGAGTTGAATTTGAAAACAGCTCTCTGATGTGTCCCTAAAACCATTTCTACCCATTCTCCCTTTCCTTCAGGCTTCACTTTTCTTTTCCATACATTTGTCCTTCCCTGCTTTATAGCCTCGTTCTCATGCATTGCCTGCTGTCCCCAATTCTTAGAGAAGTTGGTTTGTTCTCATTGGGTACTTTTATTGACTTTTGCTCTCTGATCTTTTGTTGCGGTTTGCTTTGCCTCTCACCAACCCTTCCCTGCGAGTCTCGATATCCTTTTACCACTTAATACTCCTGCTTTTATTCTGCCTTTTCTCCTCCCACCCCCACCTGCTTCTCACTAAACTATGTTTCTCCCCATTTCTTTTTAGCTATACTACCGTTATGAATATTAATGACCTCCTGTAAGGGCTATTATTTATGGCAGAAAAGACTGTCCTTTGATCTGTGGCTTTTTCTCCAGTACGTTAGGATGTCTGCAACTACAGCTGGCATTCCTTTTATCTTTGCATAAGTCTCCTTCTCTTCTCTCATTTCCATCTTTTCTTTTTACACTGTAGGTTTCTTATACACATACATATACAGAGAGAGAGAGAGAGAGAGAGAGAGAGAGAGAGAGAGAGAGAGAGGGAGAGGGGGGGGGGAGAGCGGGAGAGAGAGAGAGAGAGAGAGAGAGAGAGAGAGAGAGAGAGAGAGAGAGAGAGAGAGAGAGAGAGAGAGAGAGAGATTCTTTATCAGGCAATCTTCCTAAGCATGGCACACATATGGTGATTTCTATCCTTCAGACTGTATCTGCAGAATCCCTAAAGGCACAAAACTATTCAGGTAGTGATGGTGGTGTGTAATTTGTTTTGTACTCAAGAATTCCTGCCATGCCCATATGTATTTAGACCACAGGCAAACCAAGTTGTCATAGAAACAAAGCATTTCATGAATAAATCAATCCATAACAAACTTGTAAACTTGAGAGGGACCACTGCATTTTAGCACGGAATCTTTTACATCCATAAATTAATAATGTTTTATAGCGAGCCATACATGGCATTACCGTTCTGCGTTTGTTTTGTCTCATTCTTTATTATTCTCTGGCCCTGTTCTAACTTTTTTGCTTTTATACGCCGTAGATCAATCTGTCAAGTGAAACAATAAAATCAAAACTGGTCTGATCAAGCAGGGCAAGTTTTTTCCACCTCTCTTTCTTGGTGAGATTTTATGGGGAGGGAGGTTTGGTCTGATGTTAAAAATCAGGGAATTTTTTTTTTTACTTCCAACCTTAGAGTTCTAACTGTCACCGTGCCCCCATAGTCGCATGACAAAAATTTGGGCTGGCCTCAGTGGTGGGATTCAGCCAGTTCGCACTGGTTTGGGCAAACCGGTGGTTAAATCCCCCTCCCGCTATCAAAGTGGATCCTGGGCACTGCACTGCACTGCAATGGAGAAACAGGGAACAGAGCAGCCGACGCAAGGGAAGAAGAAGGCCGCTTTCCCTCTTTCTTTTCCCTGCTTCCTCCTCCTTCCCTCGTGCCAGCTGCTCTGTTTCCCATTTCTCCATTGCAGTGCAGCGCCCAGGATACACTTTAATAGTGTGTGTGTGTGTGGGGGGGTAATTTAACAACTGGTTTGCCCAGGGTCAGGTTGGCCATCGCAGGAGGCTCATCCCGCATGTGCATCAGAGCTTGAGGACGGGGATGGGCCACGCTTCCCACAACAGCCAACCTGACCCTGGGGGAACTGGTTGTTAAATTATTTGAATCCCACCACTGGCTGGCCCACATTTACAACACCCCTCTTGCCATACGCACACCCTACTGCCCCTTCCAGATGATCCTCTTTATCATTTTCTTTACCTCAGAAGAAGCTGGAGTCCCAGGCAAGCCAGTGAGTGAGAACTATGGGCGGGGAAGTGGTGCTGCAGGTAGGCACTAAGGAACATGGAGCTTGAGGCAATATGGGGCTCGCTGAGGCCTAGGGCTTAATGGTGTGCCAGGGCTTGCAGCTGGCCTGTATGGGGCTTGCTATGGCATGCTGTTTGAGGTTGCAGTCCAGCTGGTGCTGGGTCTGAAGCCCCAAGCTCCCTAGTGCCAACCCACAACACCTGCCCCCTGGCCCATAGCCTTCACCCACTGGTGTGCTTGCCTGGGACTCCTTTTTCTTCCCAGGTAGTGGTCATGTGAGACTCTCACTTAATGACCCACATTGATCCTGGGGTTTTACAATGACAGCTGGGACAGCTGGCATTTCAGCCACTAAGCAATGTAGTTGTGTGATGTTGTGCTTTACAACTGCATCCCTTAATAATGGACATCCCAGTCTCGAATGCTGTCATAATCCAAGGACTACCTATATAAGAAGTTGCCATTCTAAGAGTTAAAACTTTATTAGAAAGCAAATTTTGGAGCACATTTGGAGCTTTTCTCATGTGTGTGTGTGTGTGTGTGTGTGTGTGTGTGTGTGTGTGTGTGTAAGAAAAAGAGTGTGTGTGTGTGTGTGTGTGTGTGTGTATGAAAAAGTAAAAGTAAAAAACATTTCTAAATTGTTGGCTACTGTAATACATAGCTGAATATGTTTCCTTTTTTTATTTTTAAGGCAGGGGTCTCCAAAGTCATGAGGTTTTAGATGATTCATCAACCCCAAACATTTATTATATGAAAATAATGTAATAAATACTGGTTCAACTAAATAGTACTATAAATAATAACAATACTACTAATAAAAGACCCTTGGATAGTTCCATTGATGATCACCTTCAGTGATGACATTTTTGGACCATCTACAGTCAAACTGATGCACAAGTAAATGTTTTAGAATTCTACTAAAATTCTCATAGGAGCATACAGTTCTTATCTCAATTACAAGAGGCTAGGAGGGTCATGAGATTAACTTCACTCTTATTATACAATCCTCTGTTGAGCTGTCTCTATCCTCTGGACTTCCCATATGTCAATTAAATTACAAGAGAAAAAAAAACAATATGCGGAAACTTTCTCCATGAAAGTCTTCCATGTAGGAACTAGGAGAAAAGTAGCAAAAGTGTCCATCCTCCCCCCAGGAATAAATGACAATTAGTCATGACTGACCACAGCTACATCTGACTTGATTCCCCCCCCCAAAAGAGTAACATATTTGGGGGTTAAGCCTACTTAGACTGACCAGGGGATGGCTTGGCATTGGTTCCAAACCTTGCTGCTGAGCAAACAAAACCATTGTAAATTCCAGGAGGCTGCATTGACTACATCTCAGTGCTTGGTACTTGTTTGCAAGTTAACGCTCCCTACTTTGTCTACATAGGTAGACATGATGGGTAAATTAGTACTTTTTAAGAAACAGAAGCTCCTACCAAAGATATCTCAAACACTATATAATTAGACTAGGGGTGGAGAAGCTCTTGTAGTTGCTTTCACAAAGGCAGGAACATTATTTTTAAAATAGCAATCGGGGAATGTTTTCTCTGTCTCTCAGAATAAATCCATTTGAGTGATTGGAAAAGAAATAACTTTCATCAGCTAATATGCCATGCTAAATATTCTTCATTTTTTAAACAGCCTCCACTACGTGGTAAAATGTGTTGCCAGTGCACCCCCAGAATGCATAAGCCCCATGCTGGCTGGGGAATTCTGAGAGCTGCTATCTCAAATGGTGTAGGAGAAGAGCACACAGCCACTGGGGGAAGAGTCAAGAGAGTAATCAGCCTAGAGTTGTTACATTCCCACAAATGATCTAAATCCAATCCCTCTTAAATTGATTCTTGTCTAGTGCCAATTTAATGCTGTTCATTAACTAGATTCTTGCATATAGCCATGAGCAATAAATCATCTTAACCAGAACTTAATGTGTGGTCCCGATTCTTCATGCCTAACAAATAATCTGGAAAATGTCAAGATCTGGGTGAACTAAATCTATTCTAACAAAGAGCTAAGTGTAGGTTAGAACACACCTCTGTCTCATCCAAACTTTTTTCTGCCATTCCAAGCTCATGATTTTCTGTCCCTTTAAGGATATGCTAGACAAACTAATATAGGATTGCGCCTCAATTTCCTGAAGTCACTCAGGTAGCATTGCTGAATAAAGCCAAGGAAGACCTGGAGAGCAGTATTTGGTTTAAAAATAAAATTCCCTGCATATTCACCATTCTGAATTCAAGTTCAGCCATCCTGTCCCCCCGCCCTTTTAGATCTAGGGTATAAATTACACCAACTTTAAGGAAGGATGAAGATGAGCTAGAAATGCAATAACTGATGCCTCAAAGCTCTTGGCTATTAAAAACCTTAAGTCCAAGGAATAATTTAATGAGCATCACGTGTTGCATATCCCAAAATCATCTTTTACATCCACTGGTTAAGGTTGTCTTGATACAATTCCCACTTTTGGCTTCTTCCTCTTTTTTCCTCTGCTGCTTGTCAGATTGCATTAAAACCAACATGTGTTCCTGGAAACATACATATTTTCCACCAGTAGCATTTTGTTCTCCTGCATAATTAACAGTGGCTGCTGACTAATCTCCCCACAGCAAAATGTGCACCTCATCCAAGAAGGAGAACATTCCCCCTGGGAATGCCAAATGCGAAATGTAATTGCAGCATTAACGAGGTATGCACGTTTCTTCTATATCCCAGGATTTGGTGAATGTTGCCCTCCCCATCCAACTTTATTTTTTTATTTTTACAAAGTGCTTTCAGGAGGTGTAATCTTGAGTGGAAGAGTTTTGGGAAGGGGAAGAATGCCATTTCTTGTGATGCAAGGAGGTGCATAAGCTACAGCTTCAAACAAGCATGAGGTCTTCTGTGGAGTTTTCTTTCCCCACCTGAAGAAATCCTGGTTTTCAGTAAATACCTTAAAAACAAAGTTATTAAATAAAGTGGGTGGGGGTAGTTGGTGACAATCAATAAATGTTTTTAATGTATATATAGAAGTGTTCCTCTGGAGAAACCCATGCTGTTTATTCCACCAAAACATTTTTCCCTGCACCCTTCTGATACATTTCATAGTCATTATCATATTAGCTGTAATGTTATGTGAAAAGTGTGTGTGTGTGTGTGCGTGTACACAAATACCTACACTCCCCTCCATAACTTGTGCCATAAATTTGCATACAAAGCCAGTTTGATCTCCTGGTTAAAGCACCAGGCTAAAAGCCAGGTGACTATGAGTTCTAGTCCCACCTTAGACATGACATCCAGCTATGTGACTCTGGGCCAGGGGTCCCCAAACTTGGGAACTTTAAGACTTGGGGACTTCAACTCCCAGAATTCTCCAGCCAGGGAATTGAAGTCCACAAGTCTTAAAGTTGCCAAGTTTGAAGACCTCTGCTCTGGGCCAATCACTCATACAGCCCAACTCACCTCACAGGGTTGTTGTGGGGGCGGCAGCGGAGGAAATAGGAGGAAGAAGGAATATTAGTAACTGTATATTCACTGCCTTGAGTAATTTATAAAAATAATAAAAGCAGGATTTTTTAAAAAAAAAATCTAAAATAGGGATGGACATATTTGAAGAATAGGGGACACAAGACTCATTCAAAGTACGTTTTAAGGTAGAAGTTTGTTCTGGAGGATTTCCCATATGGGAAACCATCAGAATGAAGCTTTCTGAGGAGGCCCATCCAAAGGTACTTTTCAAAGCAAGCTTGTATCCCTGTGTAAACTAGATGAGATGGCTGCATCCAACTGGAAAAATAACAGGAGGCATGAGAAGTAGATCCTACCTCAAAAGGCTAACAGACTTATTTCTTCTCATAATGTCATTCACACTCATTTACTGGGGCAAAAGCAAAAATAATCTCTCACACACACACTGTATGGGGATGGGTGGGGTGGGGTGGGGTGGGGAAGGAGCAGCTAAATAGAAAAAAAGGGGGGAATATTGAGGGGGGGGGGAAGGCGAAAAGCAAAAGAAGTAAGCAAGCCTTCCTCTCTTTTGGACTTTAGCTCAGGGTTCAGAAATCAAGTGATTTACAAAAGTCCAGCCAAAAATCCCAAAGATTTTTTTAAAAAAGAAAGCCAGGAAAAAGATACATTACATGGAAGCGTGTTGTGTTTGCATTCACGTCTGACATTAAGGGATTAAAGGTGGAATTACAGTAAATACAAACTTTAAATGGAATAGGCCACACTCGAAGCAGCGGCTCAAAGTGCTAACATTTTTTGGCCATTAATTATTAATAGGAGCTAGCAGCTCGTTTAAAAGTTTTCCTCTAATGACAAGACTTCTTACAAGATAAATACCATCTTTGGGCTGGTGCCTCAGAAAGGCATCTCTGTATTTTTCAAGCCTCAAATGTCAAAGATCTAAAATAAAACAAACTAGAAGGAAGCTGATACAATTAAAGTGATTTACAAAAGTCCAGCCAAATGATTACCCTGCCAATAAGCATGAGAAGCCTTTAAGGGTGGTGATAATTGTCCTGTTGTTACAAAAAATGTCAAAGATGAGGACTGTTTGTTGTGTTTTATTCTATCAAGCAGGTTTCAGTTCTATGAACTGGTTCTGGAAATACTGTTTAAAACTGTGTGCAGCAATGGCTAAATCAAGGCATAAGCCTCGTATTTGTACAGGAGCATATATGAAAATTCCCTGGTATGACTGCTGTTTTGTTTTGTTATGCCTTGAACTTTTGCAAAAAAGAAAAACAAAAAACCATAGGAATGATCAAGCATTTGGAAGATCTCAGACATGGCACTGTTCAGCCTAGATGGCCATTTAATGCACCACTTCCACCTTCTGTAGAGATTCTTAGTCATCCAGGTCATGGTTGTCCCAAAGGTGCTTTTTCAGGCAGCAACTGGACTTTCTTGTTTTTTAATTTTATTTTGAAGACGTTTCGCTTCTCATCCAAGAAGCTTCTTCAACTCTGACAGGTTCCATTCTCCACTATCCTGTCAGAGCTGAAGAAGCTTCTTGGATGAGAAGCGAAATGTCTTCAAAAGAAAAGAAAAAAACAAGAAAGTCCAGTTGCTTCCTGAAAAAGTACCTTTGGGACACTTCCACCTTCTTTAACTTTGTGTCCTCCAGATGTGTTTAGGCAATAACTCTCCAGACACCATGGTAGATTGGGGAAGGATATTCTTGCAATATGCAGAGAATCCTGCATGTACAGGGGTTGGATCGTTGCAAAGGAAGGCCTACTCATGTATATTGTGCTCAAATGATTTCACTAGGCCATACTGCAGTCAAATGTAAAACTGAACATCCCATTATAGCCTAGTCAAGATCTAAGGTTACTAATCCTTCAGTGAGGCATGGACAACCCCCTCCCATCTTCATGCAGAAGAAAGAATGTACTACTATATGCAGAACAATTTTGTTAAAGTACTCAAAAATCATCTTTGTAGCAAACTTTCAGAATCATAACACTACAACTGTTCATGTGAAGACTAGTCAGCCTTCCCAAGTATCATCATCTTCTTTTAATGACCCCATAATCCCTTGCAGGGTGGAGTCTGGGCAACTGAATGGAGCTGAGTGTTTACTGGCCGGATGCCCTTCCTGTCGCCAATGTGGAGTTATATTCAGCAGATATATTCTCATCGTGCCCAGAGAGAGAAATATCTGCCATTACCTAGGATCGAACTCACAGCCTCCTGATTGTGAGGCGAGAGCTCCACCTCTAGGCCACTGCACCACTCCTCAGCTTTCCCAAGTATACACTGTTCTTTTTGTTGTTAGCTGAGAAGGACAAGGCAATAGCAGCCTCCATAATGTGGAGCATCCATATTACGATGGCGTCTGTGATGGATCATAACTTTTTGTCTAAAATATATCTTTGGGATTCCTTTCTCCCTCTGTTCATCCAATACTTGAGGTGAATGCAAATAGAAGGTTTCAGAACCTTTCCATTAAATTATGGTCTGATTTGTCTCAGTGATTCTTTCCTCAATCAGATCGAGTCCTTCAGTTTGTGAATCTTGTTTCTCAATTAGCTCTACTTAAGCCTGAGATCTCTAACGAACTCTGAAATGTGGAATCGTCAATGGTCTTTCTGCTCAGTTGTTAGCTTGCAGATAATTCATTACGCAACAAGGTAAAATCATGACGATGTTGCCTGGTTGGACAATGAATTGTCTGCAAACAAACTACCAAATTCAGAGACCACCACCAACTCCAGAAACAACCCTGAGCTACAGGTATTCTGTAGGATCCAATCTGGGTCGGTCACCGGGACCAGAGGTTTTGTCTTCTGGATTGGTGCTGGAGCCCATCCTCAGGGAACTTCTCTCTAACAGAGATTGTGCACTGTTCTGTGTGTGGTATTTATGTGGTGCCTGTTGTATGTGGCTTTTCAGATGTTGATTGGGGTGTTTATGCTGACTATTAAGTCATTGGCTGTCGTTTGCTTGTGCTGCCCAGCCCTTGCCTTCTAAGTACTTGATAAGCTGGTGGTAGATCAGTACTCCTGTTGACAGGTATTGTCTCTCATTGAGGTCTGAAATATTTTCACACTTCTCAAAAGCACTGGGTTTTTTTTTTTCTGTGCCTGCAAGGTTAAAGAGACATGCTCTTTCATATCTATTTGGTAGATTATACTAATCCACATAGGAGATGTGCAAGAACAAGAAGTCAGAGAAGTTTAACTCTGCTGACAAGGCACTACTTACTATAGATCTTTCTCTTGCTTTCTTCATTGTTCTAGCTGGGTGTCTAGGCTTCTTGTATCCCAGAGAGATAATTTGTATGCAGAAGAGATTCCTTCCTCAGCAGGGAGGTTCCTTCCCTCATGAGAGCTCATAGCTAGAATGCATCTGGATTCATTAGCCTTGGATAGTAAGGGGCAAGGTATTTTTATTCCATAGTTAAAATTAGAGAGAGAGCGGAGATGTTTTCTGGTGGAACTGTTTCGACGGGATTGCCATCAGGGTAAGGAGTTCAATATAGTGTCAAGTCCACTGCTGTGACTGAGCAGTTTCTTTGCTTCAGTGAAATTCTACCCTTCAGTATTTCTACCTCAGGGAGTACAGATGATATACTAATACAAATAGTGAGTTAAATCAGAAAGCAACAGCAGTTTTACACACAAACGCACAGACACGTGTGTATTTCAGTGGTAACTAAAAAAAAAACCTAGACAAATACAAATATGCATGATCAATCCAAATCCAGGGGTGGGCTGCTGGGAGTTCGCAGGGGTTCGGGAGAACCTCTAGTTAAGATTCTGTGCAGTTCGGAGAACCCCCAAATCCCACTCCTGGCTGGCCCTGCCCACCCTGCCCTTCCCAGGAGTCCCCACTGGGCCCGTTTGGGATGCAGGTAAGTGCAGGGAGCACATGGAGGCTCGGGAGGGCGAAAAATGGGCCTACCGGAAGTTTGGGAAGGCCGGAAACGGGCCCAGAGGGCCTCCGGAGCCCGGGGAGGCCATTTTCACCCTCCTGGAGGCTCGAGGAAAGCCGTGGTGCAGGAGGCCGACTAGGCCACACCCACCATGGCTATGCCCACCCAGCAACCGGGCAGAGAACCCCTTGCTAAAAATTTTGAAGCCCACCCCTGTCCAAATCTAGGTTCCTGTCTAGTCATGAAGCTCATTGGATGATCTCTAAAGCTAGCCTACTTAATGTTGGTTTAGCTTTAATGCTCTGGGTGCATGTGTGAGCATTGCTGCAAGTTGGACATGAGCAATGCTTAGCAATGGACACGATGCAGGTTTTGTGACTGTGAGAGAAAAGAGAGGGGTTTACAGGAAACATTGCCAGAGATTGCCAAAGCCTAGCACTGAGTTAACTGCTTCCCATGGAGAAGAAGGGCTCCATGGATGTCGCTGAATAAAGAAAGCAAAAGGAAGTGTTCATCTCAGATTGGTGGGCTCCTAGACAAGGGCAGAGTGATTGAGAAAAAGAGGAAAAGAGTGAATGCTCCACCCTTTGGCCTCTCCTTGTGATAAGTAGATCATGAGGTGCTAAGCAGAGATTGCCATTGCACTGGCATTCTGGTACAGGTAGTCCTCGACTTACAACAGTTCATTTAAAGTTATATAAAGTCAAAGTTATAAAGGCATTGAAAAAAGGGACTTACAACCATTTTTCACACTTAAGACCTTTGCAGCGTCTCCACAGTCACATGATCAAAATTCAGATCCTTGGCAACTGACTCATACTGTATTTATGATGGGGGTCATGTGATAGCTTTTGCGAGCTTCTGACAAGCAAAGTCAATGCGGAATCCAGATTCACTTAACAAGCACGTTACTAACTTAACCAATGCAGTGATTCACTTAACAGCTGTGGCAAGAACAGTCGCAAAATGGGGCAAACTCACTTAACAAATGTTTCACTTAGCAACATAAATTTTGCGCTCAATTGTGGTTGTCGAGAAGTACCTGTATTTAAAAGACTTGCAAGTAGAAGAGGGATGAGGTCTCTGCCTTGACAGATTTGGAAAGAAGTTGCTATATGAATTAAATGACTAAACTCCTTCTTGATACTGCTGCTAGAGCAGGGCTATTTTGAAAAACACCTGGAAAATCTCCCTTGCGAGAGAGCCAGTGTGGATTAATGGCTAAGGTAACAGGCTAAAAACCAAGAGACTGAGAGTTCTAGTCCCACTTTAGACATGAAAGCCAGCTGAGTGACCTTGTTCCAGGCCCTCCTTGTCAGGAGTCAATAGCTCGTCATGTGGAAGATGAGAAGGTAATAGCTGATATGAAAAAAAGAGCGATGGACAAAAGATTCTGTTCTTCCCTGCCCCATCTTCCTATCTCAGCCTAACAACCTTACAAGATTGTTGTTGTGGGGAAAATAGGAGAAGGAAGGAGTATTGGGTATGTTCGTCCCTTTGAGTTACATACATACATACATACATACATACATACATACATACATACATGTGTGTGTATGTATGTATGTATGTATGTATATAAAAATGGATGTGTGTGTGCATGTATGTATGTTCCAGCATAACTCTGGAACGCCTAGAGCAATTTCAACCAAACTTGGTACACAGATGACTTACTCTCTGGAAAGAAATACTGTGTGTGTGGGGGGGGTAAATACTCGGGCAACGCCGGGTTATCAGCTAGTAAAGTAATAAAAGCAGGACAAAAATCTAATAAGCAAAATAATAATAAACAAAGTTCCGAGTCAGGATGCTATAGAAAGAATTCTGGAATAGGTTCAGAGAAGAGCAATGATTATGATCAAAGACAGGAAGCAAAGTCCTATAGGAAACTGGGTATCTCCGGCTTTTGCAAGAAAAAAATGAGAGAGCATATGACAACATTCTTCAATATCCATATCCATATTAACTTAGAAGCAAAAATTGGATAGTGGATGTAAGTTTCAATCAGGGATGTCCATGGAGAAGAGGATGTTAAGAGGTCAAGATGGTGGTACTGTTCAATTGAAGAATCAGCTACCCAGGGAGATAATGAGGTTCCCTTTCCCTGTCATTTTAACTGGTTTTGGTTCCAGAATATAAATGGATGTTGGGTGGGAATTATGCCTATCACTTTCAGCACCTTGAGAAAAGCAGACTGAAAATATATAATAATAAAAACAGCAACATTATCATCAGTGAGTACAATCAACCATTGGAACAGCTTGCCTTCAGAAGTTGTGGGTGCTCCATCACTGGAGACTTTTGAGAAGAGAGTGGACAGCCACTTGTCTGAAATGGTATAGGGTCTCCTGCTTGAGCAGGGGGTTGGACTAGAAGATCTCCAAACTCCCTTTAAACTCTGATATTCTATTTTATTCATTATTATCCTACATTAATTGCTTATTATTTTTAAGGAATGCAGTTGGTTTGATTTTATGCACGGGACAACCATTTATCCCCTAAAACAAGAGTAGATACATGATGGTAGTAGCATTTTGTATTCACACAATACTGCGAAGAGTTACCTCCAGTTCAGCCCAGAAGGCACTTTTCTCTTATTCCAGGGCTTATGCCACAGTTTCTAAGCACTCCTTGCTTCAAAATAATGGGAAACTGTGCTGGCAGTTTTTAGCAGTAAGGAACAGGAAAAATCTCAAAACTCACAGGAAGAAAAATGTGGTTTGGGGACTGGTATCCCTTTGTTATGGCCAATAACAAAGGTTTCAGCCAACTGCAGAGGCATATTATCAACTTCTCCAACCTTCTATCCTATATGGATATGTTCAGGGGTGGGTTCTAACTTACCTCGCTGCCGGTTCGCTTCCTCCTGCACTGCGTGGCCGCACTGCATGGGAAAAAAAAGCCAAAAACAAGATGGCAATGCATGTGCAGTGCTGGAAACTCGGCTTCTGCACATGCGCAGAAGAAAAAAACCCAGGAAATTTTTTTTAAAAAAAAAAGGCCGAAAACAAGATGGCGACGCATGCACAGTGCCGGAAACTTGGCTTCTGCGCATGCACAGAAGAAAAAAAACCTGGGGAAAAATTCAAAAAAAAAATTCAAAAAAAAAATCCAAAAAAAAGATGGCGGCGCCCACGGACTGGCACCGACAGAACCGGTTCTGTGACGTCACCGTGACGTCACCAGCGGTCGCTACCGATTCAGGCGAACCGGTCCAAACCGGTAGGAACCCACCTCTGGATATGTTGGATTATAGCTCCCAGTATTCTAGACAGTTCTGCCAAGCAATAATTAACCACTTTCACTTTTTTAGTTGTATAAATTCTGACTTTCCTGTATTGCTACTGATACCTGGCCCCAGGATGAAGGACAGAATATATTGACCCAAATACAACTTTTCACTTAAAGATTTTCATCTTTAAGCTCCTAAGGGGTACTCCTTAATTTGAAACAAATCCTCCTCTTTTTTTTTATCAGTACATGAAATTTACATTTTCCCTATCAGCAAACCTTCTTGACATTAGTCAGGAAACCTCAGCCAATCATGGTTAAATGCCAAGAAGATGTCTATGATTTAAATCTTTATGTACGTCATTCATATGTTACATTTTGAGGAATGCACTTAAAATCTCTGAGGTGTTTAGCTTTAAAAAATATAAGGTGTGAAGCTGCTTTTGACTGAAGTTGAAAGGGAAACACACCCCATAGTGTTTCCTTGTATTTTAAGAACCAGAGGACATGGTTTTCTAGATCGTAGTTAACTTATTGTAAAGAATACTTTACAATACTGAAAGTATTCTTTACAATAGACTGGTATTTAAGTGAATGCTTTTATTCAACACTATATACTAAAGAAAACGAGTGATTTGTCGAAGTAAGAATGAGAGAATATTTGGTTTGCTACCTAAATGGTTGTTTTAGAGGTGCTGGTTATGTATTTTAGACAGAAGAAAGATAATAACCGGCCTTCAGGTCTGAATGTTGTCCTCGGCATCTTCAGAGTCATTTCAGATAATGGAATCACTTCAGTGTATTTACTGTGGCAGCCTATATTCTATTGAAATAAAAGACCCCAAGTATGAAGTTTCACTTGCTGGTTTGACTGGCTAGCTGCCTGAAAAACAGGCAAGATTTTGGGCAAATACAAACAATTGTTTGCTAAATGGTAATTTACAACGGCGACTAAAATAAAAATCAATTAGTGGTAAGCCTGTCATTTATATTTACCTGAAAAATTGGCAAACAATAGCTTATCTCACTGACGGATTATCCAAAATTTAGAGTTATGTCAAGAATGTTATATTAAGAAACAAGATTTGCATCCAGAATCTGGTGGGCATTTTTGAGTGTATCTCCTCTCCCGCTTTTTGCCATGGACCAATCTTGTATGAAAAGTTAGGCTAAGAGAAATAGCCAGGCATAGATAAATGTGAAGATAATTTCAAAAGATCGTCATCATGATTATCCAGAAATCTTCTGGATTGATATTTGTTCATAAAAGCAGTTTTAACCAACTTGGATAAATACCAGTTTTAATGGAGGTGTTGTATCCTACATATCCTAATAGGGGGACACGGTGGCTCAATGGCTAAGATGCTGAGCTTGTCGATCAGAAAGGTCGGCAGTTTGGTGGTTCGAATCCCTAGCGCCGCGTAACAGAGTGAGCTCCTGTTACTTGTCCCAGCTTCTGCCAACCTAGCAGTTCGAAAGCATGTAAAAATGCAAGTAGAAAAATAGGGACCACCTTGGTGGGAAGGTAACAGCGTTCCGTGCGCCTTCAGCGTTTAGTCATGCCGGCCACATGACTACGGAGACGTCTTCGGACAGCGCTGGCTCTTTGGCTTAGAAACGGAGATGAGCACCACCCCCTAGAGTCAGGAACGACTAGCACGTATGTGCGAGGGGAACCTTTACCTTTTTTTTGTATCCTAATCAAGGTTCATTTTATTTATATTACAGCATAGGAATAATATTAGATGAAAGTTGTTGGAATATTCATGAGCAGGAAGAGTCATATGGTAACTCAGTCAGCCAATGTGAGTAAAGTGCTACTGAGTCTGTGCAAAAGGAATTAAACTAGAAGCTGGATATGTTTTCCAGTCTCAGGTCTGTCTCTGTATCTCTCTGTGTAAAGACTTCATTATGATATGTTGCTGTAAAGAAGAATGTATGGTATTGTAAATATTTTGATATGATTATAAAGAAGTTATTTGATTCAGCAAATGCAGTCAACTGTGAGAGCTTCTGATTTATTTTTCTACAACAGAGAATAAAATTCTGTAACAGGTTATGGGCCCAGGGCTCATTAAGGACTGCATTGTAATTTAAAGCTGGAAGAAATAGCCTGTGTTTAGAAAGTATAAAAACAAGGCAGGATAAGCAGAATGGCTGCAATGGAATTTAAGGAAAGCTCTGTGCCTCGTTTGGGCCAGAAGAATTATATTGTGTGGGCTGCAAAAATGGAATGTTTGTTGAAAGCAAAAGAGCTGTGGTATATCGTAGAAAATCCACCACAAGTGTTTGTAGCTGCTGATCAGAAAAATCATGATCAAGCAATGGCTTATCTCATCTTGAATTTAGATGATGAACAATTTCTAAATGTTGCAAATTTAAAGACTGCAAAGGAGATTTGGTTGAAATTGAGAGCTGTGCACGTGAATGTTTCTGCTTGTAATATCGTGCAATTTTCAAGAAAACTTTACATAGCCTGTTTGAATCCAGGCGAATCTGTGGAACAACATTTAAATAAAATGCAAAGTTTATTTTTGGACTTAGAACAACGTGGTATAAAATTCCCTGATTCCCAGAAGGTTTTTT
>QLTV01012194.1:438214-453442 GCA_003457575.1 Thermophis baileyi
TTATTTATATTATGAACATTATGACATTAAAAAAATGACATAATTTATTTTGTATCCCACCTTTAATTTTTTTTTAACAAATCAAGGTGGTAAACATATGTTGGAATATTCATGAGCAGGAAGAGTCAGGTGGTAACTCAGTCAGCCAATGTGAGTAAAGTGCTACTGAGTCTGTGCAAAAGGAATTACGCTAGAAGCTGGACATGTTTCCCAGTCTCTGGTCTGTCGCTGTATCTCTCTGTGTGAAGACTTCAATAAGTTGCTGTAAAGAAGAATGTATGGTATTGTAAATATTTTGATATGATTATAAAGAAGTTATTTGATTCAGCAAATGCAGTCAACTGTGAGAGCTTCTGATTTATTTTTCTACAACAGAGAATAAAATTCTCTAGCAAAAGTTTATTTATTACTTATTTCTTTATTAGATTTTTACCCTATCTTTATTACTTTATAGATAGGTCAAAGCAGTGAACATGCATAATACTGCTTCCTCCTCCTATTTTCCCCACAACCTCTTTGTGAGCTGAGCAGAACTGAGAGAGAGTGACTGGCCCAAAGTCACCCAGCTGGCTTTCATGCCTAAAACGGGACTAGAACTCACAGTCTCCTGGTTTTTAAGCCAGCATCTTAACCACTACACCAAGCTGGCTCTAATGACTGACCTACTATTCAGTAATGGATTCTAAGCCTCCCTTCTGAGAACCTTCTTATGTTAATTATGTTCCCACCCTTTGGTACCATTGTCACAGGGCTATTTGGAGACAGCCTCAGCAGTGCTATTGCACACACAAAAAGAGAGAAAAAGAGCAGATTACCATCAAAGAACCAGAGGAGAAGCAGAAAACAACTTTAACAAGATTAAGATGGGCTTGAGCCCCAAACTGACCATTCTCAAGCTCCGTGCAGCCAGAGCTGCATAAGATGTGACAAATGGATTACGAAGTATATCTGCACATAATAAAGACCATTTGAAAAAAGCCAACTCCCTTATCTCTCTGCCTGTACTGTGGTACGTCTGGATAAAAATTTAATAATCCAGAGGAGCCAAAGTAGTTCTGTAGATTAAGACTGCATAAATACCTGTAAAAATTTGACAAGCATTATATCTCAAAACCTATTGGAACAGATGTCTGCAAAAGCTCAGTGTCAAAGAAGACATCCATAGCCTTGCAAGCACAAAGGGCAAAAGGAAGATCTAATGAGGTTAACGGTGAGCTGCTCAATGAGATCCCAGCCAGATCCCTTGATGATGGGGTATTTAGGAGGTTTGAGTAAAAGACAAAGGTTCTTTTTCCCCTTCAATCGGTAAAAGCATTCTTCTCCACACGAATGTAATACTGGAATTGTCTTATTGTTGCTTTGAATTTAATGTGCGAAACATATTTCAGGACTCTGGCACCAGAGGTTAGTGTTACCACATTTGCCACGTGATTCTAAAACTTGAGAAATAGTATTTCTTCACTACCATCTCCTGCGGCAGTTATGTCTTTCCTAAACTGATGATTTTTTTTAAAATCGTTTCTTGTAAGCACAAGCTCTTATCTGATAGATTCTTGCCATCGCTGATTCATTTTTCTGATAACAATCAGCCTGCTCAAGATACTCTCCTATGTGTGAAGATAATATTGCAACGTTGCTTCACTAAATGGCCTTCAAATTAATTACAAAGATCTGAGCAGACTCAAATGGTTTCCTCAGACAATAGCTTCCTTGTTGACTTTTCTTTTTTATATATGTAATAATTTGTATTGAAGTTGCAAAGATAAGAAAGCTAGTACAAACTAAGAAAAATATAAAGGGTAGAAAGGAAGGCGCGGGCATGTAACATCTCGGTTGCGTGAGTAGCATTGGGTGGCAGTTTCCTTCTGAGTCCAGTTCAAAGTGTTGGTTATGACTTTTAAAGCTCTTCATGGCATGGGACCAGACTATCTGAGGAGCCACCCAGTTACACTGGTCACTCCCACGTGGTCACTCAAGAGGAGCATGTGGCAGACTCAGTCAGTTCAAGAAACTCGATGGACGGTGTATAGAAACAGAGCCTTCCTGTCATTGTCCCCAACCTATAGAACATCTGGCCCCCTGTGGTGAGTTCAGCTCCCATTCTGCTGGCTTTCTAGAAGAGCATTAAGATTTGACTCTGTCAACCAACACGAGGATCCAAATGTGGGACGTAACCCTGGGGGTGCCTGGTGCCTTGAGAGTGCTCTCTCCATCTTTTTAACTTGGTTTCAGTTTTGTATGGATAATTATCTTTTCTTTTTACTTATAAACCACCCAGAATCACTTAAATACAGGTAGTCCTCGACTTACAACAGTCTGTTTAGTGACCGCTCAAACTTACAACGGTACTGGAAAAAGTGAGTTATGACCGTTTTTCACACTTACGGCTGTTGCGGCATCCGTATGGTCACATGATCAAAATTCAGACATTTGGAAACTGACTCGTATTTATGACGGTTGCAGTGTCCCGGGGTCATGTGACCACCTTTTGAGACCTTCTGACAAGCAAAGTCAATGGGGAAGCCAGATTCACTTAACTGGTGTCACTAGCAACTGCAATGATTCACTTAAACCAGGGGTCCCCAACCCCGGTTTGTGGACTGGCAATGGGCTCCAGCATACCAGAAACCAGGCCGCGCAAACAAGCAAAGCTCCATCCATGGGATGCAGGCAGCACACAAAACGACACACTCTCTGGTCTGTGGAAAAACCTCTCTCCACAGAACCAGTCCCTGGTGCCCAAAAGGTTGGGGGCCACTGACTTAAACAACTGTGGCAAGAAAGGTCATAAAATGGGGCAAAACTCAATTAAAAACTGGCTCACTTAGCAACAGAAACTTTGGGCTCAAGTGTGGTCGTACGTCGAGGACAACTTGTAGTGAGATGGACAGTCTATACGTTTGATAAATAAACAAAATGTCAACATGAACAGGTCATTGGCTTAGTGGGACTAGCAGCTTGTTCTTTCCATTCTATAAAGAACAGCATGGTCTTTGTCATTATCCTGCATTTTTATCTTGATGCAATAATTTTGCCTACATTAAAACAGGTGAGAACGTTCTTCAGCAGCTTCCATTTGATCGCTGCACTTTGGTTTCATTTGTCCCTCAAGAGTTAAAGGATGTTTAACAGTTGGAGGGAGTGGAGGCTCCAGAAGTCTTGAATCCCCATTGGACAAGGGTTCTGTCTTCCACATTTCTAAACCATTGACATTTTTCTGGGTTTCTTCTACCTCAGGGTTCAACTGATAGAGAAGAAGATATAGCTCTGAAGAACGATGTTCTATGTACCTCCTAGATGCTTAGAACAGAGGTGGGTTCCTTCCGGTTTGGACCGGTTTGGCCGAACCGGTAGCAACCCTCTGGTGACATCACAATGATGTCACGGATCCGGTTCGGTCGGTGCGGGTCCGTGGGCGCCATCTTTTTTTTGGATTATTTTTTTTTGGATTTTTTTTAAATTTTTTTTTAATTTTTTTTCTTTTTTTCTTCTTCTGTGCATGCGCAGAAGCCGAGTTTCCAGCACTGCGCATGCGTCGCCATCTTGTTTTTGGCTTCTTTTAAAAAAAAATATTTTTTATTTTTTTGCACTGCGCATGCATGCATGCATGAAGCGCGTGCGTGCCCATGAGGCGTGCCCACGAGGCGTACCCATGAGGCGCGCCAACGAGGCATGCCCACGAGGCGTGCCCACAAAGCGTGCCCATGAGGCGTGCCCACGAGGCACGGGAGGAAGCGAACCGGCAGCGAGGTAAGTTAGAACCCACCCCTGGCTTAGAGGGATGGAAGAATGCTGGCCATGACAGCAAAGAGGATGAGCTGCAAATTATCAACAAACAGGGCCTTCCTGGTGAGTGGATTTTAGCAAAATCCAACCAACAGTGCTTGATTTTTTTTTTTTGAAATTTGATTCCAGTGCCTGTTTTTCACATTTTTATAAAGAGCACGCAACAGATATGCCCTAATAAATGTATTTATCTAAATATTTCAGTTTTTGTATACTGCTAGATTCCAGAATCACAGGTAGTCCTTGACTTACAACCATTTGTTTAGTGACCATTCAAAATTACAACAGCACTGAAAAAGTGACTTACAACCAGTTTTCATACTTAGGTCTATCGCAGCATCTCCCTGGTATTACTGTATATGATCAAAAAATGGGACTTTGGCAACTGGCATGTATTTATGACATTTACAGCATCTGGGGTCATGTAATAACTATTTGCAGCCTTCTCAGTCAGCTTCTGATAAGCAAAGTCAATGGAGGAAGCCAGATTCACTTAACAATAGTGTAACAACTGCAGTGATTCGGTGAGAGATGGTGCTTATCAAGTGGGAAATGGTGTAGTGGGCTAGAATGAAGTGGCAGTTTCCTAGGAAGGAAAGAGCACATTCCAAGGAGGAGAGGGAGCAATACAAAAGTTAACACAACCCAGAGCTGGATAGGAAGCAGAGGAAGAGAATTAGGACAGGCACTCCCTAGAATCTCCCAGTTTATAGCTGGTTAAGAATAGTAAAGGTTTAGTCTGGTAAGATTCTGTCTACTGGCATGAGCAAATAAAGAACTGAACTTTGGCTGGATTATTCTATGTCATTCCTGGGCTGGGCCTGACAGATTCACTTAATAAATAAGGATAAAAAGGTCACAAAATTGGGCATGACTTGCTTAACAACTGCGTTAAGAAATCCTGGCCCCAAGTGTGGTTGTAAGTCAAGGACTATCTGTACTCCATTCGGTTCCCACTTTTTATCTGCAACAGAATGCCCATAAAAACACAAATAAAATATTTTAATAATGAGCTATAAGAAAAAAATATATAATAAACACATGGTTCTTTCCCAAAAACATCTAATACCTTTCGGATACAAGTGACATATAAATGACACATTCCACACAGTTTAGAGACTTAGGGGCCTATTTTTTAACAATGATCCCACATTTTAAAGAAACTAGGTTTTGTTTTTTGTTTTTGCTTCAAAACGTTTGATTAATACTATGGAATGGGATATATTTCCTTGCTCTCTTAAAAAAGAAGCACAGCACAGGCCCTCCTTCCTAGAACTGTTCGTTGGAGTTTGTTGGAATGTGATCAATTCCTCAATTATTTCAATGTGAGAGGCCAGCATGTTCAGTGCATAAGGTTTTCTGAACTGGAAAAGAAGGTCTGGGTTATTTTTGTTGAAAATTCTCAGTCAAGACAGTATTGTGACTTTGAATGTGAGAACAGCTGAACATATTTTCAGTGGCTGCTTGTAAATAATCCCTCTTTCTACTCCATTATTATTATGCTCAAGGATGGCTCAGATGAACAATGATGCTAAGTAGGAAAGATATCTGTCGAATCACTATTATTAAAATTTTTCATGGAAGGTTCTGTGAAATTATTTCGAGTTGCTCCTTTTAAAATCATCATTGGCACCCTTATTACATTTTCTGTCAGGAGCTCAAAATCTGGGTTTCCCCTTCTCCTTTTTATTTTCACATAAATTTGTGAGATTGGTTAAATGGAGAGATGGCCACACAGCATCTAGCAAGAGCCACACCTGAGTGTAGATGTGAGCCTGTTTTCCCCATCCTAGTCTTAGCAGTCTAGATGGTTCAGTTCAGCGGTGGGTTGCTCCCGGTTCAGCCCGGTTCTGTGAACTGGTAGCGGCGGCGGGAGGCTTCGCCCACGCACCCGGGACGCTTCTTGCGCATGCGCAGAAGTATCATGCGCAAGCGCGCTCACAAGTGAACCGGTAGCAATGGGATTTAGAACCCACTACTGGTTCAGTTCCATCTGACTTTCTTTGTTGGTATCAGCAAGTAAACAATGAAAGAACAAGCAACTATTAATCAGTCCTAGGATGCATCAAAAGATAGGTAGCATTAAGATCACTAGTGCTCTATACTGCACTAGCGAGGCCACACTTGAAATACTGCATCCAGTTCTGGTTGTGATGATACAAAAAAGATGCTGAGATCCTAGAAAGGGTGCAGAAAAGAGCAACAAAATTTATAAGGGTTCTGGAAGCTAAACTGTATTAAGAAGGGTGAGGGAACTAGATATGATGAATGGCTGGGGAACTAGGCCTAACAAAGAGAAGAACTAGGATGACATGGTAACTATCTTTCAGTATTTGAGGGTCTGTTACAAAGAAGAAGGGGATCAACTTATTCTCCAAAGCACCTGAGGGTAGGACAAGAAGCAGTGGCTGGAAGCTAGTCAGAGAGAGACCCAACCTGGAACTAAGGAGAAATTTCCTGACAGTGAGAATGGTTAATTAATGGAACAGCTTGCCACCCGGAGGATGTGAGTGATCCATCACTAGAGGTTTTCAAGAAGAGATTGGACAACCATTTGTTCAGGATGGTATAAGGCCTCCTGACTTGGAAAGGGTTTTGGACTAGAAAACATCTAAGGTCACTTCCAACCCTATGATTCTAAGCAATTACTTCCATGAGGTATGTGAACCCATGTGATGGATCAGTTTCCTGTGGCTCTTTCCTCATGCTGTTGTATAGTTTGGGACTGCCACAGCTCTTCTCACATTAGGGAGGTAGTCAAAGACCAGCATAGGGTGAAATAAGCTCTCACGTAGATGGGCCTCCATACATGCTCAGCAGAGGTGGGTTTCAGCAGGTTCTGACCAGTTCTGGAGAACCGGTAGCAGAAATTTTGAGTAGTTTGGAGAATTGGTAAATACCACCTCTGACTGGCCCCACCCCCATCTATTATCTGCCTCCCGAGTCCCAGCTGAAATAGGGATTTTGCAGTAACCTTCCCCTGGAGTGGGGAGGGAATGGAGATTTTGCAGTATCCTTCCCCTGCCACACCCACCAAGCCACGCCCACCAAGCCACACCATGCCCACCAAGCCACGCCCACAGAACCGGTAGTAAAAAAAATTGAATTTTTTTCACCACTGAGCTCAGGCAGCATGAGGGAAACCATAAGAACTATAGAAATGGATACGGGCCTAGCCATTTCTCTGATGTGCTCCCATCTCCCCAGTCCTTGCAAGAAGTTTTATTTTTCTATTTTATTCACAGGGTGATTTAATTTCTTCTTTTGGATTTTTCTTGTTAATGTTTCTAAGCTTACTTTATTTACATGCACTGACTATCATGTATACGTTAGGATACTTACAGTATGTGCTGATGAGAACAGGTGTCCAATCAGTTGGGGGTTTTAAATTAAATGCTGTGTTTAAATCTGCCTCAAAGTTCCTCTAAAATGTTTTTTCCCCAGCAAAAGAAAAAAAGATTCTATTTTTCTGCTTTATTCCCAAGTGTGCTTGAGAATTTGTTCTCTTAAGGCATGGTTGGACTTTCGTTGTTGGAGAAGACGAGGGGTGCTAGTTTTCTTGCTGTTCCATGTTACATATTTTCTCATTTTAAGGATTGCTTCCCTGATAGTCTACAGTCACCAATCTGAAAAAAAGACCCCCGGGAGGAGTTTCTTATTCGCAGGTTTTATTCATCAGACTTTCACTCTTTCTTTGAAAGGAATTGCAAAATGGAACAATCCTCTTTCATCAAATGGAAAGAGAACAGACAGACAAAAATATAGGGACATTTCTTACTTTTTTAAAAAGAAACCTGCAAGCCTTATTCAGAACAAGGCTGCGTATCAGCAATCCATTTCTCTGAAAAATCTACATTGTCTGGATTTTACTGAATGGTACACTACCTCGGATATTGGAGGACCTGCAAAGTTAATGTGCCATTTCAATTACTTGTACTCTGATTTCTCAGATACTTGATGTTGTGGAAATGCTTGGTTAAATTTTGCTCACTGCTTAACAGTATATTAAAGGTGCTTTGCTTACTTAGCCTGTATTTGCATATTCAGCACGCTAAGAAATCACTGGGTGAAGCTCAACTCTTATTAACCAAGAGTGTTTTCTCATTCTGAGAGTGGGAGTTTAGCATCATCAACATTTTAGCATTCATAAAGACTTTAGAGTGTTCAAAACATGTCGTGGATATTGATATTAATATTGATATTGAGATACAGATACAGACACAGTTCAGAAGAGAGCTAACTGGTGTCATTTAAAAACTCTGGAGGAGGGGGAGTTTGATTATTTTGTAAAGAAATCAAATTGACACAAAGTTTTTGCT
Organism: Thermophis baileyi; assembly: GCA_003457575.1. Lineage (NCBI taxonomy): Eukaryota > Metazoa > Chordata > Lepidosauria > Squamata > Dipsadidae > Thermophis > Thermophis baileyi. The sequence goes on from QLTV01012194.1 coordinate 446,320, forward strand.
GTCACAAAATAAAATGGGGCAGGTTTCCAATGCTGTGTACATAAATATTGAATTAAGTCCTAATGAATTCAGTGGTTACTAAGTATGGATTTGCACTAAGGTAACAATCAAATAAAATCTGCAGGTCTTTGAAAGCTGCATAACATAAAAAAAAGAAGAAGAAGCCAGTGTAGGTTAAGAATCTATGGAAATTACAAGATATTTGCTTGAACCTGGCCTGACAGAATGTTAGCAGTTCTTTACTAGAGTGCAGAAATAAATGTTCTATTTTAATTGTGTTCAATTAATGTTTAATCTAGTTTTAGTATAATTTATTGGTTAGCTGCTATATCTTAGAAAGTAAACTAGCCAACAAATCTCTTGATGTTGATCTTTACATATTGGCAAAGAGAGATTTCAGTCCTGAGAGATAAAACAGGAATATTCAACCCCTTCATATATTTTGTCTTTGACTAAGCAAGACAGGAAGGAAGAGGCTGACATCCCAAAGTAACAAGATTAAGGGGAAAAGCGGGGAGTGACAGTACGAAAATTAAAGTTCGTTTTTTTTTTAAATGAAATGGAAGAGCATTTTCTCTCCAGCTGTTGGGCAATTCTCCCCTTCTCTTTTATTAAAAACTAGCTGATAACCCGGCGTTGCCCGGGTGTTTATAGACGTCGAAGCGTTTGTCTGATAGGGAGCCATTGAGAGGGGCCTTTCTTCCCCCTACTCCCATGCCCATCATCCCTGCCCTCTCCCTTCCCCCTCTCATGCACTCCTCTTTCCTGCCCTTTCTACAATCCTGGCACCTTGCCCCAACTCCACCAGGGGGCACAATCGAAGCATTTGTCTGACAGGGAGCCATTGGGAGGGCCTTTCTCCCCCCTACTCCCATGCCCATCATGCCTGCCCTCTCCCTTCCCCCTCCCATGCATTCCTCTTTCCTGCCCTGTCTATGATCCTGGCACTTTGCCCCAAATCCATCAGTCGCTTCCCCATTGGTCCACTGGAGGACGAATGTCATGGCTGGCTTTCCAGAGGAAGCTGCGCAGGAACTGACATCACAAACAATTGCTGCTCTAGAATGCCGCACTCGCTCTCCTTAATGGCCTGCCTTTCCAGAGGAAGCTGCGAAGGAACTGACATCACAAACAATTGCCGCTCTAGGACGCCGCACTCGCTCTCCTTAACGGCCCAGGCGTTCCAGAGTTATGCTGGAACACACACGCACAGACACACATACACCCCCCCAGGGGTGTCTTACCCCCTCCCCCCCCAGTATTTTTTTCCAGAGGGTAAGTCATCTGTATACCAAGTTTGGTTGAAATTGCTGGAGGCGTTCCAGAGTTATGCTGGAATACACACACACAGACACACACACACACACACACACCGCTAGGGGTGCTAGGGTTGTCTTACCCCCACAGTATTTGTTTCCAGAGGGTAAGTCATCTGTGCACCAACTTTGGTTGAAATTGCTCGAGGCGTTCCAGAGTTATGCTGGAACATACATACATACATACAGCCTTTTTTATATATATAGAAGAAGATTAGCTCTGAGTCTCAACTTTTACAGGAGTATTGGAGATACTTGTCCAGCTTTCAGAAAGGGTTTACTTTGGGTTATGTACATCTAATGTACAAAAGCTACAAGTGGCGCAAAGAGCCATGGAAAGAGACATGCTTGGCATTACAAGGCAAGGTAGAAAGATCCGCACATGGATTAGAGAACAAATGAAAGCATACGATATCATCAAGGAGAGTAAAAGAATTGAAATGGAAATGGGCTGGTCACATAGCAGGAAGAACTGATGGCAGGTGGACCACGGCAGTCATAGAATGGATCCCACTTGATAAAAAGTGTCCACAAAAGAGACCTAAAACAAGATGGATCAACGACATCAGCAAGTATTGGTGATGGTGATGGTGATGGTGATGGTGATGATCATGATCATGATGATATCTAATATATACCACTGAACCACTGCACCACTGAATGTACTGCTCTCTTTCCCTTTGTGTTTGCTCAAAAGGCAGCCTGCACTGTAGAAGTCCCATTAAACAGCACCAAAGAATGTGAAAGAAATGGGAGGTCTGAAAAAGGAAAGGCTCCATTTGCATGATGCAAAAGAACTGGCCCTCTGCCAGAAAGCACAGAACACTATTTTGTGAAATGTCAGTAGCTCAGCAGCACTTATAGCAACATTCTGACTCCGAGGTGATTCCTCCCCACATGCTCACTAAGGGAGCAATGCTGCAGGTCTTCAGGTCTTTGTGAGGTCACCTGCACAAATCTGAAACTACTCCACAAACAATAATAGCAAAATAGGAAATTGTTTTCTATTGAGATTGAGGGGGCCGTGTTGCTCTCTGAGTTTGGTTGTTTTCTTGCAAATGTTTCATTACCCAAACTAGGTAACATCACCAGTGCTAGTAGGGAGTGGGGTTAGAACGAGGAAACCAATCACCATTAAACCAAGAATGGGCCCAAGTGTTCAATAATAAGAGTGCCATTTCCACTTTTTCCTTGATGGATATGGATGTTTCCTGAGATTCTTTTCAGGTGATACATTACTAATGTGCCAATGTGGTCTTATGTGTGATTTCAGGGTGATGTTTTTGTAGTTTGCATACACTTACAGTATGCAGAATAATTTTGTGAAGGCATGTGCTCTATATACAGTAACCACACAGAACAGTAGAACAGTGGCCAGTTCTTAATTCATGGTCTTGATTAATCCTGAATTTCAAAATACCGGAGGAAAGATAAAAATTTAAGAGGTGTTGCTACACTGTACATTCTTTGGTTCTTTCTGACCCCCACCATTTGATTTGGTTCCAGCATGTGAACTAAAAGTAGATATTTCCCCATACAGTTTAACTTTGTTCTGAGAATCTTATGCTTTCCAAAACGTAGAAATTTTGCAATGTGATTTCAACCTTAAACAGGAAGCGGTCCCACTTGCAAATGAAAGCATAGTTCTGTCGATTTTGAATTAAAAAATCACCCCTATGCTAGATTTGCCCATTCTTTCTATGCAATTGGGACTTGTTGATAAATAATTCTTCCTTAGTATGAGCATGAAAAATAAAATATTCAAGTCCTTCTATTTACCAGGTGAACAATAATACTGCTGTTTAGGAAAATGAGGAAAATTATTTATATATTTAAAAGTAATGTCAAAATCTGATGTGAAGCTTGCAAATGGTGATCATGTGACTATGGGATGCTGCAACAATCATAAAAACTACATTAAGTTGTACATAACATACCTGGTATAGGTGTGCTATGTACAACTGAATGACTGTCCTGTTTTACCACCATTTGAATAAAAATAATAAAAGTTATTACTACAGGAAGTTCTGAGTGACCAAAATTGGAACCAGCGACTCTGTTGCTAAGTGATGTAGTCATTAAACAAGACATCATGTGAGTGTGATAGACTTACTGCCATTGATTCTGCTTGATAGAATCAGATGTGAAACTTGCAAATTGTGATTATGGGACTACGGGATGCTTCAACAGTCATAAAAATCTGCCAGTTGCGAAGCGCCTAAATCTTGGTGATCACAGGGCGGTTTCAACAGTCATACGTGTGAAAGACAATTCTTTTTCAGAATTGTCATAGCTTCAAATGGTGGTAAAACAGGACAGTCACTAAGTTGTACTTAGCATACTTATACCAGGTATGTTATGTAGAGTAGAGTCTTCAAATGGTGGTAAAACAGGACAGTCACTAAGTTGTACTTAGCATACTTATACCAGGTATGTTATGTAGAGTAGAGTGGAGTGGAGTGGAGTAGAGTAGAGTAGAGTAGAGTAGAGTAGAGTGGAGTGGAGTGGAGTGGAGTGGAGTGGAGTAGAGTAGAGTAGAGTAGAGTAGAGTAGAGTAGAGTAGAGTAGAGTAGAGTAGAGTAGAGTAGAGTAGAGTAGAGTAGAGTAGAGTAGAGTAGAGTAGAGTAGAGTAGAATAGAATAGAATAGAATAGAATAGAATAGAATAGAATAGAATAGAATAGAATAGAATTCTTTATTGGCCAAGTGTGATTGGACACACAATGAATTTGTCTTCAGTGCATAAGCTCTCAGTGTACATAAAAGATATAAGTGATACATCATGATCATAGTCATCATAAATACATTCATCGTGAATCATAAGATACAACACTTAGTGATAGTCATAGGATACTAAATAAGGCAATCAACATAAATCATACTAGGAAACTAAATAAATAATATAAATTGTAAAGATACAAGCAACAAAGTTATAGTCATAAGTAGAAAAGGAAATGGGAAGAATAATAGTAATACAGTCTTAGTAAATAGTTTGACAGTGTTGTGGGAATTAGTTGTTTAGCAAAGTGATGGCATGGGGATGGGGGGAGAAACTGTCCTTGTGTCTAGTTGTTCTGGTGTGCAATGCCCTATAGTGTTGTTTTGAGGGTAGAAGTTGAAACAATTTATGTCTAGGACTCATGCAGTATACAGCTCCTCAATGGAAGCTAAATGTAGTTTTTATGACTGTTGCAGCATCCCGCAGTCACATGATCACTATTTGCAAGCTTCACATCAGATTTTGACATTACTTTTAAGTATATAAGTAATATAAACTCATCATCATCATATTTATTGCTTAGGAACTGTTAGTAACTGTAGCTGAAGGGTTTTTAAGGTAAGCTGTGAGTGCTAGCTCAAAAGGCTCTCTAAGAGCTAGGAGTCAGATGAAAATTGAATGTAAACAATGAATTCTCCCACCAGGCACATTGAATTCCTGGTGATCACATGGACATAGCCATCTGGCACAGCAGGTGGCTGTCTTAAAAAAGCTAAACCAAGTTAGAGCTGGTTAGTACTTGGAGAGAAGACAACCATGAAATCTAGGGCTTGCAGAGCTATCCTTCTTGACTACATGATAGTACTATTAAAAATTATTTTTAAAAAGCACATTGCAATGTGCTAAAACAAAATCTATCCCTTCGTACTTAACATCACAAGCACATTCACAGCATCACAGTGCACATTTTTGTCAATGGCCCTCCTTGTCCTTACCCCTTCCTCCTGAGTATGCCTGTGGGCTGTTGACTAGATTGGGAAAATTGATGAAGACCACTTCCATGTTGTTCGCAAGATAATGATACAGCAACAAAACTCTCAAGCTCAGTTTCCACCTCTGATACAAACCACAAGTCTCTTACTTGCCCTGCCCCCACCTGTAAAACGAAAATGATTGTAATCTTCCTGAATGAAGTGTTATATACACAAGCTACATTAAAGGCAGGGCTGAACTTTCTGTTATTGTAGTAGAACGGGCTTGTTTGACAAAGTTCTTTGCAAGCTCCAGTGTAATTGTTTTGCCATGTGGAACAATTTGAAGCTGACTCCATTTGGCACTCATAATGTGAATGTATCTTGACATTTGGATAGTAATAGCTCTCCTATTTTTGGTTCATCTTAGCTCTCAACTAGCTGCTTTTAGATGGTGCAGGTGTCTCTTTTCCTCGCAGGGGAGCTTCACGTGGATCCAAGATCCTTTGAAATTTGGACGGCAATTGCCTGGGCTCAGACTTAGCTGCCATCTGCAGCTGCACTTGGCAAGGTGCGCCCAACACCCATGGCGAGGTGTTGTTCTCCATATGGATATACAGGCTCTTCATGCTGTTTTTAGAAGGAGTTTTTAAAGCTACTTATGTAAGTCTGAAGTAGTAAAGGCAGCCGATTAAGTGGCTGTGAAGGGATGCTATCGACCACACCACCGAGATGGTGTGGCTCAAAAGCTGGAGACCATCGGCGAGTGATTGTTAATGACAGGGCGGCTTTTTCTGGCGCTGCCACTGGAAATGACCCATAGCTCACAAGAAAGATATCCGCAGGCTGATTTAGCCTGGAGCGTACCGTTAAAACACAGCACTCATGTGTTTCTCTGGGGACAAAGAGAGTGAATGTCAACCTTGCCTGCTGTGATGTACAGCTCACGAGGGAAAAAATGCCTCTCCCCTCCTTGTCCCCTCCTCTCCTTTTAAAGTAATTATTTTACATACAGGGAAGGTTTCTTTGTTTCCTCTTAGGAGGTAAGTGCTGCGATAATATGAAGGAATCCTCGCTGAGTAGCAAGAGAATGGCAATCAATCAGAACTGGTTGCAAAGCTCTCATTCCCCCCCCCTCCCCTCCACCAAACAGGGTATATTAGCAAGCGTGCAGCCTTGTAACATCTGTAGAAAGATCTTGATGGCCCTCTGATGTTTTGGGTTAAATATATATACTGATCAAAATATGAGTCCAGCAATTGACTCACTGGCTCGATTAGAAGTCCCAGCAAGCACTAAGGTGGAGTGGGGCTGGGGGATAAGGGATGTTTAATTACAGAACTACTGTATGTAAGCAAGTGACTAATAGGGTGATGAGAATTCACAAAATGTGTATCTCGGCCAATGCAGCATGTCTTTGCCTTCTGCAAACAGATGCTTGCATGGACTAATTTCATACATGGACTATATCAAGAAACGATTGTATTTGTTTGAAGGCCATGATCACAAACAAATAAGCTTTAAGCAAACTCTGGTCTGGTGGTTAAGGCATCAGGCTAGAAAGTGGAGACGGTGAGTTCAAGTCCTGCCAGGAAAGCCAGCTGAGTGACTTTGGGCCTCTCTCTCTCGCCTCTCTCTCTCTCTCTCTCTCTCTCTCTCTCTCTCTCTCTCTCTCTCTCTCTCTCTCTCTCTCTCTCTCTTCCCCCCCCCAACAAATCTCACAGGGTGATTGTGGTGGGAAAATGAGGAAGATGTGTTGGATATGTTCACTGCCTTGAGTTATTTGTAAAAATAATAAAGCCGGGATACAAATAAATAAAATAAATAAATACCTCTACCCTCTTAGCTATACCAGATGTCAATGAAGAGATGATCTCCATGCTTACAGCACAATTGCCTGTATCTTGGAGCTCTCGTGTGTGTGTGTGTGTGTGTGTGTATGTTATATTTTTTTACATAAATAAAGGGAGACTAGTATAGATCTATTTCAAGCTATTTAGCTCTCATCAGCTAGCCACACCCTTATGGGATTAGAACCCGGGCCCCTTGCCTAACAAGGCAAGTGATTAAACCTCTGAGCCACAGGATTCTTCTCCCTATCTGCATGTTCCAGGGACA
>QLTV01012194.1:453893-470431 GCA_003457575.1 Thermophis baileyi
ATATATAAGCCCTTCCACAGGACATGATTCCAACTCACTTGAAAGTAATCTTGTGTAGAGTTAGACTCTCTGATGAAGACAATCGTGCTGTGAACATGAGCCACGTCTTCAGCCATATTACAGACGTGAATAGGAGAAGGGAGGGGTTGCTCACCACTCTTCATAGGCTGGACTGACAATGGGAAGGTAACACCTAAGCAAACAAGGCTAACGAACCCACATATTTGGTTCTTTTTTCAAGCTAGCCGAATCATAAAATGATTCTGCATTTCTCTCCACCATCTAGGTGATCTTCCGTGAGGAATCACATATGACTGTTGTTCTTCATGTTCCATTGCAAGATGTAGCTTCCCCTTTTATTTATATGATTATCAGCCTCCACTTAAATTATACCAGTTAACTTGAAGGCCCTTCAAAGCTGATATGATGAGTGTATCCTAGCTGTGCACTGACACACACACACCTTTTTTTTTTTTTTTCCTTTTAATCCACTGCAATTCTTCTTTTTTTTTTTTTTTCTTGCTTTCCCCCCCCCAACACACACTTTTTTTTTTTTTTTTGCTTTGTTTCTCCACTAAACCATTCTTATTCAATCTTCAATTCCATTCTTTAAACTATTTGGAGGATAAAATTAAACAAAATGTACAATGTTATTATAATTTACAGATGCGTGGAGGAAAGTAAAACTTGCTAAGGTCTTCAGAATAAATCTATCCAAAGAAGTAGATCAAAAGGTTTACAAATCATCAAGGTTCTAAATCTAAACCAATAATTTAAAAAAAAACCTGACACCGGGACATACTTTTTAAGAAAATTATTACCTTTTTAATTAAGCTGCCTTTAAATAAGTCTTTTCTGTTAAAGGCCTAAAAAAAACCAATCCCACCTTAAAATGTCTTTCTCCCATTGTCTCCTTTCAGTGGTGCTTTTCTATATGACGGGAGGTAGAACCCTGAAACTCCAAATATAGCTGGTAAAATTATGCAGGGCTGAGAACAAGAGATATGCTCATCAAATCCTCATTCCCTACATCCTTAATGTAAATGATACCCATCAATTTCTCTTTGGCAAATCATTGCAGAGAAAACCTGAGCCCTTCTGGATCTCCTCTAAGAACCTGGTAACCAGATGTCTCTTCTGGTATCACAGAAGGAATTTCAGGGGAAGAGTTTGACTTCACCAGGACATAGAGCTCACCTATGCATACTGTACATCAGGGGTGGGTTCTAACTTACCTCGCCGCCGGTTCGCTTCCTCCATCGCCGCGTGGCTGCACGCGCATTGCGTGCCATGTGGCTGCGCCGCGCAGGTGTGCATGCGCAGTGCCGAAAACTCTGCAAACAAGCAAAAAATTCCAAAAAAAGCCAAAAACAAGATGGCGGTGCATGCGCAGTGCCAAAAACTTGATTTCTGTGCATGCGCAGAAGCAAAAACCAGCAAAATATTCCCCCCCCCAAAAAAATTCAAAAATAAATTTTTTTTAAAAAAAAGATGGCGGCGTCCACGGACTGGCACCGACAGAACCGGCTCCGTGACATCACCACCGGTTTACTACCGGTTCTATAAAACCGATGCGAACTGGGAGGAACCCACCTCTGCTGTACATGTGTCTGATGGTGATCCATGCTTATGGAATGGGAAGGAAGGATATTTGGCACCTACTCCCAGGAATGTTACACGCACTTTCCATAATGTTGGTTGGAGTTGTATATAGGTGTGTGTGTGTGTGTGTGTGTGTGTGTGTGTGTGTGTGTGATTGGCAACTGTATTAATGCAATGATCTAATTGCAGGAAAGAGATAGGATTTTCAGTATCTGAAGAAAATATGACTTTTTAATGGTAAAGGTCTATAATTTTAATGCATCTATTTCATTGTTTATTTTTTGAAGAGCAAAGCACTGCTGTGAAATCCAACAGTTTGTTACCGAATTGTATTTTATTATTTTATATATTTTATTTAAAAAAGGATTTGTATCGCTGCCCATTTTGAAACACAGCTCTGGGCAGCTCACAACAACAACCACACCCAGAACTATAAAACCATAAAACATAAATGTAGACCACAAAAGAGTTCTCAGGGCTGTATGTTCCCACCCATGATTTAAAAGATGGTAGTAACACCTAACCAAGCTCTAAATACATTCATCACTTGCCCCTAGTATCTTGCCTTATTGCATGGTTGTATTGCCAGATTTTATTCATTTAAGCATTTGAAATAGATATAGCTTGCCTGTTATTCAAAGGATCTCCCCCCCCATACTTTGATTGAATTGCATGGCTTAGAAATAGAGATGGCCAATCTGCCTTCCATGATTATGTGATCTTTGATAGGACAAGAATATATTCTTTGCCATTGTTCTTTGGGATTAGGATAAGCCAAGGCGGTATACCAGATAAGGTGCTTAACTTAGGGAGAAGTAAGTTCAAAACCATCCTCAGTCATGGAAACTTGCTGGGTGAATTTGGGCTAATCATTTTATCTCTGCCATCTTGCCTAAACCAGATGGTCACTGCCTCAGTCCTTGTTGAGGGGGGGGGGGAATCTCATGTAATCTCTGGATTTCCAGATTTTTTTTTTAAAAAAAAGTTAGCATCACTTTTAACAGACTCCAGTTCAACTTGAGACCTCACTGAACTGCATTCGCTCAAAGGAAACAGTTGTAGGCTTGATTGTCAAGTGATCTGAATAAAGAAGAAAACCATCAGTTCATGCAGGGGTGACATTCAAAAAATTTCCCTACCGGCTCTGTGGGCGTGGCTTGGTGGGCGTGGCTTGGTGGGCATGTGACTGGGTGGGTGGGCGTGGCCAAGTCGACGTCACTTCTTTGCCCTAATGACCTACAAAAAAAAGATATACCTATTATTATACACAAAACAATAAAAGAGTAGACAAATACTTACATAAGTATTTTTGTACCTCTTTTATTGTTTTGTGTATAATAATTGGTATATCTTCTTTTTGAATTTCACCCCGATCTATCTACTTGCTTTCCCCAACCTGCTGCTTTCCCGTTTGTTATTAAACTACATATCCCAGCATCAGGGGTGGGTTCTAACTTACCTCGCTGCCGGTTCACTTCCTCCCGCGCCACGTGGCCACTCCTCATGGGCACGCGTGTGTGCATGCGCAGTGCAAAAAAATAAAAAAATTTAAAAAATGCTGAAAACAAGATGGCGATGCATGCGCAGTGCCAGAAACTCGGCTTCTGCGCATGTGCAGAAGAAAAAAAAATTAAAAAATTCAAAAAAATGGTTCTAGAAGACCTCCAAAGGTCCCTTCCAACTCTGTTATTTAACAGAATATAAGGGGATCGGAGTGGCTGTACAGTTCCAGAGAGCTTGGGCGGTACCAGTCCTCAAAGAAGGGGAAAACATAAACCTATTCTGTGGCAACCCGCTGTAGGGCTATCTTTTTTTTTGCAGCGCCAGTAGCAGTAGAAGTAACGGCGAAGCCATTCAGCCATTCCGATTTCCCCGCAAAAGATGAAATTTCTCTGCAGCGTTTTGATATTACAAGCCTTGCAGTTTGCACCCATCATTTGCACCAATTCCATCAACCCGTTCAATAGTGGATCAATGCATCAATGCATAGAAAGGGGGGAGGAGACGCAGAGGAAGATTACACCCCCCATCACATATAGTTCTTGATATGTGTCCCATGTTCCATTCTCCTTTTTAAAGCCTTCTAACTGATTAATAATCTTTCCGTTTTCCGAGAGGAAATAAAAGTGGGTTTAATCCGTTTCCTCCTCCCCGGGCACAATGGTTCATTCTCCCTGCAAGCTCTGCCTGCTGCAAACAGCCGGTACCATTCAAAAAAAATAAGGGGGAACTACTCATGGTGTTGATCAGGGGAAATAATAATAATAATCATCAACTGCTCCCCCGACCTTTCAGCTGCTGGAGAAACTGCTAGGATCGCCAGGTTTCATCTCTGCTTTGGAAGCGGTTTCCTGCCTGCCACCTGGACAGAACCACCTGACCAGGCAAGCTGGGGGGAGGAGGAGGCTCGTTTTGTCTCTCCCACACCCTCCTGGTGAAGCAAATGGTATCGCCTTCTCTAGTCCCATTCATCTTTCGCTTCTTGGCTCCGTCGATGTGGCTGCTTGAGAGCATCCCCGGTGGAACTGCGGCCTGGGAATCATGTGCTCTGCAGTCCTATTATCTGTTTCTAGCCATCTGGGCATTGAAGTTAGATTCAGTCAAATTTACGGTCGAGTTGGCCGGAAGAGGTGAGCGGCAACCGGGTGAGCGGGCGGACGTGGGCGGGGCAACCAGGGGCGATTTTTACCGGCTCTGCAAACCGATTCAAATCGTCCATACCGCCTCTTCCGAGCCGGGCCGAGGTGGTCGAATTTCACCCCTGAGTTCATGGTCAATTCAGTTTCATATCAGGGAAAGCAAAGTGATGTCTCCAATTGTTTTGGACTCTATAAATCAGAAATAGTCACTGGTCAGAAATTTGAAAATTGTGGCCCAAACATGTGAAAGGAACCAGATTGTTTTTTCCAGATAAACATTGTGCAGCATTTCCTCAGTGCTGAAATATGCCAATAAATATCTGGAAGTGTTTTGGCAGACATATGAAACATTTGATCGTTCAGCAATTGCAATATTACAATTCCTTCTGGGACCTACTGAGACTTTTAGTTCCAAAACTTCTAGAAATTCCCAACTTTCCTTCTTTTCATTATAGAAAATGTGTGCTTGGTATATATGTATGGATGTGTACCTATTTACACACAGAGCAACCATGGAATTTTTCCTCCAAATCTGAACCTCTCTAAAGAATGGCTTTCCTACTAGAAAACTAGTATGGCATAAAAATGTGGCATAAACCCTGTATTAAAAGAAAACTAATCCCCCTGCAGTTCAAATGATTGCCTATTCTTCCTAGAAATTAAATATTGCATGTATGAATAGTTAAAAAAAACCCCAATGTTTCTATGATGATCTGTCCTTTTGACCTTGACTTCTAATAGTATTTTGTTTAATATTGTTTGGCAAAGCTACTGTTTTGGATTTTGATTGGAAGCTAAATGTCCCACGGAGATCTACAAGAATCCTGTGATCATTAATAGATACTCTTACTACCAACTGAATACTTGTTTTGCATTTTCAGGCATAATTTTCTCTCCCCAGTCATGCTAGTGTATTAACCTTAATTTTTATACGCTACAGCGTAATAATAATATCGTCATGCATGAAATCTACAGCACACTGTTAGGGCAGGAAACATCTGATCATTATGTCAGTCTTGGTCATTATTAATTGAATTATAGTTTCTCAGTACTTTACATTTCAATTTGATTCTGTAAACTGGCAGCTCTTTCAGAAATAATCCAGAGAACAGTGCCAGTGGTACCAAAAGTAAACGGCAAATGAACCAACAGATCAGCAACATTTGATGGGGAAATTTTTTTCTGGATTTGTGGAAAGATGGGGTAGAGGTATGCATGCTTTGTGACTCACGTTGACCTTTTCCCATTTTGTCCTACATTTCTTCCTCTCTCAGTGTTATTTCCTCCTATCCACCAAGGTCAACCACACAGTAAATGGAAACACACAAGAAAAACCCAGCATATTGAAATAATTCTACTGATTTGATTAACAAGTACTGAAAGGGACCATTTCAGACATTGAACTATGCTTAAATGTGATACCCCGCATAATTCCCACCCCACTACTTGGCAAATTTTGGGTAAAGCTTTATTTCCCATTCCAGTAAATAGGACGGCAGCTGATATCTTTCCGTTTAGCCATGCATAAAAAAAATTCTACCCCTAAATTTATATGCTTATTACATAGTCGTAGTCACATGGTAGTGAGATGGCTCAGTCACTGGGCTTGTCAGCTACAAAGTCGACAGCCCAGGTTTGAGATCCAAGCACCACATAACAGGGTGAGCTCTGTTACACGCCCCAGCTCCTGCCAACCTAGCAGTATGAAAGCATGCAAATGTGAGTAGATAAATAGGTACCGCTTGGTGGGAAGGTAAGAGTGTTCCATATTTTCATCTGACCACATGATGACAGAAGCATCTCTCAGAATACTCAGGCTCCCTCAGCTGAGAATCAGAGCTGAGCAACTCCCTTGAGTTGGTCATGACTAGACAGGGGAAACCTTTAACTTTTACATAGTTATAGCAATAGCACTTAGACTTATATACCGCTTCATAGTGCTTTACAGCCCTCTCTAAGTAGTTTACAGAGTCAGCATATTGCCCCCAACAATCTGGGTCCTCATTTTACCCACCTCGGAAGGATGGAAGGCTGAGTCAACCTTGAGCCTGGTGAGATTCGAACTGCCAAATTGCAGGCAGCCGGCAGTCAGCAGAAGTAGCCTGCAGTACTGCACTCTAACCAGGGGTGGGCTGCTGGGGGTTCGCAGGGGTTTGGGAGAACCTCTAGTTAAGATTCTGTGCAGTTCGGAGAACCCCCAAATCCCACTCCTGGCTGGCCCCTCCCATCCCTCCCAGGAGTCTCCACATGGCCTGTTTTGGATGCAGGTAAGTGCAGGGCACGCGGGGAGGCTCGGGGAGAGCGAAAAATGGACCTACCGAAAGTTTGGCATTTCCGGCCTCCAGAGGGCCTCCAGAGCCTGGGGAGGCCATTTTTGCCCTCCTGGAGGCTCGAGGAAAGCTTCCGGAGCCTGGGGAGGGCAAAAACGCCCCCCCCGCCATGGTGCAGGAGGCTGACTAGACCACACCCACCATGGCCACGCCCACCCAGCAACCGGGCAGAGAACCCCTTGCTAAAAATTTTGAAGCCTACCCCTGACTCTAACCACTGTGCCACCACGGCTTTCTGTATATACAGCTATCTTGTATATACAGTCATCACTCTTTTTTCTATTTGTATCAGAAACTATACTTTGTTCATGTCATCCATATATACATTTGTCTTTAAATCAAGGATTTATCATTTCATTCTTATGAACAATCACATATGCACAGAGATACAGGAAATTTACTTTGTCATCATAAGATAACTCATCACCAACTGCTGAAGGAAGCTGGTTCACTATTGTGGGAATCAGGATATTTGATTAAATATTCACTTATTTCCTAATACAGCTGTTCTTCTTGAGAACTCGGTGTTGGTTAGATGGCTTTTGATCAGATCCAACAAGGCTCTTTTTTATATTATTATCTTTGTGGTATAAAATCCACTATCCTATATATGCTGAGCTGATGTACAGCTCTACAACTAAAAGGAATGATGACATTGATGTTATAATTTAATAGCACTGCAACTGACATTATGAGGGAGACCTCTTGCACATTATCCATATAGATGCAAATGTAGAAATAATTATTATGAATTAAAAGTAATGCAATCCATCTTACAATGACAGAAGAGACTGCCCAGGTCACCTGTGTTCCTGCACAGTCTGATGTATAGATCTTTATCACTATTGATTTCAAACCTCAACGCTATTATTTTTGGATCCTGAGAAATTTTTCAACAATTTGAACTGAAGTTTTCTATTTTAGGAGTTGGAAAATATGGGATTTGTACAAAACTTTAAGACATCGACAACAGTTATATATATTTTACAACATCTTCCGGTGGTTAGAATGGAAAATTATCAAAACCATGTATGATTTAAAAAGGAACCAGATAAAGATACTCAATTTCCTTGCTCCTGTTCATAATAGATGTAGAAATCTTCGTAAAAGACATCAGACAGGACTAGAACATAAAGGGGGTGAAAAGTAGACAACAAATTTATAAATTGAGAGACTATGCTGATGATTTGGATCTTAATGAAAATGTTGGTGTTTTAATGGATAAATTAAAGGAAGACATTGGAAAATTATCTGGTTTTCAAATAAATATGGAAAACTGTATTACTAAAACTCTTTTGCTTATTGGTTTGTAAATTTAAGTTTAAGTTTAAGTTTATTTGTATTTCTATGCCACCCAACTCCCAAGGGACTCTGGGCAGCTTACAACAATATAAAAAAACTTGATAAAATATAAAAAACTATTAAAAAGAGACATAATAAAAACATTTAAAAACAATTAAAAACTCATACACACCGTTTCATGGCCGGATCTCACCAATCCTCTTGTATCCTCAGATTAGCCCAAATGTTGCATTAAACTAAACTAAACTAAACTAAACTAAACTAAACTAAACTAAACTAAACTAAACTAAACTAAACTAAACTAAACTAAACTAAACTAAACTAAACTAAACTAAACTAAACTCTAAACCAAAACCTAACCCTAACCCTAACCCTAACCCTAACCCTAACCCTAAACCTAAACCTAACAATGCATTAAAAACCCAGGACCCATTATTAGTTTGGAACTGAAATTTCCACAATGTTCAAACCAGTTTTATTCACAAAGTTGTGGCCATTGCAGTGTGCTCACGGTCACATGGTTGTGATTTCCAATGTTCCTTGCCAGCTTCATACAAGCAAAGTCAGTGGGGAAGCTGGCAGGAAGTCAGAAGTCATTCCCAATCCCAGTGCTTTTTTCTACATGTTCTCTTATTTAGTGCCAGAATTGTTCTTGGCACTTTCCTATTGGCTTCACTGAGATACAAATACCTGGAAACAAAATGGATATGGTTGAACCCAAAGTACTAAATACACCTAATATTACCCTGCTTGAAAATTCGTCATAATTCAATTTTTCAAGTGCAGATATTTATATTGCAATTGTAATATTTCCATTATTCATTCATTCTTCTCACATCTCTGCCAAGTGAATCGTAGGTGGCATAAATTGGCCACTGCATTACACTGTGCGACATTCTGAGATCTCTAGTAAAACAATCAATCAACAATATAGTGTTTTCAGAAACTCCTGACTGCCCTAGTCATTCTTGGTCTCCAACAAGAATATCTTCAAAATATTTATCACCAGGAAAGTTCACGGCATTGATAATCCAGAAATTTCTCCCCTGTCCTTTTCATCAGAAGAACGTCCTCAGCATAAGAAAATGTGAATTAATGACCAAACATCTCCTGTATCCTTGAAAAGTGTCTTCCTTCACTGAGAACTTGTTTCCCTGACTCCCTATCATCATGGGAGTGGATTAAATTGATGTATTAAGCCTTATAATTAAAGAGAAGAAACCCAGTGCAATGGTAAACAGAGTGAACAAAACCTCTGTGGAGTGAACCTGGGTATTCAAAGGCAGCAAAAAAGTCCTAAATGGACTAATGCTCAAGTATAAGTATCAACAAATCCTAAATTTTATCAGGCTAAGAGAAAAGAAGCCCATTGTTTACATTCCTCTAATAGAAAAGCAACCAAAGATATAACAGAATACAGAATTGGAAGACACCCTGCAGGTCTTCAAGTCCAACCCACTGCTCAGGCAGGAAAGCTGATAGTTGGAAGTTAGTTGGAAGATAGCAAGTATGTTGGAATAAGTGTAGCCGTTACACAGAGTAAGAGCAGAGTAAATTGCAGATACCCCAAGTAATTGAAATGTTAAGTCTCTCCAGAAACACTCAAGATAGTTTATACCATAACATAAAAGAATAAGAGGAGGCCTTCTGGATCAGGCCAAAGTCCATTTTGACCCACCATTTTGTTCATCACAGTGGCTAGCTAAATATCTCTAGGGTGCTTGTAAGTGTGAGACATGAATATACTCCTCTTCCATCAATGTTCTACAGGAACTTGTATTTGGATCTGTCTCTGTCTTTTCTCCCTTTTTTCTGTTGTTTTTATTTCTATTTGTATTTTATATTAAGAAAATAAATACATTTAATAAAAAAATAACTGCTATTTATATTTTACAAAGCTCGCAGTCTGTTTCCCGCTGGAGATAGATGATACGTATGATGCTTCCCCTGCTTTCTTCCCCAACTCAACTCTTTGTAAAATTCCCGTAATCCGGTTTGCATTCTTGTTTGTTCACACTGGTCATGAGTACCTGTTTCTCTTCTTTCCAGACTTTCCTCTTTCTGGTTTCTTTTCTTTCTATCCAATCACCAATACGTAGCATATATGAACAAATTTAAAAAAATGTCACCTCTTTCATGCTCTCCCTTTTAGATCAAGGCCTCAGATCATTCTTGCCACCCTTCCAACTTCTGGCACACAACTGAACCCTATCTAGAATCTTTCTCTTGTGCATTGTAGCTTTTAACCATTTGAAAACTGGTTCTCATATGGGTGAGAGTATGGAAAGAATAATATTTGAACAGAGAAACTGGGCTGAATTAATATGACCTGAGTTTGCTTCTTTGTGAATGTAAGCGGTTAAGGCACCAGACTAGAAACTGGGAGACTAGGAGTTCTAGTCCCACCTTAGCCATGAAAGGTGGTGACTTTGGGCTAATCACTCTTTCTCAGCCCAACCCATCCAGGGGTGGGTTCTGGATCCTTTTGCTGCCGGTTCGCTCAGGGTTGCGCCGTGTGTGCACGCACGCTTTGTGTGCCGTGCGCCCCCTCAGCAATCAAAAAATAGCTTCTGCGCATGCGCAGAAGCAAAATCCAAGATGGCGGCGCCCACGGAGACACCGAAAGAAACGGTTCCATGACGTCATCGCTGCTTTACTAACAGTTCTAAAGAAATGGTTAGAAATGGTAGGAACCCACCTCTGAACCCATCTCACAGGGTGTTGTGTAAGGATAATAGGAGAAGGAAAGTTTAATTAATTCTACTATCAAGTTATGTTCTGAATTCTTCCCTTCCCTTCCCTTCCCTTCAAAGAATATAACTATGTGTGCTGATACAAGTAGCACTAAATACATAATTTATCTGGATAGCTATAGGGACAAATAAATAGATATTCTACTATAAGAGGGAACATGTAGAACTTTAAGATTTGATTTTACAGAAGTAGATTCACTTTCCAAATAAGTGTCACTTTGATCTACAGATCCTGGCGAAGCATAGTGGAAGATCTTTCCTGTCTATTCAATTTTGGATTTGAATTTTGAATATATCCTACCTGCGCAAATATATATCGAAGTTGCCATGGCACAGCCTTAGTATGTTGTACAGAAATTGGCAGACACTCTCCAAGATCTCCACCCCAAATCTTTCTCTGTCTTTTGGCAAGATGCTGAGAATTGAACTGGAGACCTTTCACTTATCAAGCATGTGTTCTATTACTGACTACAACCTTTCTCCTATTATGGCCCCTGATACAGTTTTATGAAATCTGGACCGGGGGGGGGGGAGAGAAAAGAAAAGAAAGAAAATTAGCT
Source organism: Thermophis baileyi (assembly GCA_003457575.1). Taxonomy (NCBI): domain Eukaryota; kingdom Metazoa; phylum Chordata; class Lepidosauria; order Squamata; family Dipsadidae; genus Thermophis; species Thermophis baileyi. The sequence continues at coordinate 465,080 of QLTV01012194.1, forward strand.
CAGAATGCATTTGTGGATGATTGAACGGGGTGTCATCTTTCTGCCTGCCCATCCTCCAAGCAGCTGGGCACAGGCTTCTCTCCCTGTACACATTCCGCCTTAATACTATATTTGTCACACAGATCCTTCCTACTTGCCCATCTGGCATTTAGATACAGTTTCCAAATTTGTCGTCCTTTATGTTCCAAAAGCCTATTTGACTTGAGATGTTTCCATAAAGAGGCAGAAAACCCTGCCAGGGTTTGATATACAGAACCAACATCCCGTCTGTAGAGCCATGCTGCTTTCCAATCAGAAAAAGCAACACCGGCCTGCCATGATGGTTGTTCTGCTGTTCTGACTAAGGTACACCCAGGTTACCTATCTGGGCACCTGTAACACAGTGCAAAAGTGCCATGGTTAATTTCAGCTTTCGGAGAATGAAATCCATTCCGCCAATTTCCAATGGAGAAGAAGGCCATTTCAGACGGATGCCCCTGATGCTAGCAGGGCATGTGCCGTGACCTGCTGAGCAAAAGTGTCCTTGATGGAACTTTGCCCATTGACAGCTCATCATTGAGAAGCAATTGACAAAAAAGCATACCTTTTAGTGCAGCAGCCAGGCTCCATCTGCTTCCTTCGTAATCTATATTTGGAGCATATCATGTGTTGTGGCAGTGCAGTTAATGGGCTTAGTCATCTCCTGCAGAGTAACCTACACTAGGTGATAGATAAGTTGGGAAATCTCAGAAGCTGGATTCAGTAAATGTCCAACGAATGCCAGCAAGATAACACTGGATTCATGCAATGGTGGTGGTGGGGGGAGAGTTGCCATTCACACCAGAGAACCTAGTCCGAAAAGTTGGTGGAGCCAGGAGAAAAAGATGGTCAAAGATGGATGAATACTAAATGTAATTTAACTTAAAGATAGCAATAGCAATAGCAATAGCACTTAGACTTATATACCGCTTTACAGTGCTTTACAGCCCTCTCTAAGCGGTTCACAGAGTCAGCATATTGCCCCCAACAATCTGGGTCCTCATTTTACCCACCTCGGAAGGATGGAAAGCTGAGTCAACCTTGAGCCTGGTGAGATTCGAACGGCCAAATTGCAGGCAGCCGGCAGTCAGCAGAAGTTGCCTGCAGTACTGCATTCTAGCCACTGCTGCACCGCGTCTCTTATTTATAGATTTGAACCGCCGAACTGCAGCTAGCAGTACAGCTGAAGTAGCCTGCAGTACTGCACTCTAACCACTGCACCACCTCGGCTCTCTACTTACATAGGAGTAATCTAGTACTTTTAATATGATTACTTCCCATGTATTTAAGCATTTCCCCCATCAAATTATGTATTACAAATGTTAGTTCCTACTTTTGGAGGAATTCTGGTGGAGGCCATTTACGTTTTGAGAGGAAAACAAGCTGTGCAACCTTTTTTCACACTTCAGTCTTTCAGAGAACCACGGTGTCAGCCATTCTAAATTGTGGGCCTGTTTGATTTCCCAGAATCTTAACAGAATTTATCCCAGTGGGCTCTACAATTCCCAGTGCTGTGATTCAGTTGACTTGCTTAAGCCAGGTTCTTTATATCCCCACATTTGCTAACGTCACCACCAAGTTTCACTCACTCCTTCTTTTTCTTACCTCCCAATAATCTTACCTCCCTATAAAGCAGCACCCCAATGCTTTCTCAATCACAGTTTCTACTGTGTTGAAAAGCATACTTCCACCTTACATTTTGTCTTGCATCATCACATGCAAAAGGATGTCTAAAAGCATTTCCAGAAAAGAACACAGCTCAGTTCAAACAGCAGAGTTTGCTCTCAATGACTACCATCAAAGATCTGGAGAAGGAAGGAGAGTTCTTGATCTGCCTCCTCCCTCTCTTCCTCCTGTTCCTTTGGTTTCCCTCCTCAGAGGGAATGCCCACTTCACATGGTGTCTCATTCTGAGGATCCCACAGCCTGAGGCATTTAGCCACATGTTCTGGAGAACCATACCAGCCACTAAATGGCCACTGCAGCATGAAAGCAATCTATAGAGTTCTACGGCCCATCTAATTCTTGCTCAGAAGATTCCAAAATGGAATTCAACAGCTGTCACAAGAGCGGCAGAAGGATCATCACCCCAATCTCTGACCCTTTCTAACCTGTCCCTTAAGATTGCAGAACCATTTCATTTCACCCAGTGGAATTGAATCCTGAAAATATCAGAAGAGACAAAAGGAAATATTTCTTTACCCAATGATAATTAAACTTTGGAATTGGCTACCACAAGATGTGGTAGCAGGCTACCAGCCTGGCTGGCTTCAAAAAAGGATTGGTCCAATTCATGAAAGTCATGGGGATCAATGGGATTTAGCTTTAATGACCATGGGACTGTTTTTGAAGGCCATCTGCTAGGACATTAGTGGGCTTCCTTACCCAGGTGATGGGCCACTAGGAGAAGTGACTGCCTGCCAATCAAGCAGGCACTGCTTATATTCTAACATTCTTGTGCTCACACAACATACAGCTAATACTAAACAGCAAATTCTAAAATAATTTTTCCCATAAAAAGTTGGAAGGTCTTGTGTTTACATTATCTAGAAAAAGAATTGAAAAAAAGTGTACGTAGGACTTCCTGTGTATTAAGAAATGCCTAGCATGCTCTGATCAAGCATATAATTGTAGTGTAGATTGTATGTTGCTCGTGAGCCCATTCTAATTCTGAACCAGATGAGCTTGCCAGTTTTTAAACTCACTGTATTTAATCTGCTTCTTCAGAGACTCTCTTCTTATATAATCTTTTATGGGCTTAAATTCCCTATCCCCATATAAATTGACTAGATACTGTCAGCTCAATTATTCATAATTCTTCAATATCTGTACTAATTCATTACCTGTGAAGATGGCATATTTTAGTGTTCTCCTTCTTTATGTACATTAAGATTAGAAAGCTGCTGGGCCTCCTACTGGTTCCTCTTCTGTGTCTGGACCTCACTCTAGATGCCTCAAGATCTTTCCCCTTAAAGGGAGTGTTAAATTTATGTTTTACTGACAAAGAAATAAAGGGAGACTAGTATAGATCTATTTCTGCCTGCGAAGGCCCCTGGATTGGGGTTGAAAGGCGAAAACAGAAGCAGTATGCTCCATCCCATAATTGGGTAGACCAGGTTGCCCTGATAAACCGGTCCAACCGAAGAAAAAAACCTTAAAGGGAGGGCTTTTCCCAGAGGCGGGATTCAGCAGGTTCTGACCAGTTCTGGAGAACCGGTAGCGGAAATTTTGAGTAGTTCGCAGAACCGGTAAATACCACCTCTAACTGGCCCCGCCCCAATCTATTCTCTGCCTCCCGAGTCCCAGCTGATCGGAAATGGGGATTTTGCAGTAACCTTCCCCTGGAGTGGGGAGGGAATGGAGATTTTACAGTATCCTTCCCCTGCCATGCCCACCAAGCCACACCCACCAAGCCACGCCCACAGAACCACTAGTAAAAAAAATTGAATCCCACCACTGGCTTTTCCTCTTGTTTAACAGATGTTATAATAGCTGCTATCCAGCAGGAGGCACCATACAACTGGTTTTGTCCTTGTTGGACCTCATCAGGTATATATGATAGTCTCCATATGCACAAATGCTTTGATATCTATTTTTCAGAGAATAATAATACAAGCAACAAATAATGTGATATCTTGTTAGATGAAAAATCTTGGTCCATTCCAGGCTGGGTCAATGAGCACAGGACATCTGCTTGAAGCAGAGGTGGAATTTATTTGATAGAAAACAGACAGCTTAGCGATTGAAGGTGGCCCCACATTGGACAGTAAGGTTAGAAATATTGATAGGAGGGTTCGGTCTTTGTTTCAGAAAGCACATGAACTATGTTTATCTCAGGGGATCTAGTTGAACCCAGTAAGGAGGAAACGTGGTTATCTCTCCCTGAGTGGTGGGATCATCTCTGCCTCTTTGTGCACCTAGGTGCTGACCTTGGATGATGGGTCTGGATCTGAGGAATCATGTTGTGCGTGCAAGGGATTTTCATAGTTTGAGGGGATTTCCTATACTTTTGATTGAGTTGCTGATCTTTGCTAATTTCCTAGGAGACACTCTTAGTCAGTTTCAGTCCAAGTGCCCACATGGACAGAAAAACTTAAATGGTCTTTTGTTCTTATTGCTTGGGGTTCACTGACAGGTTCGATTTGGCAAGTGGTTTGGAGGACAAGGATAAAAGGGGGGGGGGTTCTTGCCTTCTCACAGACGATGCGTAATCAAATCAGAAGACAACCAAGTAGCCACAAAGCTAAATTTCTGAGCCCTCTCTGCTGTTTCAATAAGTGTAAGACTACACACTGTTTGTCCAAGAAAGCTAACTTAATGCTAACTGTGGGTTTGGTAATTTAGGAAATAGCTGTGTAGTAAGTAGTCTGGCCTACAGGACTTGTGGCTGTTCTGCTACCCCGGTGTCAAATACAGTTGGGGTCTTTTGCTTTCTATGCCTGAGAACAAAAACAGGGAGGTTGCCAAAGGCCCGATAAGTGATGACAGCCGTTTTATTTCTGATTGTAATCGCCTTCTATAGAACATGTACCTGAAAGGCATCCAACTATCTCTGCTGCCCCATTACCTTGGTCTCTGGCCAGGCTCTTGGATTCAATTGGAAGCAGGGCAGTTTTTCAAGCGGACGCCTAATTGCCGACAAAAGGAAGTCAGAGCGAAAGGAGTCACTTCTGCCAGCTGTAATGCAGGGCATGCCTCAAAATGGGTAGGTGACTGTTGAGTGCTTGCTGTCTTTTATCCCCTGAGTCCACCTTGTAATAGCGCCGGTATCCGTGTGCAACAGATATTGTTGTGCACTGAGCTGGAAGCTAATAAATAGGGTCTCAGATGATGATTTACAGAAGGGGGTTTGGAACTCCATGAACCAGTAGGGAAAGAAAATGGCGCTGGTACAAGCTGTCAACCTCACAATTGTTTGCTTCCTGCCTCTCTCTAGAGGGCAATTCCTCCCAAGATGTAGCTTGTTTCTTGTCTCATCATCTGGAAATACTCAAATTGGTGGAACTCTGGTTAATTACCAAAATGGCTGATCCACACATTCAGCTGTCAGGTTTCCTCTCCTCCCCTCCCCCGCCCTCACTAGATTTTATTGTTGTTTCCCTCTGAAAGTATTTTTTTTTTCCCCAAGCAATGAAATAACTCACATTAATGCAGACAGCAGACAGAATACTTTCATGATTATTTCCACTTGTTTTAAAGGATGGCTTATTTAAAATGCATTACTTTCTGCGTGTGTGAATGTGTGTGCTTTTGTGTTGCATGCATGCAAAAAGGGGAAAGGGTGATATTTTTCTGAAAAGTCTAGAAGAATTCAAAAGAAGGGAGGGAGGGAGGG
>QLTV01012194.1:474803-490471 GCA_003457575.1 Thermophis baileyi
GTCAGTTTTGGAAGCCATTTTTCCTTTTTCAGCTTCTAAACTGCCACATATTTTAGCCTGGGAAATTGGGAGGGGGTTTTGGTTGGAGTGGTGGAAGATTAGCCATAACAACATTCTTTACTCTGGGAGTCAAGGACATTTGCCTGCACCTGGATGGGACTGACTGGGGATTGTCTCCAGTTGAATGTGAAGATTGGATTGGACCGTGTGATGAACTTGTGGGTGTGGGGTAGGGTTGTGAACTTTCAACTGGGTGGGGAAAACCTGGAAGCTTCAGATTCGGGTTTTCCCAGATGTGCCAACATGACATCTCTAATAAATTGGAACTTTGAGGAACTTCTAGCCTTGGAGTTTTATTTCGTTGGGGGTGTTTTTTCGAACCCTGACAGCACCTTTGGGACAACCATGACCTGGATGACTGAGAATCTCCATAGACACCTGGATGAGTAATGGGATTCTTGATGTTAAATTGAGAGGAGAGGTAGAATTTTTGTTTTCCTTCACCCTGTCAAGAAAACTTGTGAATCATCAGAAGGTCAGAGTAGATCCTTGGATGTCTACCTATGTGGAAAAGTTGTGTCTCTCTCTTCTCTGTTCTTTGAATATATTGCAATTTATTTATGTCATTGTTGGTTATGGTTCTTGTTTTCTGCCCCACATTTCTGTTGTTAAATGAGATATTTGTTAAGTGAGTTTTGCCCCATTTTACAACCTTTCTTGCCACAATTGTTCAGTGAATCACTGCAGTTGTTAAGTTGGTAACACGGTTGTTAAGTGAATCTGGCTTCCCCATTGACTTTGTGTATCAGAAGGTCACAGAAGCTGATCACATCACTGCTGATCAAGGCACTGCAACTGTCATAAATATGAGTCAGTTGCCAAGCATCTGAATCATTGGGATGCCGCAACCAGGGGTGGGTTCCTCCCGGTTTGGACCGGTTCTCCCGAACTGGTAGCAGCCCTCTGGTGACATCACGATGATGTCACCGAACCGGATCGGTCGGTGCCGGTCCGTGGGGGCCGCCATCTTTTTTTTATATATTTTTTATTTTTTTAATTATTTTTTTCCTTCTGAGCATGCACAGAAGCCGACTTCTGGCACTGTGCATGCGGTCGCCATCTTTTTTTTGGCTTTGGGTTTTTTTCCCCCGGATTTTTTGTTACTGCGCATGCACGCACGCACAAAGCGTGCGCGCGCCTAAGAGGCGCGCCCACGCGGTGCGGGAGGGAGCGAACTGGCAGCGAGGTAAGTTGGAACCCACCCCTGGCCGCAACAGTCGTAAGTATGAAAAATGGTCATAAGTCATTGTAACTTTGAACGGTTACTAAATGAACTGCTGTAAGTCGAGGACTACCTGTACTTCTGTTATTGGCTTACAGATGTTACACATCAATAAAATAAAGTAAATAAAAATAATAGGAAAAAAGAGTAGTTTTTCAAGAGAGAATTATCAGAAATGAGAGGTTGTCCTTGGAGATCACACTCTTCATTTGTTTGTATATTTCTGTTTTCAGATACCTGATTTTATTGCATAAAAATAATAGATTCTTATATTTAGAAAAAGAGAAAAGTCAAACCACCTTATGTACTCATATGCACAACTTGTAATAATAGTATTTTTTTAAAAAAGAACTTTGCTAAGTAGTCTTTTTGGCAGCAATAGCAAATAAAGGTACTTGATTAGTTACATAAGGATTTGTATCCACAAGTAAATTACATATTTGTTCAAGCACAGTTTTATCAACCATTCCTTTCAACAATGACACAAGAGCGCAAGTCTTTTTCTTTCTCTCTCACATATACAAATACTGTAAAATATTCTCTGTGTGGGAAATTCTAAACATCTTTTAAAAATGGAAAAGTTTAAGCATCTTCTATCCATCCAGATAAGAAGACATAGTCAGATGAATTTACATCCTGCAAATATTACATCAATTTAAAATAAGTCAAGGAATTTAAACAATGAAAGAACTCTCACATTTTTACAAAAATCTATTTGTTGATTACTTTTTGATTCACTTAAAATCATCCAGAGAAAGAAAAGAAAAATTGGGGGAGCTTTCAAAATACAGATAGACTGAGATGTGCTTCGTTTTCTGCTAACAATTGTAAAGTTCAGCCAAATAAGTTTTTTTTTTAAAAAAAATCGTTCTGAATAAATTTCACAATGAGAGGTATACTCTCAGTTGTATTTTCTAATGGACCTATAATAATGTTCCACTGCAATTTTGAGATGTACAGTTCTCTGTTCATGAATTATACCCATTTAGTCATCATCTGGTCATGAATTATATCCATTTAGTTAATCTGTATAGATACTATATTTTAAACCATGAATATTATAAACATTAAAACATAATTTGTTAGAGATGCAGTTGTTATGATACAATTTAATGATAAAGACAACACACACACACACACACACAAAGGGTTATTAAGGTTACTGGTCCAAAGGGCTGTGAAACTTATGCCTTGAGTTGTGGTTTACTTTTTCTTAACTGGTCTTGCCTTCTTTCATCAAGATTATCGCCATACTCTTCTACCCTCAGCTGGGTGATCTTGGGCCAGTCACTCTTTTTCAGCCCTAGAAAGGAGGCAATGGCAAACCATCCACCCACCCACCCCTCCGCAAAAAACCAGCAGACTTGGCCAGACAGTTGTCAGCAGTCAAGACTGACATGAAGGTAACAAAAAGAGTGAGAGAAAATATAGACTGATCCTTGGAAAATGTACCAATACTAATTTCCCTTTAGTTCTGCTTGAATCCAGTCCACTATTCCAGCTGTGTATCTACTGACTGGGATTACCCAGGTGTTAATTGCCTTGATTATTATTCTGATCTGTCACAGAGTCAGCCAGATATTTGGACTATATTTGGGATTTTTATCTGCCTATGAAGTCCTTCCCAAAGTTCTGAGATAGGCAGATGTTGCTGTTTGATGGTGTTAAATGTATCATTGCAGGATGTAAGCAATTCCAAGTAAAGGTGCCTGTAGAAAGTCAGTACCCACCCACCCTCCTAGAGAAAGAAATACTTTGGGGAATATTAAAAAGTTTTCCTAAAGGAGAAATTTAAAAAAAAAAATCATAAGGGAGGCAGAAACCAGCACCAGTCTCCCTGCCCCAAGCAGAAACTGAGGAGGCCAGCTTTTAAAAATGCAGATTTGTTAATCCATTCAGAAAGACTGGGCCAGATAGAAACTCCAGATAAGCAATTAGGTTGACAAGATTAACTCAGACAAACACCTAGGATTTGCATTTCTCCTTCTGCCTATAGAGCCAGCCATGACCTCATAGGAATCTGACAACAGCTATTAGAATATTAAAGGACATGTTCTTGCACAGGAACAGGAAGCTCAAATACAAAGCCCAAAGAAGGTATAAAAACCCAATCACTCTCAACTCCATTTTTGTCAGATGTCCCAGAACTGCATGCTGTGTGGTTCTGTTCATCAATAAACTTTCTTTCCAATCAGCCTCCATTTTGTTTCCAGCGCCTTTCTCCCAGCTTGGAACTGGACCAGAATTTTTCTTCCTACATGCCTTTTTGCAGTTGATGGTGATTTTTCAATGCCGATAGTGTTCAAGTGGTGCAACAGTTGTTTTGGGATTGCACCCAAGGTGTCTATTACTATTGGTACAATCTTTGCTTTCTTTTACCACAATTGTTTTAATTTTATTTGCAGGTCTTTCTAGTCTGTGATTTTCTCCAGTTCTTTCTCTTCTCTTCTATTGTCTCCAGATACTGCAATGTCCACCATCCAAACTTTTTTGTCTTATCAACAATTGTTAAGTCCTGAGTGTTATGTGACAGATGCTTGTCTGTTTGAATTCTAAAGTCCCAGGCAGGGGTAGGTTCTACTTACCTTCCCTACAGGTTCGCATCACGTTGGAAGTGTGTGTTTAGTGCGCACATGCTCCCTTTGCTCACACACGCGCCCCCATCACGTCACGCAAATGACCCTCTGCGCATGTGCAGAAGCATGCGCAGAGGGTTCTTTGCAAGCCGCTTTCAAGGAGCAGCGACCGGAGAACCGGTTCGGGGGCGTGGCCGGCCACCCTTTGCTGCCAGTTCGGGGAGCGGGGGCTAATTTCTGCCACCGGTATGGGAGAACTGGTCCAAATCGGCAGCAACCCACCACTGGTCCCAGGACACTTTAGCTTCTTCATTGTTTATTAGTCATGAGGTTAGTTTGGTGATGTATATTCCATGTGGCTTTTATATCCTGGTCTTGGTTTGAGATCATATCTGTTTCATAATTACATTTTAAACCGTTGACAAGATTAGATGAGATGAAACTTGGAAGCTCTATTTTTTTCCAAATAGGAATCATGCTAACAATCACATTGACTTTTTGTACTGAAACATTAATTTCTGTCCTGTATCATCCATCGATAACTTTATCTATACAAGCCAACTTTTTTCACCTTAAAAAATTGGTAGCCTAAATACCATAAAATCTTCCAGAAACTATAGTTCCAGGAGTTGCATAGTTGTTATTGATGGTCCCTGTGCTTGTGTTGGTTTGGAATTGGAATGCTAAAAAGTAGATTTTGCCAAATACAATCACATCTGAGCCATAATAGAAAAAGGAGGAAAGTTTAATTAATGGCATATTGTGCAAAAGCAATGTTTTCTTACTGTTTCCTGGGAAGACAGAGGCATGCTCTGGAAACCCTCATTCTAATTAATCCTGCAAGTCGGAGCATTTGGTGCAAGGTCAGAGAATAATAGGCAAATGTGTGAATCAGCAGGATGCAGCAACAGTGAGAACGATCATTTGAATAAAAGCAGTTGTGTTATTCCCACCCTCCCTCCGCTTTCCCTTTGGTCTGTGGGCTGTTCAATGTTCTGGATGAATATAACACAATCAGCCTGCTCTCTGGTGTATAACCACTTCCTGCTGACTAAGGGCAACCTGCATCTTTTGCCATTTATTAAAATGAAACATTCGTATTAAAAAATAATGCCGGGCTGCTTTTTGTTGTTCTTGCTGTTTCCCAGTGATGACCAGCCCAACAGAAGTAAATGAGATGATTAGAATCACCTTTTTGTTTAAAATCAACTGTCAGATCCTCTGTGCGTATCTGTGTGTTGCAAAGCATGCTTAGATCAATCCGATTTCCGGGGCGGGGGGGGGTTAAAGACCGGGAGATGATCATCATCTTCTAGAAGAGGGAGGCAGAGAAGATTTCACAAAGCCTTGATCCATTTTTATACTCACCGTATGAAGACCAAGGTTGTGTTGTTGCTTCCAGTGAAATGCTGGCCTCCCTGGGATAAATTGGTCCTTCCCTTTTGATTACATTAATTGTACTATAATCCAACTTTTTTTTCCCTTCATTTTACTACGTATATCCGTTTACCCTTTCTCTGGGCCCCTTTAAAATACAATGATGTATAGCTTCCTGTTCTTGAGCTTCCTATTGAGCTTCCTGTTCACATCTGTCATGAAACAGCAACTTGAAAATCATTTTGCCTTGCATGTTCATCTATAGACAATACACACATACACACACAGGGAGATGACAGGGAGTGAGAGAGAGGGAGACAGAGACCGAGATGGAGAGAGAGAGAGAGAGAGAGAGAGAGAGAGAGAGAGAGAGAGAGAGAGTTAAATGAAGGATGGATGGTTTTTATACCAAGTTATTTCCTTCAGTTTTTGTGTCAGTGAAATAATATTCCACTGGTCCTATTTTGGGGCCTTATTTTTGTGTCAGTGAAATAATATTTCTTTATACTTCTGAATAACTAAGGGATGGACTTGAAAGATTATACTTTGCCTTAGACCTGGGTAAACATTGCTCAGTAACGTCATCACCTTTTCAAGTCTCATGGAGTCCTCCATAAGTCATGGGTGGCCTATGAGCTGTGAACAGAGGTATCTGAAGAGTCAGGGACTTTCATCAAAATGAGGAAAAAAATGTGTGCCTTTTTGTTTGTGCATATGCACAATGTCACAACATATGTACAAAAGGGCTGGAACTTGGTTTGCTCCCCACCCTTAGTTCTCATTGGATGTGGGGACCTAAACAACAAATGCAAACAACAAATGCAAAAGAACAGAAGTTCATGATACTAACATCTCATTTCAGTGGTTAACCAGAACATTCTCTTATTTCTTGGTTCTAGCATTTGGTAGTCAAACATATGCTACCTCTGACTGCGGAAGTTCCACTTAGCTGCGATGGCTGGTAAGTTTATCTGTACCATGCATTGCGGTCTTTGAAGTTATGCCAAGCCCATATGGCATTTCCAGGTCTGTCGGGTGAGCACCCATAGTTATTTCAGGAAATAGCAGAGAAGGGGAGAAGCCTTTTGTGAGGGCTAAAACAAGCAAGGCAAAAAAGCCGAAAATCTGGGATCAGACAGTTCTGTCACAATAACAATACCGTATCAGTTGTGGCTCCCGCAGAGAAATGATGAGGTCTCAGTCTGTTAGGACACCACTTACAAGAAGGAGATGGAAGATTTCTTGCTCTCTTTCTCAATTTTATGTGACACACATTTTTTTTTAAATTGAGCCTTGATGGCACTCTTGCGGCAACCATTTTGGCTTTCTGGACAATACCCTGCAAACACCTCTAGCCCTGAATCTCATAGTTTGCAGTTGCTGCTGCTTTTCTGCTCTAATTATTGTTTTCCTAGTACCCATAATAAAAGTAGTTATCAAGAGCAATGTCCTTGAATCTCTGCTTGCAGGCTCTCTGATTTGAATATCCATCTTGCTGAAGCCTGACAGCTCTCTGCAAAGAGCATGGCACTGTTTTAAGTGTGTCAGGGATTTTTAAACTAAAAAGAAAAAAGAAAAAGGAAGAAAGCTGAAAACAACTTAGCCATCTCACACCTAATAGAAGTAAATACACTTTCCTAACCTTCTGGAGGCACTGTGGAGGGGATGGGGGGAGACATTAAGGGAAGAGCTGGTTGGACTTTCTTTGTGGCTGTCATTTTAACCAGCACAGATTTCTCTGAAGGCCAACGAGAGAGGGGGTGGGAAGAGGGAGAGGAAGAGGAAGAGGGAGAGGGAGAGGGGGTGGGAAGAGGGAGAGGGAAAGGGAGAGGGAGAGGGGGAGAGAGAGAGAGAGAGAGAGAGAGAGACTCCTAACTACAGTATGTAAGAAAAAAAATGAGAACCACAATTTATGTGAGAATTCTTTACTGGGTCAAAAACTACCGCTGATTTTCTGCATATTCTGTGCTTCAATTTCAGCATTTATTGTTCCACAAGAACAAAAGTTACTCATTTTTCCTAAGGAAAAAGGGGCGGCACTTCCTTTGAGATGGGATGTATTGCAGTGCCTCCGACACTTCAGCTTGCTCTGGGCGTCCTGCTGTTCACAGCTTCACAGTAGTCGCCTGATAGGCTTTAGACACCAGCTTTGTGGAAATGTGGCACAGCTATCAAGCTGCCATTGTAGGGCTATTGAGAAATTAATGCAATGCCACCAAGCTGTGTAAAGCTACAGTCAATTGGAATGAAGCTTATAATTATTAAGGGAGATTATTAAAATGTGCAGACTAAAAAGTACCCCCCCAAGAGCTCATTATTTCATTATGGGCTCCCAGATTTATTTTGAAGTTTAGTGACTCTAAACTCCCCTCTCCTCCTTGATCACACATGAACTGAAGAATAGTAAATTTAATAATAATAATCCCCCAGTTTGATGTGGTTGTGAGGCTTGTGTGCTCTGAAGAAGATGAGAGCTACGCCAGAGGTTCATCCATTCTGGACAGGTCTCATCAGATGAGCCAGACAAAGAGTGTCTGGCTAAACAATATGTTGAGATGTAATTTACAGAAATGCCAATCCATACTGCATCAGTTGTCTTCTGGTTCAACAAGGCTCATGCTAGGTGTTGGAGTTTCTAAACATCTGGTGACAAATGAGCTACAGGACTCGGGTCCTTTGGCTGAACAACAGTCAGTTGCTCATTTGGGAAAGACCTGAGAGGTGGACAAAAATACTAAAACAACAGGCTGACTATGCAACCAACCACAGTAATAATAAGTAATATTAATATTATTTGAGCCACAAATCATCCTATGTAAGCAAAATCAGTTATTTCAATCAGACCACAAACAATTCTACCAAACTATAAATGGCATCAAAAATTCTGAAAATGGAAAACCAAACAAAAAAGAAACAATCCAGTTTTGGAAAGATCAATGGAAAACATAAAAAGACTATACTGTAATAAAAAAATGTTAGATGAATGAAAGAATTTGAAGATGAATTCAGTAAATATTAAATGGAAGAGCAAATAATCTCAGAAATGGATAAAAAACAAATGAAAAGAATTAAAAACTGGACATTTCCTGGAAATGATCAATGGCATATCTTTTGGCTCAATATCTGACTAGCTTGCATCCAATTCTAGCTATAGAGTTTAATGAAGTATGGAAAAAGGAGATATCAGCAATTGCTTAATAACTGGCAAAATGTATTTGATTTTAAAAAAAACCAGAAAAAGGAGGAAAACCAGGAAAGTGTAGGCCTATAACATGCTTCTTTACAATGTTTAAATTAGGTGTAATAGCGGATAACATCCAAGATTATTTAGAAGAAAATGACATCCTTCCAGTACACTGAAAGAAAATAAAATCAGAGGTACAAAATATCAGCTTATGATTGATAAAATAGTTTAGAGAATTGCAAAAGACAAACAGAAAGCAATTTACATATGGTCTGGATTGATTATAAAAAGGTGTTTGATTCATTACCACAAAGATGGATCATCAAATGTTTGGAAACAACTGGTGAAAATAAAAATATTTATAGAAAAATTAGTGAAGCGATAGAAGACAGAATTGGTGGCTAAAAATAAAAAATACGGGCTTGTCAACATTAGGAGAAACATCTTCTAGGTCTAGGTTGACTCATTGTCATCCTTATTATTTGTCATTGCCATGATCCTCTTTCAGTGATTTTGAGGAAAAACAAATCTTAGCTATCAAACAACAAAAATGCTAATAAAAATCTCACATATGCTTTACACGAATGATCTAAATCCATATGGATAATCAGAAATCAAAATGCAGTCATTGACAAACGCTGTAAGAATTTTTAGCACAGATATAGCAATGGAATTTGACCTAGAGAAATGTGCCAAAGTAGCAATAAATTGAGGTAAAATCTGAGAGAGTAATGGAATTGAAATGCTGAATGGCAAAACCGTCAGAAATCATCAGGATGAAGCCTATAAATATCTGGGCTTTTTCCAGTTGAGTAACACCAAGCATAGATAAGTTAAAAATGTAATTAATTAAAAAATACACCCAAAGAGTGAGAAAATTACTGAAGACAAAATTAAACATCAAAACCATCAACAGGGCCCTACCTGTGATACTCCTGGCTTATTAAATGGACACAAGCTGAACTGGACAATTTGGACGAAACCAGAGGTGGGTTCCTGCTGGTTCGGACCGGTTCTTTAGAACCGGTAGTGGGAATTTCCCCCCGCTCGCCGAACCGGCAGCAATGGTCGGCTGGACATGCCCCTGAACCGGCTCTCTCAGTGGTGCCGTAGGCGCCACCATCTTGTTTTATGCTTCTGCACACGCGCAGCTGTTTTTTGCTTCTGCGCATGCGCAGAAGCTGGATTTTCAGCACTGCGCATGAGGAAGCGCGGCGCATGAGGAAGCGAACCGGCAGCGAGGTAAGCCAGAACCTACCCCTGGACCAAACCCCAAGAAACCTGATACCTATTCACTATGCATAACATCCTGGTAGTGATATCAATAGATTATTCATACCTGCCCCACAATAATGGAGGCAGAGGTTTACCTCAGGTCAAACAAACTGTTGAAGAAGAAAACTACAGATTGGCTGATTATGTAAAAGATATCCAGGAACAAGCACTGATGGAAGTTAAAAATTGAAACTAAATAAATGTAGATGAAACAAAAAGTGAATATCAAAACGCAATACAAAAAATGAACAGAATGCTGGAAAAGAAAAACATTATACGGTCAATTTCTACAAAAGATTGAGGGGAAAGTAGATAAAGAAAAAAAAAACTAGCAATGACTTACAACTAGAATGTTAAAAAAAACCTGAAGGCTTGATATTTATTTTATAAATAATTTAAATGGTGAACATACCTAATACTTCTTCCTCTTCCTATGTTCCTCAAAACAACAACCCTGGGAGGTGAGTTGAGCTGAGAGACAGTGACTGGCACCAAAGTCACCCAATCTGAAATCACAGTCTCCTTGTTTCTAGGTCAGCATCTACCACTACACCAAACTGGCTATTTCAGATGATTTGGTCCTCCTGAGCCATTTTGCACTTTCGAGGTAATTTAAATTGAGCTTAAAGATGGAGCATCAACCCATGTTGTTGGTGCATCATTACATTACAAGAGCAGCTGGCAGCTGTATTTTGCACCAGCTATAGCTTCCCAACTTTCTTTAACTGCCTACCCAAGTAATCAGGCATAAATGTGTTTGAGACATAAAAACAATAATTAACAGCATATTAATTTTTAGAGTTTATCAATGCATTTCACATAAGATCTATAATCCAGCAAAACCATGTCAGGCAGAAAGCACCATAAGAATGTTGGGTAAAAAGATACCACGATGTGGGAATGGAATATGTTTGCCTATTTTTCTACCCCATCAAGTGCAATTTGAAGGATTCTTGCCGCTCCATAATCACATTTCATAACCATGGGAACTCCAGAATAGCAGTACCCTGAAAGCACCCCATCCATTCCTATAGAATTGAGGTCTTATCTACTGTGATATGTTAGGATTTGTACTTATATGTGGGAATGATCTTGAGACACAGGAGAAAGAACCACAGATTAGACAACAGTCAGATAAGAGTCATCTGATCACACAGAAGAAATGTGGGTGTGGCAAACAACTCAGAAGGCACCTATCCTAGTTATCTTGGATTGTAAACGTAAGAGGGGAGAAATGCACTTTTAGACTTGCAAGATTCTGCTAATGCAATCTTACAATGTTAGAACTAGTACTTCTGGGTGTGCTTCTTGCCTGGTCTATCTCACAAGGCTGACAGGATCTGAGTAAAGTCTCCCCTTGCTCTCAAAATATTTCAGGCTGATATATAGTACTGGCATCTTGAAGATAAAATGGTAAAACCTGAAAACGAAAAGTAATACTGGGAATCCTGTTGCAATGTGGTAGGAGTGGAAGTAATGTACCAACTCTAGACAACTCTTCCTGCCAATGTCACAGGTAATCTTGCTGTGTATATCCTATATTAGAAGCCACTGCGAGTCTGCCAATCATGTGATCAGGGTTTCATGTCAATCAACCTGCCAACTGTTGGTTCCCAGATGGAAAGAAATGTTTTGTCTGCAGGAGGCAAATGTGGATCTAATCCATCATACTTATCATTCCTAAAAACAGTTCTTCAGTGTTGTTGGTAACTTATGGTTTTTGACTTTCAAGGATGGATTATTTTTATCACTCTTCTTCCTATGAGAAACTCTATAATTCTCATGTTCCTGTTATTTCAGAAACTTCAGAAAATAACACCGAAACTAGATTTGCAGATTTCTCAACTTGACCTTTGGAAAGGAGTCATCATTGTTTCCAAGGGAGCAGAAGAACTGTGTATTTTGAGATTTTCTTTCATCATAACATTTTTTTTAAAAAGGGCTAAAATTGAACTTAAGCAGTTCCTTGTGAATCTTTAGAGGGCATGTTTGTTTAGAAATCATCACTACAAATAAAAGCAGAGAACAAAATGAAAGATGCAATGACCAAAAAATATCCAAGTACTGTCTATATTCCATAGTATTTCAACTGTCTCTGTTATATCTCTATTTTCTTTTTAAAAAACGTAAATACAGAGAAATGAATAACCAAGGGTTACAGAACACCATGTGTAAAGGATAAAAGGAAACAATATATTTAAATATAAGCCCTTTCTCTTCCAAAACTCTTGTACATGTAGGTCCCCGGATGTAGGAAAAGGAAGGAATCTTATGAGCAAAATATGCAAGGCACTATGAGAATACGTGAATACAAAGCCTGTCAATGTCTCTATTGTATGAGGAAGTTCATGAACTCAGAAGAAAAGGTTTTACAATTTCTTTTTGGATTGTACTGTGAATCTCATTATTAAGAATTGTATCAAGCTATGGTACGTTATCTTTGGCCTGCTTTTGCCTTGCTACTGAGGGTGGGACAAACACCACTGGGAAACTGAAAGGGCTGGAATGCATTCAGTACAGCACAACAAGCCCACACAACTCATTGTTTACCTAGTACTGGGGGAGAGAATAATACTACCTTCCTGTGGAAGAGGGATCAGAACAGTGTCTCTCCATTTTAGCAGCTTGAAGTTGTGTGGACTTCAACTCTCAGAATTCCTCAGCCATCAAATCTTCCATTTGCCAAGGTGGAGAAACACTCAATTATAAAGTCCAATTAGGGCTGGAGTAGCCAAGTTTCCAATGACCACTCAGCCATGATGATCTTAAGCTTAACTTCTCTGACAGAGTTTAAATAGGGAGTGGGAAAGAGGGGGGGGGAATCATGAATACCACAGGAACTCTTAGAGATAAAGCAAGCAGCAACATCCATCATGGAGTGTCAAAATTGGCAAAATGGTGGATTTCCCATTGCGATCCAAGCTCTGCCCTTTTTGTATTTGGATGTGAAATCAACACACATGTACAAAAGGCCTGCATTGTAACATCGCTTTTACCTTCTGGCTGTTTTCAACCTTCCTCCTATCATGGAGGCCATAGAGGCCAGGCTATAAATGTGATAAGAAGTCTTCTAAAACTGTAAAACCAACTCATGTAAAAAAAAAAGAGAGAGAAGAAATATCCCCATAAGAGATGGAATATAGTCCAGAGTTGCAGGAGGGACAGGCTCTTTCCCAGAGGGCAAAGAGACAGCAGAATAAGCTTAATGTCAGACCAACCAAGAAGACTTGGAGTTAATTCTGAGGAGTTCTGTATTTGTTGTTCACCTACAAATAGAATATAGCCAGATTCAAACAACTATCTTCATTAACTACTGGATATAACTCTGTCCTCTTCCTGCCTACCAGAAATTCCAAGTTCTGCTGTCCCTTTGTCCTCTGGGAAATAGCCCCTCTCTCCTGTGACTCTGGACTATATTCCACCGCAACAGATGATTATGACAGCCAAACTACAGCCTTATTAAAACTGTTTTAATGCTTAATGCTTCAGATGCAGGTGGCTAGATTTCCTCTTCCATTCTTACCTTTCTATTGGGCCATCCCAAGCTTCTCTTGAGAAGAGTTTTCAAGGGAGAAAAGTCTCCAGAATAACCCAACATGTGAAAAATGCAATCTACAGTCATCGTCCTGGAGGAAGATCAACAGATGTACTTCTTCCACATCATTTCCCTGTTTGGGAGTTTGGCTTTTGTTTTCTTCTTTCTTCATAATTAAAACATGATCCCATTATTCCAGAGACATGTCTAAAGGATCAGTTGGTTTTGCTGCCTTCTCCCGCTTTGGAAATTCTTCCTATCTATCTGAGGTATCAAAATGAAGTGGAATTTGGGGAAGGTGTGGAGAAGCACAAACTCTTAGTTGAAATTTGAACAAGAAGTCAAATAAAATTTTATTAAGTAACTTAACATGGGTTGTAAAAAGATTCCCTCTATATTACGGTATATTATCAATCCTTTCCTTCATCAGCCATAAGTCACTGGGTGGATAAACTGACAAATGGGGCTTTTTCCTAGAGTAGAACTTTGACTTCCTTCATATTCATCCTTCTATCACTCATTCTAAATCCCTCTCTTCTCACTTCCCCAGTCCCCAGATTATAGCCTGGGAAAAAAGTCTCCTGAATTATATATATTTTTTAAAATTAATGGTAACTGATGTTATCATACCCAGTCATTACAACTTGCACACCAACCTTGCAGTGGGAGCCAGCTAAACTTCAAACACACTGCTGTATAAGACCAAGCTCAGAAGATAAGGCATTGCCAGAGGACCTTTGGATATGATGACTTTGCTAACTCCAAAGTACGAGCCTTTTTCTCTTTTCTTCTTTTCTACGCATATTATTTTCTCTGTCACAAACATTGATACTTTACAAACAGAACTATGTGAGGACTTTCTCCCTTAAGCACGTCCCATTAGATACCCAGTGCTGTGATCAACAGCTGTTGATTAAAGACGTTCGCCAAAGCATCCCAGCTCGAGTGTATGCCTTGCAGCCTCAATTTTTCTTCAAACAGCCCACCTGCAGCCACAGCCAATCATTCTCCCCTTACTAGTCATCAAACAGGGCCTCATATGTTTTCACAGCTTTCGTCTGCAAAGCCACTCAGGAAGGCCTTTCGATCTTTCTCCATCTCAGCGAAGAGTCACCAGTTGCTTTTCCTGGTCTCATCAGGCTATGCAAATGGTTAAGGCTGCTTGTACAGAATGGCTTTTTCAAGCTAGAGGAAACAGCTCATATCAAGACAAATATATAGATACCAGGGATTGGCAAACAGTGTTCAAAAGCCTGTGAGTTTTTAAAGCTCATTTCAGGTAAAGATGGAGCAAGCAAGATTTGAAGCCGGGTTATTTATTTTGCTAATTACATGGTTTCTTGAGCTATGGCATACAGCTACAATGAAGTGAGAGCAAGTTGTGTGGGGGTAATTGTTACAGGACATGCAATGCATGAAGAGGGATGGTTCACCTTCTCAAGTGTGGCCCAAGCCAATTTGGTTCTCACATCAGCTATCATTAGATGATTTAGACTTCAGAAAGAACATATGCCATGGATGAAACCTATTGCAAATGTATAGTTGGGCCAGAAAAATAGTATTATATTGAAGAATTAGTCCAGACTCTTCTCTGACTCTTCTCTAAGACTCTTAATTGACATGTTAATTAAGTTGGAAGTTGGGGAGAGCTGGTTAAGGGGAGAGTTTTCAGCTATGAAAACTGAAAGGGGCTAGTTACTCTCCCTTTGTTCAGACTATATGACTGGATTGTTCTAGGGAAGAAAAATTGGAGGAGTAGTGCTATCTGTATCTTGAGTTATGTTTTGTTTAGTACAACTTCCTTGGTAAGCATCCTTTTAGAGAGCTGACAAATTCCAGCACAAAAATAAGAGAATTACAGCTGGCAAAGACAAAGCAAACTCCTAATTAGATATATTGGGTGGGTGGCACCATTTTGCGGTGGTTCTCCTCCTATCTCTCTGATCGTTCACAGTCGGTGTTGGCAGGGGGGCAGAGGTCGACCCCTAGGCCCCTTGAGTGCGGGGTGCCTCAGGGTTCGGTCCTCTCTCCCCTTTTATTTAACATCTACATGAAACCACTGGGTGAGATCATCCGACGGCATGGGGTGAGGTTTCAACAATACGCTGATGACACCCAGCTGTATATTTCCACCCCTCGTCAATTCAGTGAAGCGGTGGACGTAATAGACCGGTGCCTGGACAATGCAAGGGTCTGGATGGGAGTTAACAGACTCAAGCTAAACCCAGATAAGACCGAGTGGATGTGGATATTACCTCCGAAGGACCAGCTTGATCGTCCTTCGGTGGTTCTGGGGGGAGAAAATTTAATCCCCTCAGAACGGGTTCGCAATTTGGGTGTCCGCCTGGACTCGCAGCTGAGATTAGATCAACACCTTACAGCAGTGGCCAGGGGGACCTTTGCACACGTACGTCCTGTGCACCACCTGCGGCCCTATTT
>QLTV01012194.1:490558-541826 GCA_003457575.1 Thermophis baileyi
AGACTACAACTGGTCCAGAATGCAGCTGCGCGAGCAGTCGTGGGTGTGCCAAGGTACACCCACACAAGTGCCATCCTTCGCGAGCTGCACTGGTTGCCCATTGCGCTCCGTTCACAATTCAAGGTGTTGGTTGTTACCTTTAAAGCCCTACATGGCTCAGGACCAGTTTATCTGCGTGACCGCCTTATGCCACATTCCTCCCATCGACCAGTGATGTCGCACAGGGTTGGCCTCCTTCAGGTCCCGTTGGCCAGACAGTGCCGGCTGGCGGGACTGCGGGGGAGGGCCTTCTCTGTAGCCGCTCCGACTCTGTGGAACCAACTTCCCCCCAAGATCCGTACTACCCCCACCTTACTGGCCTTCCATAAAGCTGTTAAGACCTGGCTTTTCCGGCAGGCCTGGGGCCAATAGTGGTTCTGATTGGCCCATGCGTGGTGGTGTGAATGTTTTATTTTAAATATGGATGTTTTTTTTTAAAAAATTGTTTTTATATGTTTTATTTTTTTATATGATGTAAGCCGCCCAGAGTCCTTCGGGAGTTGGGCGGCATATAAATTTTATAAATAATAATAATAATAATATTGGTCCCAGGGTCCCCCAGCAAGTTGCTAATAGCCTTAGCTAACCAAGTAAGTTTGGACTTGGTTAGTAAGAGAGAAGGAGATCATTCTGCTACATCTGTCTTATTTTCCAATTGCCAGAAATTTTTACACCTGTAAAAGACATTTCTGTTTTTCCTTCTCATTTCTTAGATAAGAACTTGAGAATTTCTTTTGAATTCTGTTTGTGTTTTTGGAATGTATGAAGAAATGGAAGTCCTGTTGTTCTTTTCTGTTACACATCTTTCCATTATTCTGTCTGTCCTCTCCCTGGTGGACTGTGGAAAGCTTTAAAGAGGCGAATTTGAAGGAGATTTCAGTGAGAATTTGAAGGAGATTTCAGTGTATCAAATCTTCATATTTAATCTTAGATTTTATTCAAGATACTGGATTCAAAACACTTTCAATTCATTGTGGGGCGGAGATTGAAAGTATGATTCTATGATTTCATGGACTTTCTGGTGCTATTTGGCCTTGTAGAATCTGAAGCATTGTTACAACTTTCTAATCTATATGAACAAAACTGAAGGAGGCTGAGTGGTGTGATTGATTCTGATATTGACACGAGTAGCCAGTTAATGAATCATGCCAGTAAATCTGCCAATCCAGAAAAACAACCAATCAGATGGTGTTGAATCCTTCAATCTTTAATAAGAGCTTACTCCTTAAATAGTTTTTCATTTTTTTTACTTTCAAGTTAGAATAAGTCATTAATGCTACAGAAATAATCTAATTAATTTCATTAATGCTTCCCTAAGCAGTTTGGAGGCTGCGGTGCTTTCCTTTTTGTTATTCCTCTGTAACTGCTTTAAAAGAGGTGCAAGGAAAAATACAAACATACATACATACATACATACATACTACATACATATTACATATATATAGTGGTGAGATCTCCAGCTAGACTGGAGGGAAGTCTAATAAGGGTTGAGCTTAGAGTCCTTGCACTGCAGGAAGCAGCACAGGTGCCACCTCTCCCAGAATCCCTGGGGCCTTATCTAACTTTTCTCAAGGAAATGTAGTCAGTCTAATAAGATTCCTGTAACATAGGTGACTAACAATAAAGCTTCTACTTGAGACTATTCACAAGTGGTTCTGGTTGCTTGTGCCTGACATATGGTGATGTCCTTGAAGCTATCTGTGTGAAACTTTGCAGGGCTAAGGGTCTGAAGGGCATTGTATATCTCCTTCTTTAATCCCATGAACATATGATTGATTCTTTTCTTTTAGATTGAACCTTGAATATTGCTGCCTTCAAATCTCATTCTAACACTTGACTAGAATTTCATATCTTCTACATTAAATTTATTTTATAATCACAAAATTCCAAAACTTCCTAAATTTCTACACCCTGACAACTGATTTGTTCCTCTCAGAATTTAAATATGTCCCAGGAAATGAATAATTTGTATCCATTCAGTAACCATTTTGGAGGGATACCTTTTTGCCATGTCACATCTGATACAATTTTTTGTTATCCTACCACACACTCTTGCTCATAAGTGCATCTTAGAGACACTTATCCTATGCCTTCTTCAGGAGGCCAATATGTAGAAGAAGAATTAACAGTGTATTAACAATTCCAAAGCTTAGGTCCTCCATAGGACCTCCACTATGGAAGAATTATCACCTTCATCTTTTGAATAGATAATTTTTACCAATTGTTCTCCATAACTGGCTATGGGAATCTCATGATCTCCTTACCTACCCACTCCTTCCCCCCACAAAAAAAGGGAGGACAAAGGGGGCATTCTGTGGATCCTGTCAGCCAAGGAACTGCACCTGGTAGAGTCCAGGAGAACAAACTTTTCTACTGTGGTTCCTGGCTCCTAGAACATTGTACCGCTGGAGGTGAGATCTGCCCCCATCATCATGGCCTTCCAGAAGGGCCTGAAAACCTGACTCTGCCAACTGGATTTGGGTCAAATTCTGGAGGTGGCTACAAGGATGAAATTCAAAAGTTTTCCCTACCGGTTCTATGGGCGTGGCTTGGTGGGCATGGCAGGGGAAGGATACTGCAAAATCTCGTTTCCCTCTCCACTCCTGGGGGAAGGATATTGCAAAATCTCCATTCCCACCCCACTCTGGGTCCAGCCAGAGGTGGTATTTGCCGGTTCTCCGAACTACTCAAAATTTCCGGTTCTTCAGAACCTGTCAGAACCTGCTGAATTTCACCCCTGGGTGGCTAGTAGATTAGATGTAGATTCCCCCTCCATCTTGTTTATGCATTGGTTCTTTGTATCCACATTCTCTTTCTAATATTGCTAATTTTAATGTTTTGACTGTTAATGCCTAATGTTTGGATGTTTTTAACCTTCTAACTGTTTTATATGGCTATTTTTGATATTGTAAACCATTCAGAGTCACTTGATAATCTAATAAACAACAAATGAATAAATAACAAATGAATAAATAAATTGCAGATCTAGATTGCAAAATACAAAGAAAGAGGGAGAGAACTACATTTGTGCTGGAGATTCAATGTAGAATAATAGATTGGCTACTAAAATGTTTAGTTATTCATTTCTAGGCTCAACCTGTATCTTGGTAAATACATTCAAATATTAAGAATGTGCCATACTCGCCCCCTCGCCCCCCCCCCCCGGTGATTCATTGTGCACACAGAAACAAACGTAACTGCCCAAGTTAAATTCTAGGACTAGGAGAAACATAGCTTGGGTATTTCTCTCATTAACTGGCTACTATCTTCTCCCCAGGTTTCTATTAATTTCTTGTACATAAATAAACTTTAAATCAATAGGACAATGCAAACGAAGGACAGAAAATCATAGAAACAATAACAGAAGGAACATTGTGATTAGATTTAACAGTCAAGAAGCTGAGGTACTAACAGTAATCAAGGACAGTGCTAGGCACAATGATTCATGTCCTTATTGAGATCTAGTCATTTAACAAATGTCTTGGAGAGTGTAAACAGGAGGAATTTTAAGCAATGTTTACTTGTGATCAGGTGAAGGTTAATTTTAACAGAGTGCCTTCCGAGACATTTAATCTCTACTTAGAGGAAAAGATCCACTAATGCTGAGGATGCACTGGAATAACAATGGAAAAATGGGGATGGAAATTCAGGGGTGGAGAAAAAGAAGGAATAGAAAATGGAAGTCAATTAGTCCATTCCTAAAACCCAAGATGGCTGTGAGTAAAACAAGGGAAAATCCAAAGAGGTTTTCATTCTTAAAATATAGCCAAATTTAACAGTGAGAAGATACAAGAATATAACATTTTCATAACATCACACAGAAACTAAAACACTTATGTTGGTTGGCTAATAAGAGAGCTGAAGACTAAGGACTGTTTAGTTTAAGAACATTTTCCTAAAGTAGGTTTGTGGGAGTGGCATCAGAGATTGAATATCACAGAAGGACTGGCAGAGAAGTGGACAAGAGGTCATGCCTCACAACTGAGATGGACTTGGATAAGCATCAACTGTTGAATATGACTAAAGAGTAACATGGACTGGTAAACCTGAATTGAATTAAGCAGGATTTACACTGCTGAAGACTTATTAGTTGGAGAATGGCCTGAAGATCTTGAACTGGAAGGTGGTATAATTGAGAAAGATCACTACTGTGGTGGAATGTAGTCTGGATTCCCAGGAAGGAGGGGCTGCATTCCCCAGAGGAGCAAAAGACATTGCGGTTTAGATAGTCTAGTGGTAGGAAGAAAGTCAGAACTGTTGCGTAGAAAAATAATTAGAAGCAAATTGAATCTTGTTTCCATGCTCTCAATCCTCAAGAATAAGACCGGAGGCCAGGAAAGAATAAAAGTAATGTATTTGCAAAACAAAAATAAGAACATCTAAGTCTGTGTCTACATGGTGAAGAACAAAGAAAAGCAAGTAACACATGCGCAGTACAGGTATCACATGAGAACTGCAAATCAGTGTACAATGTCGTTTCAGAATAAGAGTCCAGCTGACAAGTAAATATGAACGTAGCAACAAACCCCTTCTTTGTCAGTTGGGCGAATATCAGTTATCCATTGCAACATCAATTAAGGCACATCATCCCACGCAGGTATTCATGCTGCGCTGCTGGTAATGGTTTGTTAAGCATGTCAGCAATTTGATCACGTGTAGATACGTACTGCAATTTTACAAAACCTTGTTTAACCAACTGTTTAATATTTTTATACCGAATGTCAATGTGTCTGGACCTAGCACCCGTGAAATGTGAATCAGAAATATAAACCACTGATTGAAGACCAGAGGCCAGGAAAGAATAAAAGTAATGTATTTGCAAAACAAAAATAAGAACATCTAAGTCTGTGTCTACATGGTGAAGAACAAAGAAAAGCAAGTAACACATGCACAGTACAGGTATCACGTGAGAACTGCATATCAGTGTACAGTGTCGTTTCAGAATAAGAGTCCAGCTGACAAGTAAATATGAACGTAGTGACAAGAACATCTCCTCCTTAGGAGTTTTCAGAGTATATAGTTTAATGGCGTAAGCAGTTTGCTTTTCTTTGGCAAGATTTCTGTCTATGGGCGAGGAACAATAAAGGAAACTGCTTAGAAGACCCTTAGCATGCTCTTTCTTGCTTTTTGGAGCCTGACATCTGAAGATTAAAAGAAGAATGCATCATAGGGCCTGCCTACCAACACACCTGGGCTTGATTTTACCAATCGAAGAAAGTGCACTTGCCATCCTGAGAGACAGAAAGTAGCTACTCATATTTTAAGCCCTAATTCCAAATTAGAAAGTAGGCAAGATGTAGAAACAGCGCAAAATGTGTATAAATTAAACCAACCTTAGGAAATTCATACATGTCCATATTAGAGAACCCTAATACTATATAAGCAGAATAAGAAGAAAAAATATAGTCACTCTGCATTGCAGGACCACACATTTTACACTCCTCTCTAGAAATTAGGAGGAAAGGCTGGAGAGTACAAGCTTGACCTACCTACCATAAAAATCTTTGGGACATTCAGAATAAATACTGAACAAATGCCTTCTTGTTTTCATTGTTGTATGAAGAAAGGAGGGAAAAAATGTGGCTACTTGGCCCGGAGTGTTTATCAAATCCTGAGAACTCACATTCCCGGCTGGGGAATTCTGGGAGTTGAAGTCCATCTGTCTTAAAAGTTTCCAGGGTTGAGAAACTCTGCCATTGACAGCCTAAAGCAGATGTCAGGCTCATGGAAAAGTACAATGGACAAATTCTCATTAGGAAGTGAACCAAATAGCTTTCTCTCACACTCTCAGTTAGCTCTGCAAAAGAGAGCTTGGCTTCTGCAACAGTTACTCTTGAGTAAAAACAATTGTCTTCATCAGGTATATCTTGTATAATATACAACATATATTGTATGGCAATCCTCTTCTATACAACTGTTGAAGGTATAACTGTGTTATCCTGACCGTCTTAATTAGTGAGGACAACATGCAATTTCCATTTGGTTTTTATGGGGCTGGGATAGAATAAAAATAAAGGTGGATCATGTATTAAAACAGTAAGAACCATCTGAACATTTCAGTTGGTTTGTGCTATTTGATTGCCCATGGTCTAATTCTCTTAATTAGAGAATTCTCACACTTATTCCAAACTTGGTCCATTTTTAAGACATTCATGCAAAATAGAAGAATGCTGATTTTGCATTCATTTTCTTACAGTCTCTATAGGTCTGTATCTGTATCTTACTCTGCCTCTCTCGATATATATATATATCTCTTGCTAAGCTATAACATTTAATAGTTTCGCATAAATCCTCCACATTTAAAGAGCTTGAAACTATAGTAATATTACGGTATTAGAAATAATTGGAATACTGAACATTCTTACTGGTTTTGTTAGCAAGTTTTTCTCGGCTTTTACCCTTTTCTCAAAATACCTTACTTACTGCAAACATCTGTTTTCATCTTTTTTGTTGTTGTTGTTGTTGTTGTTCCCAAGCTAGCCAGAATGATGAGATGGCATAGCAATCCAGGTGGGACAATGGTGGGCAAAAGGATGGGGTTAATACATTGTATAGTCCCTTAGCAGTCACCCAAAGGAGCAAGGCTTGCTCCCTGATTAATTACTTCTACTTGGAATAGAGCTAGCTTTGCATTGATTAAGGATTACTTGTAAAACAGGAGGAGACGGCCAAAAATTATAAGCAAAACAAATGCTCTGATTGAAATGTGGGTGATGGTTTTCATTGAACTTGTCTTTGGGCAAAAATATATGCTTTCGCTCGCTGCCGATTTCTTTAATTAGACTAGTAACAAGGTGATTAGACATTATAGGGTTTGGGAAAGAAAAAAAAAGAAATCATATTCACTTTGACTGAAAAGAGAGACTTCAGAATCCACATTATTCACAGTTGATTAGACTAAGAAAAGCATTTCTCAGACATTTCTCAGTGCGACATATTGTGAACTCTATTTTACTGCCAGACTCCAAATGGCAATTAAGAGTCTTAAGCTGCATATAAAACCCAATATGAACCACATTTACAAGAGCATTGTGTGTGAATCAAATTATGCTATCTTGAGTTTGAAGAACTTAGAAATAATTGCCAATAAGTATTCATGTATTGGACCAATTTTTGAAACAAGTTCTTGTAATTACTACCAGTGTCGGGAGTACGTGTGGCTGATTTTATGAGATCTGATGCATTTAGAGAAGCTGGCTAAATAGTTGCCGGTTTACTTTGGCAGGACGAACATTCTTCATGTCACAGCTTTGTATCCCAGTTTTTGCATGTAAGACCCCAGTACAAGGGTACAATATTTCAGCATCATAAATGGTGTATGAAATAAGAAAAGGAAAAAATAAAATAAAGTGGCTATGATCCAATGAAATATTAAGCCAAAGAATGCACTTGAACAGGTGTTTGAGATTGCTTTTCTCTTCTGTTTCTATTGTATATTTAAAGCAATTACTGAGATTCTTTGCTTTTGAAAATTTTATTTTGATGGTATTAAGCAGTACAAAGGGGTGGACTATGTCTTTTTTCCTTTTTTTTTTTTTTTTTGTAAGTAAGAATTGAACATATTCAGATACTCTCCACACACACACACACACATTTCCACCTTTTGTTACTGTTTTTCTTTTTATTCATTCTCTTTTTCTTTCTTCTCAGATTTTTTCCTCCCCATCACATTAGAGCCCTCTAGGGACAAATATTTGAAAACAAACAAGGAAGGGATTTCAATTATAAGGATAGGAAATGAAAGAGCCTTGTGTTATCTTAAAGGCTGATACAATTACTAGGGAATAAGCCTGTCTATGTCTATGTCTATGTCTATATCAATATCAAAATCTATATATCTATATCCATATCTATATCTATATCTATATCTATATATCTGTCTATGTCTATGTCTATGTCTATGTCTATTTATCTATCTATTATATCTATCTATCTATCTATCTATCTATCTATCTATCTATCTATCTATCTATTCATCTATCTATCTATCTATCTATCTATCTATCTATCTATCATCTATCTTTCTATCTCTCTATCTATCTATCTATCTATCTATCTATCTATCATCTCTATCTCTATCTCTATCTCTTGTCTATGTCTATAGCTATGTCTACATCTATATCCCTATGCATATTCAATAGAACATAAAATAATATTCTATAGTATACTAGCGGATTACCCGGCGTTGCCCGGGTATTTATTTATCCCAATCTTGTATTAGACAGGAAAAGGAATGAATTATATCTATAGTGTCAAATCAAAGCAATTTTATTTACAGGGTTTTAAAAGTATAAGGACCTTGTTCAAATCCCAGCTACGGAATCTGTGGACAGCTGGGGGATTTAGAAGCGCCACCCCCTGCCTCTGCCACCACCCGTTTTACCATTTCCTCAAACTGGGCCTGGGACTGGAACATAAATCCCTGAGCTGGCCCATGCTGCGCCTCCTCCACCCCTGCTGAAATAGGCTGGGTCTCCTCTCTGGCCTCCATACCTGTTTCGCCTCAGTTGGGGTGGTCCCGTCCTTCGCGCGATGAGTTGGGATGAAGGATGGTCCTGGGAACATGGGCCGAAGCTGTGAGGTGGGGGCGGACAATCCGCTTAGGCCATGTCAAATCAAAGGCCTCTGTACTGGCCTCACTCCCTGTACTGGCCTCGTTCCTTGTACAATCTCGCAGGGAACAGCTTCAGCCTGTGTTCCCAGGATCATCCTTCACCCCAACTCAGGCCTAGGCTTCCCTCACACAGTAGGCCTATGAAGCGAAGAGAGCCTGATTAGGCCAGTACAGAGGGCTTTGATTAAGTGTGCCATGGCCTGAGCAGATTGCCCACCCCACCTCACCGCGGCGGCCCAATCTCACAGGGAACAGCTTCGGCCTGTGTTCCCAGGATCGTTCTTCGCCCCAACTCAGGCCTAGGCCTCCCTCACACAGTAGGCCTACGAAGCGAAGGGAGCCTGATTAGGCCAGTACAGAGGCCTTTGATTGAGCGCGCCACGGCCTAACGCTGAGCTAGGCTCAGTGTACAGAACACGACCGTTGTTCCAAAAGGCCACCCCTAGGGGTGCTAGGGGTGTTTTACCCCCACAGTATTTGTCGCCAGATAGTAAGTCATATGTGTACCAAGTTTGGTTGAAATAGCTCGAGGCGTTCCAGAGTTATGCAGAAGTTATATAGAAGATAGAAAAAATGTTCTATACAATATTATTTTTAATGTTTTTGCCGCAATTGGATGGATGGATACCGTATGGATACCTTTCTAGAAACTGTAACAAGGAGAGAACAGCGTTTCTTAGGCTTCTATTTCTTAAAACTAAAGTCACACAAAAAGATACTTTAGAGGGATTGTCAAACATGAATTGGGCTATGCCAGGTAGAAATGTTGAAGGTTTGGGAAAATAAATAAATAAATAAATAAATAAATAAATAAATAAATAAATAAATAAATAAATAAATAAATAAATACATACATACATACATACATACATACATACATACATACATACATACATACATACATACATACATACATACATAGTTCCATACAGGAAAATTTTCCTACCAGATCTATCACCAAGAGAAATTGATTCTGAATTTCCTGCAGTTTTTTTTTTCTACTAGCAATACTACCAAAAGAATTTGGTTTTGAATTTCATGCCAAAGGGGAGACGAATGTTTGTGAAGCTGTAATGGCTGGCCTTAGGTGGTTATCCTGATTTAGATATGAAATGGGAAGGGAGTATTTTTTTTTCATTGTAAGCGAAGGGAGCCTGATTTCATTGTAAGCAAAGGGAGCCTGATTTTAGACCACAGGATTTTAGACCCATCCTGTGGTCTAAAACCTCCTTGGCTTCCCATATTTCCATTGAATCCCAAGGAAAAAGATCTTGAGAGAATTCGTCCTTTCTTTTTCATATTAAGAAGTGCAGATAACTAGAAAGATTTGAAAACAACAATACCAACAGTAGCACCATCTCCACCCTTCCAACCAACAAGTAAACCCAATTGAAACCACTAAGGCAGTGGTTCTCAACCTTCCTAATGCCACGACCCCCACCCCGCCGCTGCAACCCCCACCCTGCCCCGCGCGCGATGAGGTGACAAAGGGGGCGTGGCAGGCTAGCACGCGCTTAGGCGACCCCTGTGAAAGGGTCGTTCGACCCCCGAAGGGGTCGTGACCCACAGGTTGAGAACCGCTGCACTAAGGGAAGTTTGAAAGATATTTTCAAGAATCTGAGCATGTAGTTGAAAAAAACAGAAGACTATCTGGCAGAGGGAAGAATACTTGGAAGAAACTTCCAAGCTAATGTTGGGACAGTGATTTAAAAACATCTTAAAAACCTCCTTGAATACTTCAGCATCAAGGTTTTCTACCTCTCTCCTCGATTTTAGAAATATTAAAAATGAACATGATGTTCATTGCATGAATATAAATTGGATGTTTGGAGGAAAGTCAGGAAAATCTAGAACTACGACCATGGGAATAAACCCCTGCTTCTTCTTCTATGTGTTGTAACTGATCACCACTCCGCAGATACTATAGTGTAAGGAAATGATGAGGGCGGTTGTTTTCCCTTGTTTTTCAAATAAACACAAGGATTTTTCCTGCAGAATGCCTATTTTTTGCTCTACAATTGCAGGAGGCACTATTCACCAATGCAACAGTTCAATGGAAAGAGCAAAATAGAGTTAGCCTGAAACTTTTTGGTTTGACAATTTATGTTCTGAATGGAGAAATTAAGGTGCACTAGGTGGGCACAAGAGCTTAGTCAACCAAAATACACGTAGTACTCAATTTATGACAATTGAGCCCAAAATTTCTGTTGCTAAGCGAGACGTTTGTTAAGTGGGTTTTGCCCCATTTTATGAACTTTCTTTCCGTGTTTGTTAAGTGAATCACTGCAATTGTTAAATTAGTAACACGGTTGTTAAGTGAATCTGGCTTCCCCATCAATTTGCTTGTCAGAAGGTCGCAGAAGGGGATCACATGACCCCAGGATACTGCAACCGTCATAAATATGAGTCAGTTGCCAAGCATCTGAATTTTGATCACATGATGTTGGGGATGCTGCAACCGTCATAATGTGAGAAACGGTCATAAGTCTCTTTTTTCAGTGCTGTTGTAACTTCAAACAGTCACTAAATTAACTGTTGTAAGTCAAGAACTACCTGTATCTGAGCCAGTCACTGTCAAACCTGATTTATGAACAGAATTTTCATATCTGTAAAAAATGTTTATAGTATAATCCTATACTCATTTCCTTGGGGGATAAACCCCACAATGTTCAGTTTGCATTTGAATTTGTGTCTTAGCATTGCCGCCAGAGCCTCTTTATAACAATTGCCATCCTGCCACAATAAAGCTTTAATTCTGCAATTACATTAATGGGTGTAAAAGAGCAAAGATTAAAGACGTAATTTCACCTCGATTAAATAAGAGTGTAGAAAATATTCCATTTTGCTTGCATAGTCTTTCCAGTCCTTTTCTTTGTCTGTTAAACCCAAATGTTGCTTTTCTGTTAAGAAGGTGCTATCTCACTCTGTTTTTGTAATTGTTAATATTGTATCTTGCAGATATATTCCCTGCAGGAGCATTTTTTTTCCTTATTATTATTATGCTTTGAAAATGTCAGTCTCTATGATCATATTATAAAATGTCTGCAAACATTGGTATTTCTAGGGAAGCAGCTAAACAAAGACTAAGCTGGTGGGGGGGGGGGGGTGGGGGGGTGTACCTGCACATGTGTGTGTGTGTGTGTGTGTGTGTTTTATTTCCTTGATGTAATATAAATTAAGAGTTTTCTTGTTTCCATTTTACACTGAAAGACCCCTTGGTATACAAAACAACATTAAAGATGCTTGAAATAAAAGAATGGAATTATAGTTGCAAAAATAAATCTCTGAAGAACGAAAAGCCAGGCGAAAAAAGACAAATGTTCCAATCTTACCTTCATCATAATCTTATTAGCATTTCTAGGGAGAGAAGTTCAAGTATCCGTCTATACTCGTATGAATCTGTCTCATAAATATGTCAAGCGCAAAGTATAGTTATTTTAATAATCTGTGTTGGTGGCCCATCGTGGATTTAATTAAGAGACAGTGAGTGTATGAAATACAGCATGGAAGCCCCCAACTAAATGGAGAAATGGTTTACTGCAGCACCAAATTGGGGGAGGGGGCGCAGACTTAATGATGATTTGGTCTCAGAAATCCTACTTAAACTTAATTAATACTGACTGAAGCAGATTTGCTCAGAGAGAAGCAAAAGATAGAGGCACACAGGAAAAAAAAATTAATGATTTAGGCTAGAGCGTGATTTTTGTAAAAATACCTGCATTAGTTCAAACCACATGGTGTTATTTACCAAGAAAGATCTTACCATAGCCCCTGCCCTATTTCCAACCTGGAATTAAAATTCATTATGCACTATTTATAATGCCGGCTTCTAATTTTGGGTTTGTTTTCTGTTTGTTGGGGTGCTGTTTAGACGCCACCCCACGTTTATTCTGGGATCATGATCACAGAATCCTCTTTTTCATGGGTTACACCTCAAAATGAATGCAAATGTTATTCCCTTAGCATGAATTTAAAAGAGGAGCAATGGTGATAAATCAGGAAACTTATCCCAAAAGATGGGCTGGGGAGAGATGCCGAAAATAAAAATCAATATTTTACATTGAAACGACCCAAAATACCCCCCCACTCCCCCTGAAACATCAGTCTATGGATTCAAATTCCGTTTTAATATGTATCGTTCTTAAAATGCACTCTGCAAGAAGCAAAGCATCGGATACAGAAGGTTATTGAGATATAGTGCCTGAAAGACTATAAAACATCCAGTGGTGGGATGGTAG
Source organism: Thermophis baileyi (assembly GCA_003457575.1). Taxonomy (NCBI): domain Eukaryota; kingdom Metazoa; phylum Chordata; class Lepidosauria; order Squamata; family Dipsadidae; genus Thermophis; species Thermophis baileyi. The sequence goes on from QLTV01012194.1 coordinate 503,450, forward strand.
CCAAGAGTAACCATCCATCTACAGAATAATGTTTGACAGTAAAATGGGTTTTCCTTTACTCGGTAGCCCTGGTTCTCCTCCATCTGCCGAAAATCTGCTCCAGAGAGCTGGCTGCTTCCCTAATTTCAGAAGGCTGTGAACATGAACACTGCTGGCACCATCATCCGACCTTCTCAGTGGATACAAATTCTGCGCTGCTCTTTTTTATTATTATTTATTTATTCTGATACCTGGAAAAAGACAGATACAGGGTGCTTTGCAAAGATCCATGCTTCACCTAAATTCAGCTATGCAGACTTCAGGCTCACAGAAATTTATTCATTGTTTATTAATTTATATACAGCTTTTATTATTTTTATAAATAACTCAAGGGGGCAAACACACGTAATATTCCTTCCTTCTCCTATTTTCCCCACAACAACTGGCTCTAGTTTAATAGTCTAATACAGGTAGCCCTCAACTTACGACAGTTCATTTAGTGACCGTTCAAAGTTACAACAGCACTGAAAAAAGTGACTTATGACCTCTTTTCACACAATTGTTGCAGCATCCCCATGGTCACATGATCAAAATTCAAACAGTTGGCAACTGACTTATATCTGTGACGATTGCAGTGTCCCGAGGTCATGTGATCCCCTTTTGTGACCTCCTGACAAGCAAAGTCAATGGGGGAGCTAGATTCAACTAACAACCATGTTAGTAACTAAACAACTGCAATGATTCATTTAACAACTGTGGCAAGAAAGGTCGTAAAGTGGGGCAAAACTCACTTAACAAATGTCTCACTTAGCAACATAAATTTTGGGCCCAATTATGGTCGTAACTCGAGGACTACCTGTAATAGTGCTTTGCCATTACTGCTAGCTGATCTTTCAACTGGAATTGCCAAGGACCAAGCCAGGAACATGCTAGGAATACAACTTGTTCTCAAAATCAGGTCATAATCCCTCCCACTTTTTTGTTTGGTTGTTTGTTATCTCTTCTTCCCCCAAACATAAGAAGGGCATAAGGTGGTATTTGATAAGGAAATACAGATTGATAGCCAATAATTGCTCTGTATTATAAGAGAATGCTTCCAGTTATTAGAGTCAACCTAATTTTGCTAAACCTTTCAATTTGCTTAAGTCTTTCTTTGTCATTTTGAAGTTGAGATGCATGCAATGAAAGAAAATGAGCATAGAAAGCTTCCTGATCGTTTGCTCATTTCTTTAGATTTTATCCCTCTAGTTTCAAGATGACAAGACTAGAAATAATGATTAGAAATCTCCACATTGCTTTTTGTTCTGCCAAAACTTTCTGGTCTTTGCTTGGACCTTGATGGACATTCTTCTAAGCACAGACTTCAGAAAAACTCTTTTGAGACTAGCATGCCTCAGAAGGAACTGAAACACACAAATCTTTGGATACTGTTGGAGCTCATATATATTTCAAGCCCAACTAAAAATAAAAGAAACTGACATTGCAACAGCCCTTGATCCATTGCCATTAAATTAAATGCAAAGAACATCATTCATCTGGACAGGGCCAGCACTGTCTCTAGGTAGAATAAGAAAAGGCTGGTACATAGATGTGTGTGTGTTGGGGGGGGGGGGGTTGCTGATCTGATAGAAACTTTCTGCTGGTTCTTCCCGAATAACCTGTTTAACAAAAGTTTTGAATGCCACACCATTGTTCTTGATCGCCTAGTCTAGCCTAAACCCCCAGGAGAGTATCCCATTTCCAGATGTTAAAGTATCTGGGCAAGTACAATAGATTGGTCCTTTGTCTTATGAGGAAATGTCTTGTAATTCTTTTTCAAGAGGAACTGAGTGTCAGGTACAAGCAACCACGTCCATATGTGAAGGGTTCAGGTTGACTACTTTATTGTATTGTACCCATAGTACAAGAATCTCCCCAGACTCTTGCCCTCCTTTAAGAACAAACATGGAACTTTCATGGAACTTGGTGGGGGTCAGTCCTAGGTTTCTTGTGGCTGTGCAATGATTCAAGGCTAACTTCCTGTTTGATCCCGCTTTCTTGCCTAGTTGGTACCGTGTTTCCCCGAAAATAAGACCCTGTCTTATATATTTTTTTTGAACCCTGAAATAAGCGCTTGCCATGCACTCAAAAGCTCGATTGGGTTTATTATCAGGGGATGTCTTATTTTGGGGCAAACAGGGTAGCTTCCCAACAACCAGCAGCCTACTGGATTTGGATTTACTTTAGAAAAAAAATAAGAAAAATAAGGCATTGTGTAGTTAGTAGATTTATGGAAAATATTAGAATGAACATTATTCAAGCCTAGATTGCATGTGTTTGGCGTACCTGTGATGTTTTCCCATTTTGATCTTTGATGTGTCATAATTACACATATTGAAACATCATATATCTCCAGTACTTTTAGTAAGTAATACTAATTTAGGGCTGAACAAAAAGACTTTTTTCCAATAACTGCAGTTCTTCCTCAAAAGCACCATGTAATAATGCTACATCCTGGAAAAGTTCCTATTTTTGTGTCCTGGCATTCTGGATAATGATTTGAAAGATCTTTGAGATACTTTGCTCAACATCTTGATTTTTTTTTTCTTTTAGAAAACTTTTAGTTCAACTTGCAGAATTCTGGTTCTGGAGAATTCATTGTTAGCTTTCAGTCAAACAGCAGCAGAAACATCAGATCTGGGTAAGGAAGTGCACTGAAAAAAATGACTTATGACCAGTTTTCATACGGCCATTGCAGCATCCCCATGGCCATGTGATCAAAATTCAGACACTTGGCAACTGACTCATATTTATGACAGTTGCAGTGTCCCAGGGTCATGTGATCCCCTTTTGCGACCTTCTGACAAGCAAAGTCAATGGGGAAGCCACATTCACTTAACAACCATATTGCTAACTTAACAACTGCAGTGATTCACTTAACAACTGTGGGAAGAAATGTCATAAAGTGAGGCAAAACTCACTTAACAATTGTCTCACTTAGCAACAGAAATTTTAGGCCCAATTGTGGTCGCAAGTCAAGGACTACCTGTATCTCCGAAAGTATACTTCTAATTTTACATTTCATTTCCTTAAGAGAAGAACTTTGCATTTGTTTCTGTTAAATTCCGTTGTTGGTTTCAGCCCACATTTCGAATTAAGATTATTGTAGATTTTACTTTTGTCTTCTAGAGGATTAGGTATCCTATCCAGTTTTGTGCCATCCACAACTTTGATATGCATTTTTATTTATTTTATTTTATTTTATTTATTGTAATTTGTCAAACAGAAACGAAAACAGGAATAATATAAAAATACAATGACAGAGATGAGAGGCACGTTAGTGCGCTTATGCACACCCGCTCTACGGACCTCTTAAGTATGAAGTGAGGTCCACGGAAGTCAATTTGTGTCAATATGCATTGACTCTCTTTGTTCAACTCATTAATAGAAACATTGGACGCTACTAGTGTAGGTCCAGAAATGTATCTTTGGTATGCCATTCACTACTTCAGTCCATTTTGTTGAGGATCTGTAAATACCGGTAAGTACTCTTTGGCTAAAATTTTCCAGACAGCTATATATTTACTCAGTCTTCCAATTCATACTTAACAAGACTGCTATTCAAAATGTCAGGAGTCTTTTATCAAATACTTTGTGGAAGTCCAGGTGCATTATGTCCATAACATTGTCACAATTTTCTAAGGAAATTACTCCATAAAAAATAGGAAATAACTTTAGCAATGCAAGACTTGTCCTTGACAAATTTTCTCTGATTTCTGGTAGTTCTGCCTTTTCTTTATTATCACTTACTTTTTTTGCAATCTTCACTGAGCCGTTAATGCCTTTCCCCTTTCTTTTATTTTGAAGATATTGGAAGGAGCCTTTTGTGTCGTACTTAGCATCTTTCGCTAATCTCATCTTATTCTGATTCTGAACGTCCTTGGCATCATCTCTATTAAATCCATGCTATATATACAGTATGTACTGATTACTGACCTGTCTTTTGTTCTGCCTTTTCTATGGGTCCTTTTGGATTTTCAAATTTTTGCCTTTTGGGCAGGCACATTGGCTTCTTTTCCTTATTTCTTTTTTGTTAAAGCACTTTGCAACTATGCTTTCAGTTATCTCCTGTTTTAGGAACTCTATCCATCTTGCGCTCCTTTTCCAATTAGTTTTCTTCCAGCATAAATATCTACTTGCCAATCCTCTCAGTCAATTTAAAATCTGTTTTCCTGAAGTTCAGTTTTTGACTGTACTCCACTTTAGGAATGTGTAGCTATTCAGATCTGAAGTGGGAAAAAGATCCTTAGGAAAGGGAGTGGACACACTCATTGCAGCTGACCTGCTGAAAGAAATTGTGTGTTTTCCTGGGCTTTCCCAGAAGTTGTACATTCCCAGAAAAATCTACTGTCAGGGTTCCAAGTAATAGACCCATACTAAGCAAAACTCTGAGGCAGATGAATTCCTCAAAGAATAGCTTTATTGGATATATCATATTGGCACAAATCTGGTGAAAACCGACTCTGAAGGGTCCCACGGTTTTCACCTAATTAAAAGTAAAAGTTTTTCCCTCTACCCCAAACTATCAGTCACATGGTCCAATCAAGGCACGGTCTGGTGGCCCGATGACATCACTCCTCCTTCTTCCGGCTAGGTATGAGAACGTCCTTGGTTCCCAAGAGAAAGTATTTTATTTTGACTACGCAACCCCAGCTATCTCTAATCCCCCCCCCCTCCCTATCCCTCAGCTCCAATGTGGCAGCACTGAAGCTCCAAGATGGCTTCGGCCAGGCCAGCTTCAGGGTTGACATCTACATTTCAACAAAGGAAATCTCAAGGAGGCCTGTTTTTCTGAATCAAGTCTTAAATTGAATCCAGTCTTCAAATTGAATTGATTTGAAATTTCTAATTCAAATCAGATGTTGGCTGATTTGCCACAAACTCAGTTTCTGCGACAACCTCCGCTTCCTCGCTGAATCACCCATTATGAGCAATGAATATCTCTTAGGACACATCCTTACCTATGAGTTGTTATTCACTAGATGACATTTTACCTCACAAAATTAAACATGATTAAACAAAAGCCCCCTAGAACACACAGTTTTGCTGGCCCCTTAATCTTTTTCTTATTTTTACTTATGTTAAAAGTGTGCAAATCTATTGAGTGTAAAATGAGTTTCCACGTACATACTTTGTGCTTATATCCTCATCCACTACTATTATTACAATACCACTACACACAGTCTAGCTGGCTTAAGGCCAGCAAAATGTTCTCCCCCTCTCATTACTGGTTACTCTTATTACAAGCCAGAATATCAATCAGCCTCTTCAGGATGGGCATTGGGCACTATCATTCAGTGCAATGATATTTCTTCCGGGCAGCCCAAACTCTCCACTGTGCAGTGGGAATGTACAGACGGCAGTCATCCTATCACCTTCAGTGGAAATGGATTGGTCATTCTGGTCTAGATTGCTTGGCATTTGGCAAGAGGACACTGGATGTTTTTCAAGAACTTGCTGTTCTCCAAGATGAAGGCCTTCTCTCTGATTCTGCAGATGGAAGAACGAGCCCAGTGGGCAGAATCACCCAGGGGCCACCATCTTCCTGGAAGTAAACCCACTGTGAGGGAATAAAAACAAAATTCCAAACCAAGTGAAAAATAAAACATAGTATGTAAATTCATAATTTTTGGTAATGAGATCAATTTTAAAATAGGCAGCAAATGGTTAAAATAGGCAGGAGACTTTAGGCTATCAATAAATTTTAAGATAGGCAACGGACTGTTACACTTCCACCTTAATCTTCCCACACTCAAACTTGTTATAAGAAAGAAATATTTTCTTCCTTCCAGGAGCCTCATTGTCTTGCTACTTATCCCTTATGGCTTGCTCTTCCGCATCTTTTCCATAGGTGGAATGGATATGCTGTCTTTAATGGATCTTGTTCACTGTGGAGAGTCAGTTTGATATAGTGGTTAAAGTACCAGGCTGGACCGCAAGTTCTAGTCTTGCCTTAGGTGAATTTGGGTCGGTTTACTAGGAAGGAGGCAATGGCAAAGCACTTCTGTAAATGTTGCCAAGAAAACTGCATTGACATATCCAGGCTGTAAAGAATTAAGAGTAGCTTTAAGGCATTAAACAAAACAAAACAAAACAAAACAAAATATCTAGACCAGGCTTCCCCAACCCTCCCGGTCCATGGACAGGCACCTGCCAGGAACCGGTCTGTGTCAAGCAAGTGAAGCCCCATCCATGCACATGTGGAACCATGAAACCACACCCTGTCACCTGGCCCGGGCCGTGGAAAAACTGCTCTCCATGGAGCCGGTCCGTGGTGCCCAAAAGGTTGGCGGCCACTGCTCTAGACAGCTTGATAAGATGCTCTTTATGATGTTGTATATACCTCTGTATTATAATCTACAAAGCTCCAGGTTTTTATATACAGGTAGTCATCGACTTACAACAGTTCATTTAGCAACTGAAGCTACATCACTGAAAAAAAGGGATTTATGAATGTTTTTCACACTTGCAGCCATTGCAGCGTGCCCACGATCACCTGATCAAAATCCGGATGCTTGGCAACTGACTCATATTTATGACGGTGGCAGTGTCCTGGGGTCATGTGATCCCCTTTTGTGACCTTCTGACAAGCAGTCAATGGGGAAACCAAATTCACTTAACAACCATGTTGCTAACTTAACAACTACAGTGATTCACTTAACAACTGTCTCGCTTAGCAACATAAATTTTGGACTCAGTTGTGATCGTAAATCGAGGACTACCTGTATTTTATTCAGAAAAGATGGAATTAAAATTGAAGCAATTAGGATTACAGCAAGGTTGAGCTTCAGAGTAATATCCTAGCATCTCATAAGAATCATGAATCAGGATCAAACACATTACTTACCCTATAAGTTGTTGCATATTTCCTTTGGACTATACATGAGACAGTGACTTCTTACACATGTGTTCCTTAATATTTTTTATACCTCTTGTGTTGTGAAGTATTAAAAAGCTATCACTTAAATATTTTTTTCAACATTTGCCCAGTTTGTTGGTTGCTTGGCAAAGAAATTAAACCAGTCATTCTTAGTTTCAATCAAGTTTTTATTATGTCAGTTTAATGCAGGAAACAACAATAAAATGACAGTGCAATTTTAGTATGCACAGCATCAGTTTGCATGAACTTTAGCTCAATGGTCAAAATACACACATTATATATTCCAGGTATACTGAGAATAACTTAATTTGGATTGACAGGGCCATAGTGAAGTGTGTAATTGACACATAAAGCATTTGGAAAATATAAATTCATTACTTTTTTATCACTAAGGAAACCATCAAGAAAGATCAGTTGGAAAGGTGAAGGTGGTAGCTATAATTTCAAAATATATTTGTTTTACCCTTTAATAAATACAGTTCAAAATATTCATACATCTTTGCTAATATAAGTATGCTTAAAGACAGCCAAATATTTTGTGCCTGCATGTTTATAGCAAATCCATTTTTATCCGTTATGTTTACATAAATTTTCTGTACGTTTATTGTATCATGGCTGTCAGTCTGCATTTGTTAGGACCAAAATGTTTTTTTTTTCTTCCTGATATGATTCAATTGGAAAAGGGTCAAAACATGCAAATTACTTGCAGGAAATATTAGTGGCTAACAAGAATAGACATAACATTGTTCATATGAACAAAAGAAAAAGACACTGGCAATTTCTCATAAACTCGGCATAATCCAGGTCTCCATAAAATATAGGAAACAAGAAGGGAACTAAACACACAGTCTATCCAAATGCAGGGTAAGTTGGTTTAGAAACCTGAATGAAAGCATGGTAAGTCTAGAAAAGGAACGTCTGGGTTCCATAACTAGATCCATTTTCTCTATGGGGTCCTTGGTGCTCTCTGAGCTTGGTTGTTTTATTGAAGACATTTCATTATGCAACAGTGCTAACACTGATGATATTACCTAGTTGGGTAATGAAACATCTGCAAGAAAACAACCAAGATCAGAGACCACCAAAAAGACTATCCTGAGCTACAAATATTCTCCTCTATCAATGATCTCTAGTTTACAGCTAATCTGGGTGGGGGATAAGTAGGTTTTGTTCCAGATAGAGTCATCAGGTTAGAGAAGGAATTATCTTCTCTAACCAAAATTATGAAGAGTGAAGAAAATAGTTAGTTGACCATAAACTACCAGAAATATTGTCATAGTCCCTAGTCTGGATTCAGGAATATTCTTGATTTAAGTAGCCAACCAGAACAAGATACACGAAGAAATAAATGATCTGAACCTGGACATTCACTGGTAACATCCCATGAAGAAAAGAAAATGGGTCTCTATTGTACTAAAGTAAATTGATAAATAAATGCATTTCCTTTGGCAACTGAGACTGGAATATGAATATGCAATATATTTTTATTTTCAAGACCCAGAGGTAAGACAGCAATGTCCCTCTCTTTTGGGAGTAACTTGAATGAATGCCATTGTTTTGTTGCACATGACTTGAAGCCAATGAGTTGATGTCCCGCACCATTACTTTATGTTCTTCACAGCCTCCAAATATGTAATACAGGGGTCCCCAAACTTGGCAACTTTAAGACTTGTGGATTTCAACTCCCAGAATTCTCCCTCCAATTCTGGGGGTTGAAGTCCACAAGTCTTAAAGTTGTCAAGTTTGAAGACCTCTGATGTAACACATTATCCCAAATCCTTAGTATGTTCCTTGGTTTAGATTATGTTAGCATGCATGTATGTCTGCTAACATTGTTTGAGACATAATAATCCATTTGAGATCAGCTACTCCTAGAGATTCTTGCCATAGTATACAGTAGGTACTTGTTTCTTCTTGTTGTAGTCTTCCCTTAAGCACAAAACACAGGTGGGTCATTTCGGACCAGTCATTTTCTCTTTAGACTGGAAAGTAAAAGAAAAAAAATCTACCAATCTGCACTGGACCAATGTGATAGATTATAGTCCATCATTTTCACTGAAGAAAGTTTATCGTGAAGTGAATTGATTTGGAATAATAATAATTCATAGTAATAATACAATAAACATATACATAATGATTTTGCAATAAACATATAAAAATGACTCCATTATAAACAACAGATTAAATCTTGACTAATGGATTTTATATTGGCCAATCCTTCTATTATGTCAATAAAGAGCAGTTCAAAAGCAGAGGAATGTCTTCATTCCAGGATTAAAAATCCAGAAGAGCAATCTCTTTCCAATAAAAGAGAACTATCTTTTAAACTCTGCATTTGATAAATCCTAGTTCTTCAAAAATTGATAGATTCTCATTTTTCATTTTATAATTTAACATAATGTTAATGCTAAATGTCCCTTAAACATGAACAAGAATTATTTGATGGATTAATTTCATCTTAACATATGAAATTTACTTAATTTTTTTTTAACCTTAGCCATCCCTTTGTTAATATGGGACAGTCCAACTCTTTATTCTAAGGTGTATTCCAGTTATCAATATCTATTGAAATATTTTCCAACCTGCTGTAAAAATAAACACTAAGGCTTAGAATCTTCTAACATACTTTTCAATAGTACTGGCAATGTAGGGATTTCAGTGATTGTTGGCATAACACAGGGGTGTCAAACTCAAGGCCCACGGGCTGCATCCGGCCCACGAGGTGCTTAGATCTGGCCCGCAGGGCCAACCTGGAAACAGCGAAGGACCAGCCCGTGATGCCTCTGCCAGCGAAAATGGAGCTCGGGAAGGCCGCATGCGGCCCTCACGAGCTACGTTTTCGCTGGCAGAGGTTGCAGGAGGCCATCACAGCCAAAAATGGAGCTCATGAGGGCCGCAGGCATCCCTTCCGAGCTCTGTTTTCACTGGCAGAGGGCTGCAGGAGGCCATCGCAGCCAAAAATGGAGCTCATGAGGGCCGCAGGCATCCCTTCCGAGCTCTGTTTTCACTGGCAGAGGGCTGCAGGAGGCCATTGCAGCCAAAAACGAGCCTGTTTTCTCTGGCAGAGCGCTCGGGCTACCAAAGGCGCCCCCGACACAAGTGACATCAAGCTGGCCACTCCCATCCTGGCTACGCCCACCCCAGTCCCCTAAGGTCAAACACAACCCTGATGCGGCCCTCAATGAAATTGAGTTTGACACCCCTGATCCAAATAGTGAAGTCAAAAGAGGCTTTTATGTATGCTGTCATTCAGCAATTTTAAGCATCTCGCACTCTTCTTGTGCTTATGCATCTTTTAACATAGGAACGTGGCGGCTCACAAGGTTAGAACGCTGACTGACAATCGGCAGCCACGTGTTCGAGACTTGCTGCTGCCATGGGGCTGGGTGAACTCCCATCCCATACTTCAGCTCCTCTCGACTCAACGATTCAAAAGCAGCTGACCGCAAGTAGATAAATAGGTACCACTTCAGTGAGCAACTTCACAGGGATGTGAAAGGAGTCCCAAGGTAATGGTGTTGTCACTGGCAAATCCTTTCACCACCGAAGCACTTCGGTGCTTCCAACACAGAAGTATTAGTATTAGTATCCTTTAACAAAAAAACAAAAGAAGGAATATATTTGAACAATTTTGGTCTGTTTCCACTAAAATGCTTACCATAACTAAAATGGATTACCAGCACATTTTATCACAATGGGAAAACTTGTGACCAAGAAGCCATTAGGTTATTTCGTTTACTATCCAAGTCCCTGCTCCTCATTCTTACTACTGGTAGTAAAAGTCATGGGCTTGATAGCCTTTTTTGGAGAAGATGTCTTCAAACAGGTGACTAGTCCTCTATATAGATAGGATTAGAACTGTTCCTTTGTTGACCTTAGTTTATAATAAGCCCATTCCATTAGTTCAGCCAGAGTGCATATAAAAAAATAAATTATACATGCATACCAGAGGTGGTAGTCAGCCGGTTCTATCCGGTTTGGGTGAACCAGTAGCGCCGACTGCGGGTGGGCCTGCCCACCTGCCCGGATGTAATGATGTCCCATTTATCCACGTTTTTGAGGCTGTGTTCATGCGCGGAAGGCTGTGTGCATGCATGGAGGCGTGCGCTCACATTTGTGAACCGGTAAGGAAGGTAAGTGAATGCCACCCCTGATGTATACATTGATGGTTTGTGAAGGATGTTTCTTTCATGGAAGGAATGTTTCCACATGTGTATCTTTATATTCACACAGAGCTTTCCCTTGCACTAAACTAAATACAAAACCTCTCAGCCTTAGTATCATTTAGTCTGTAGTAGTCAGAGAACCTCAGCTGTGAACCTGTGAAACATTCTGCAGAAACATTTTCTTTCAACACATTCATCTATTAAGACTTCAACAGTATGTCTTTGTCAGATGTGTGGTCACACCTTAACTTTTATTCTCACTTAAAAAAACGAAAGCAATTAATTAGCCTTCCTAAATATGAACATTAACATTTAAATTAGTGGAAAAGTGTAAAGCTCTTGACTAATTTAATTAACAAATACCCAAATTGTTTCTTGAAGTTGGAGGTAGAAAGGTATTCAGAAGACGCCTTTCCTGAATGCAAAACAACAAAGCAAAACATGGGCAATTTTTAATGAATTTCCAAAATGAGGGTGGAGGTTGTGTACATGTAGTTTGCTATCATCATAAGAATATAAAACAATATAAGTATAAGCAATAGTTTTTTTTTTCAGGAATAAAATATGGAGAACCAAGCTTCTACCATCCTACCATCCCCATACTGGAATGTTCATTGTCAGCACAAAGAATCATCAAAATGATCCTGGGAATTATCTAATCCAAACTCCTATACAATCAGATATGTATAAACTGCAACTACCATGCCCAGATAGCCTTTGCTTGATTATCCAGGCCTTTGTTAAACAGGTATATCACTTTTCCCCAAAAAAGATTGTTTTGCTTTCAGGTTGTTCTTGTCATTAGCCAATTTCTCCTAACATTAGTAGGAGAAAATCTACACTGCTCTCCAGAGGTGGTATTTACTTACCTTCCCTACCGGTTCACAAATGTGAGCACGCGCGCGCTAGCTAGCTACACTCGCATGTGCCACCTCCGGCAATGCGCCCGGCCTCCCACGCATGCGCTTTACTCATGCGCGTGCCTTCTGCGCATGCGACCAGCCTCAAAAATGTGGCTAAATGGGACGGCATTATGTCTGGGCAGGTGGGCAGGCCCACCCGCAGTTGGCGCTACCGGTTCGCCTGAACCGGTCCGAACCGGCTGAATACCACCTCTGCTGCTCTCCATTGTTTCTAATCTGAACCAACAGAGAATAAATATGTTTTACCTTCTATGAGGAGGGAAATTTGCATCCTTTTCATGTAAAACTTTTCTTAATATATCCTACTTTTAATGCAACTGCCCTAAAAACATTAGCGGAGGGAGGAAATCTGCAATTTCTTTCCTCCCATATGTGTATGTCAGAATGAGGAAGATAGCCTTCTTAGCTTTATTCTCCTCTCTAATATAGTGATTAAAGTCAAGTCACTTTGGAATCAAGGCTGAGTCTTGCAGAGACTTCACAATCACACTCATACAGCTTTCTTGGGAACAGTGCAAGAGAAGTTGGCCCTTGCCTTTTTTTGAGATGTCTCCCTACCCCACCCCACAAGTGTGATCGTGTGACTGCAAGAGTGGGCAGTCATTGGAACGTCAAACCGGGTCATAAGTATCTTGGAACGGTTGCTAAGCGACCGGCCCTAAGTCGAGGACTACCTGTATGGATCTATCTAACACTAGTAATGTCCAGGACATTTTTTTTTACCATCTTGATGCATAAAAGGTTTAACCAGAGAATTAACCAAATACTTTGGTTGTCTCAAATTTTTCATTCATAAAATTCTCAAACAACTCGATCAAAACAGTAGATGAGGTTCATGTAGCATGATTTGCTTAAAAGAAAAAGATCGAGCCTTACATCCACACTCTGTAAATTCATCCCTTCTTTGCCTCTTCTTGTCAGGTCATTTTTTAGTCAGACCTGCTTACTCATTTCCTAGAATGTGAGAGCCCTTCTCACCGTACTGATCTATTCCTATTTCCCAGCAGTAATCAGACGCTGTATATACACATTTCCAGATTCTGGCCTTTCAGATTCTGGCCTGGCCTTTTGGATGTCAGCTGATACTTTTTAGACTGATAAACTTGAAGATCCTGAGATCCAGCCTAGGACTCAAAATCTGAAGCATGAATTTAGAAGGTTAACAATAATTTGGGATTGCATGTGTATATATATATGGATTTCTATGGTACTAGAAGTCCTCAACCTACAGATTAATTGGCTACAATATGTTACGTAACTGGCACTTCTATACTATAAAAGATAAGACCATGAAATAAATTATATGACTGGAAAGCCATATATCATATGCTCAGGATTTTATTTGACTTTATTGAATTCCTTATCTATTGAAATGTTCTATTCCGTGGAATTAGGAAAACTGATTGATAATGTACTTGGGAAGATAGAAATTAGAATCCATAGGAACAACGACTGTTTTTGTGTCAATTTTTGGGAGAAGACTGAAGGCCTTTTTTTCCAGAAAACAATGCATTTCAGATTGTTGTCTGTTCAGAAATTCCTGTTCTCCAGTTCACTCAGGCATGGCAGCTGAATAAAATACATTTTGTAGCTCTACAATTCATATCTACTTGTTGAGAGACAAAAAATATTAAAAACCATTCTCCAAAAATTCACATATCATTTGATCTGTAAATGGGAGTGTTATGGGGTGGGAGGAAAGCACACACACAAGAACAACCCTCCATGCTCTAAGATGTTTAGCATTTCTTGCAAATAAACAGACTTGTAAATTTCCTTGCAATTGGAAACCTGACAAAGTTAACTCCCAACTGCAAAGAAGCTTGCATACAGACTAAGCAGGGTCTATGAATTTGCAGAATTGCTGTTTTCACATACCGGTCTTTCATATAGACATTGAACTAAATAAATTTCTTCCTTTTCAGTGCTGGGATTTCACAAATCTGCATTCTTTTATTTTATTTTTAATAGCATTATAGTGTCAGCCCAAACAATGATGGTGCTATGCTGATCCTTCTCTATTAGAGATCTCCTCTTGTCATCAAACCACAATACTCAGTCTAGAGATTAAAACAAATTCTGTCCACAATCCTGATTCAGTGAAATCTGGGTATTTCACTTCCACTCAGGGGTGGGATTCAGTCGGTTCGGACCGGTTCAGGCGAACTGGATGCTAATTTTACATCTGGTTCGCCGAACCAGTAGTTGCAAGGACTGGCTGGCCCTTCCCACCCCGCCCCTCCCCTCCCAGGAGTCACCACGAGGCCCATTTTGGATGCCAGCTAAGTGGAGGGCCCGTGCGTAGGCTCTGGGAGGGTGAAAAATGGGCCTCCCGGAAGTTCTGGAAGTCCAGAAACGGGCCCGTTTCCAGCCTCCGGAGGGCCTCCGGAGGGCCTCTGGAGCCCGGGGGAGGCCGTTTTCGCCTTCCCGGAGGCTCAAGGAAAGCTCCGGAGCCTGGGGAGGGCAAACCCCCCCCCCCGCCATGGTACAGGAGGCCGAGTAGGCCACGTCCACCCAGCAACCGGGCAGAGAACCGGTTGCTAAAATTTTTGAATCCCACCCCTGCTTCCACTGGATTATGACTCTTACTATTTTTGAACTTTTAAACATTCTAATACACTTACAACAGTGTCAAACTTGTATTTATGAATAGATCTTCTGGTTTGGTAATTTCTACAACCAACCTGCCTTGTGACTACACCAGTTGAAATTTTGTGGGATGAGGTGCTAAAGATGCTTGGTATAAAATGGTCCCATAATAGCCATTAAAAAAAAGCTATTCCCCATTATCTGGTGGCAGATGCCAGTAAGAAGCCTTCTGGCGGAAGATCTGGTGGGCTTGGTGAACGTTGTTCATATCTAACAGTGTTTCCCATGCAGAAGGCCTTAAACATCTGCCTACAGAGAAGAATAAATAAATCGATGGTAGTGGTTAAGGCATCCGGTTAGAAAGCCGAAGGCTGTGAGTTCTAGTCCTACTTTACTCTTGACAGCAGGCTGGGTGGCCTTGGGCCAGTCACCCTCTCTCAGCCCAACTCATCTCACAATATCTTATTAAGTGGGGGAAATAGGAGGAGGAAGGAGAATTAAATATATTTGCCACCTTGAATTACTTATAAAGTAATAAAGGTGGGATAAAAATCTAATAAATAAATCCAGAAAGGCTCACAGAATAGGAGGAGGATTCAAGTCTTCCTCTGTTTCCCATAATGTTACGATCCAGACTATTAGCGGAAGTTCATTTTATCAACAGAGGCTTTGCTGGAGACTGCCTGTGACTTTAGTTCCTCTCAAAGGAAAAGGCAAGAAATCATTTTTGATCATCTGCATCGTGCTGAACAGAAAGGGTTCCTAAGAAACATGATTGATCTCAGGCCAGGCAAGGAGCAGGTCTCATATCTCCTCTCAGGAGTTGAACGGGCAACTATAGCTAATTCCTAAAGTGATTATTGGTACTCTGATGAAAGCTTGCATGTCATCTGGAGGAGTAGATTTCATAGGTTGTCTATTTTATATCCATTAGGGAAAAAAAAGAATTCCAAGAGTTCCTTCCAAAAATCATCGTGTCATGAAATCAATTCTTCCACATAGTAGAATTACACAAATTTTATTCTACAGCATTTCTCTGCTGGCTTTATGTATATTATTTTGCCAGTACACAAATATAATTCAGTAGAGTTGCCTTCTTTTTCTGTCCCTTTAAAAAAATCATCAAAGACCTTTCCCCCCCCCCCAAACCCCTGGTTCATATACTTTCAGTTTTCTTTGGACAGTTTGCCTGAATTAGAAAGAAAATATGTGTATTGTTTATTGGATTACCCAGTGAAGAATCAACCTAGCTAGGACAGCCTATCCAGGAGTTTGTCCAAGGGAAAGAGAAATAAGCCAGACATAAAAGAAATATAATTTATTATGCTTTCACGGCCTTTTTTTACAACCCACTCTTGTCACCATTACTAATTTCTTCCTGATACCCTGTACCATCCTCCTGAAAGCCTCTTTAGATCTGCTTGTTTATGTCATGTCTAGCTCTTCATTTAAAATGGAGCATCTGACTACATTTAAAATCCACAAGGCAAGAAAGATTGCCACTTGTATCTCAAGACTTTTTTTGGGGGAAAATAATCTCACTGTTTAAGCTTCCTTATTAAACCTTTGAAGGTTTAAATATAGATGAAAGAGAACAGCTCTCCAGTTTGCAGTAGAGACCCAAACTATGGGGAGAACCTCTCATCTCCAAGCAGTGCAATCAGATGTGGTCCTGTGTCTCATGAGCCGTTGTCCAAGCACTCCAGGTGATGACATAAAGCTCAAGCAGGTCACCAAATCTAATCTGAATGGCTGGGACAGGATCCCGCTAGATCACAAGAACAACCTGATTTGCTCAGCACTTTACAGAATTGGGTTGAGACCCGAGTTTTGCAACCTGATACAGAGACTCCTGTTGTTAGATTAAAAAGATTTTTAGAAAGATTTTTACATATCACTGACTGGAGTGCCACTAAGTGGCCAAAAACCATGTCCTCTCTCTCTCCTCCTCCTGGCTCCTCCTCCTCCTCCTCTTCCCTTTCTCCTCCTCTTTCTGTCTTGGGTTGATTTCCCAGTGTTCATGTTCATCTCAGCCTCGGTAACAGCTTCCAAGTTCTTTCTCTGAGACTTCCAAGACCCTTTGCTATTCCTAAGATGTGGTCATGATTAACAGTGTTTAAAGGCTATGTACAATATTTCATGCCACTCTTTTGTTCACCTGATAACAATGTGAAACAAAAGGCTTTCTTGAGGTTTTTTTTTCCTCTCCCTCTTTGGGTTTCTGATTAGTTTACAGTCCTGTAGTTCCAGCTGTTTTATTCCAAAACCCTAAAACACTAACGCTGGGGAGTTCTGCGTAATTGCACATAATATGCGCCACATTATCCATTTCAGGAACTCTGCTGAAAGGCAGCTGCAATAAGGGGTTTTCTAAAGGCAGTCTGGTTTACACTAATGGCCCTAACAGGAAGGAAATGCAATTTGAAAGAAGCTGATGCCTACGCTCTATTCTTGACTATAATATTTGATTTAATTATTAACTGTCAGTGATGGAGAGGCAGATCCTACATGGTATTTGGCTTCTGCTATGGATCACTGCCCAAGACCAGTGCTGAAGGGAGTATTTTTTTTAAATGGCGGTGGAATGCTGACACTTAATTATTACATTAAAACATATTTCCTGAATATTCCTTGAATCCTATGAAACAGCATCTTGTATTGTAATAGATTTTGTGCTGAATTTAGCATAATCTCTCTCTTCTCTCCTCTTTCTTTCTCACACACCCATACCCACACCCACACCCACACTTATAGTTCAAGATATCTTGGGGTTACAAGCTGGGGGAAAAACTATCTTACATTATTCTCTACCCTTTAGCCAAAATTGTCTTACAGGAAAGTTGTGATGTTTCTATGGCAAGAATATCATTCTTAGTTATTGCACAAAGTTGTGATGATCTGACTCTTCCTCCAACAATGCAATGGGGACATTAGTACTGGAGCTCTGACATAAGTGTGTGTCTAATGATTTTGTGATTTTACTGAGCCTTGATGCAGTTTTAATTGATTTTTTTCTGTTAATGAAATTCTTTGTTTTTTGTTTGTTTGTTGCCCAGTGTTTCTTGGATAGATGGGTAGCCATATAAAGGATGGATAGATGGATGGGCGGGCTTTGCTAAACAACTTGCACAGAATTGTATCAGGCAAAATTTAGGATTTGATCAATGTTGATCCCTAAGAGCCTACAATCTTCTTACTGAACCCAGCCCACCAAAACAAGAAATGAACCAGCTTACCACTTGATGGCAAGGACTGCATATGTGAATCTAAGGTGCCCAGATCTCCATTTTGTATCAAGCACAGCAGTAAAGAGCCTATACATGTCAGTTATTCTAAGCAATTCCAAGACAATTCAGTAGCCTTCTTTGGACATCTTTCTCTACTTACTCTGGCAAAATGTTCAAGTGAACAAGGTGTCTCCCACATCTCTGTCCCCACTCAATCAACCAGTAGCTTTCACAGCTTGTGGACAATCCATGAAAGAAAGATTTATTGTGTGTTCAGGAGAAACATGAGAATCCTTTTCATGCATATACTGTACATCCTGACTGCACAGGAATTCAGATTTCATAAAGGATTTTGCTGAATCTGCAAGGAATCTCCTTTGACACTTGATGTACAAGCTGCAGGAAAGAAATGGGAAGAAACATTAAGGGTGGAATAAATAGACTCAGCTCAACCCCTTCCCCTCTACACATTATTTGAATGTGTGGAAGGTAAGTTTGCAAAAGAGCCAAGGAAGAAAATACACCAAAGCAAACATTAGACAGCTAGCATGAGGAAAATTTTCACTCTAGTTGGCTAAGTCTGGAGGTTTAAGATAACTTTGTCTATGAATCATACTAGATCAGGGGTGTCAAACTCAAGGCCCAGGGGCCAGATCCGGCCCGCGGGGTGCTTAGATCTGGCCGATGGGGCCGCCCTGGAAACAGTGAAGGACCGGCCCGCGGTGCCTCTGCCAGCAAAAACAGAGCTCGGGAGTATTGTGTAGTGGGCTTCAGCAGGCAAGAAACAGACCATAATAGATACAACATTTATTGACTGAAAACTGGAACTAAGGAACTGCAGGCAAATCCCTGTAATTTATACTCTGGGCCCACAGGGCCTTAACCAATCATAATACTTGAAAAAGCCCGCCCCAATATGAATGTTCTAAATTTCCCTCCAAAACAGTTGGGAGTTACACAGTTAGGGTATATATATATATATATATATATATTCAATACATAACAGGGAGGGCTGCTCGTTTTTGCTGGCAGAGAGTTGCAAGAGGCCGTTGCAGCCAAAAACGGAGCCCATGAGGGCTGCACACACCCTTTCCGAGCTCCATTTTTGCTGACAGAGGGCTGCAGGAGGCCATTGCAGCTGAAAACGGAGCTCGGGAGCCCATTTTCGCTGGCAGAGCGCTTGGGCTGCCACAGACACCTGTGACACGAGTGACGTCGAGCTGGCCATGCCCACCCTGGCCACGCCCACCCCAGCCCCTCGAAGTCAAACACAACCCTGATGCGGCCCTCAATGAAATCGAGTTTGACACCTTTGTACTAGATAGTTAAATATCAATAACAGCCACTATTAAAGTACCTTCCTATTTGCAAGATGCAGCTGGCTATTATGGGAAGAAAAGGCTAGGCTAGATACTGGCTTTCCAATCTATGGCCATTGTAAGGTTTGGTATGTTTGGTTTTTGTTTAGGATGATGCAGGAACCATCTTTAGGCCTGAGCATTGTATATGAAAGACGAGCTATGGCTTGCTAAGCAAGCCATGATTTTGAAAAAATTAACATGACTGGGCTAATATAGTATGTCTCAAGAGACTGCTACAGAAGAAGAAGTATTGTTGAAGGAAATGTATGTGCATGAGAGCAGACAGAAGGAGACTACTACCTCTATCAAGCTCTCTGCTAGGTTTCATAACTGGTCCTTTTTCAGTAGGGAATCTTTTTCTGCAGCATAGCTGTCAGCCTAGAATACCTCGTGGGTCAGCCATCTTGAGATCTGAAGAAATCTTGTTTGTGATTAAAATGCCTGCCTCTTTTCATTCCTGCTCACATATAGCTTTGTCTCTTGAAAACCTGCCTGTTCTCTTGCATTCCAAGACCTTATCTACACATAGTACAGAACAGGTGATTGAGTGGACTGAACCATTTCATAGAGTGGTTGGAAAATAGAAGGACAGCGTTACAACATTTTCCTCCTTGCTTTTAAATGTGAAGTTAGATATAATTAAGGCACCAGGCTAGAAACCGGGAGACTGTGAGTTCTAGTTCCCACCTTAGTCATAAAAGCCAGCTGAGTGACTCTGGACCAGTCACTTTCTCTTAACTGAATTCACTTTACAGGATTGTTGTTGTGGGAAAATAGAAGGAGGGAGCAATATTAGAAGTGCTCACCGCCTTAAGTTTATAAAAATAATAAAAGGCAAGATATTAAAATAAAGTATACTCCCCTGACTGCAGCCTGTGTGGTACAGTCCATTCTTCTTCGGGACCTTATCATCTCATTCTGCCTCTACCTAATGTTCCTTCAGAGCCAGAAAAATGGTCCACCAGGTTCTACAGAATGTCTCTCTCTGTGTGTCTATGCACACAAAATTGAAGAACTGCTTTCGCTGTCAATGTTTGGTTGCTCAAATTCTTATTTTCCCCAAAGCATGAAAAACAGTGTATTTCTCCTTAAAGAGCAAATTCAGTACCGAAACTGAATACAGCTGTGCTTTTGAAAGGCAAAGAACAAAAGTTTCAGCCCGCTGAAGTCATTCAGCTGGGAAACAGGAGTTTAACACTAGTAGTAAACAGCATAATTGAGCAATGTAATTTCAGTGGGGTATTTTGTATCTGTCTGCTAAGATTATTATCATTGACATGATGCTGGACAGATGCAGGATTGTAGTTCGAACCAAACAATGGAGGCAATATTGGGAATAAATCCAAAGTGTTCTCCATTGTTTGCAAAAGTAGTTTTTACCTCATTATTTGATCCATAATTTCTCACCTTTCATTATGCATATGCTTCTGCATAGAGACACACACAGCTTTGACTCAGTGGGATGCCTTTTTTTTTTCTTTTTTGAGTCTTTATGATTTCAAAGGGGATTGTTTATTTTTGTCATGAGTAAAATGGAAAGCAACAAAAGCTTCCTGAAAATATGCTGCCACCATTTAAATGCCTAATTGGCTTAGACAGATTAAGAGGAAAATAGGAGAGCCATTGACAGCGAGTTTCCGCTCTTGGGATAAGACTCAGAAATTTCTTAGACAATCATTTCCTCCCAGCTAACCTCCTTTACACCACAAATGCTAGTGCGCATGTGCGGGGAGAGAGAGAGAGAGAGAGAGAGATCAAATGGCAGGCTGTACTTATTACAGCATGATCCATCTCAGACTTGATATTAAATCGTCAGCAACATTCTCAGTTTTATATGGGATGTAGGTATTTTTATCTTGAAATTTTATATATTTAGGAGTAGGGTTCACTCATCATTCTTTGACACATGAGCCCTATTTTTTTTTTTTAAAAAAAAATCAAGTATCATCAAAGGCGTAAATGAGAAGACAGGCATTCTTGTTGGTATTTCCCTCTTGCATGGGATATTGGGCTGCAGCATTACCCAAAATGCAGAATGAACTTCTACAGCAGGGCGCTGAAGAAGTCGGCTCCCTATGTGATTAGCATCCTCATTATTTTGGGTTCTGAATGGCAAAGGGAGCCTGCTCAACTGAAGTAGTCTATTAGATCTGGCTTACAATATTTGGAACCAGGTCACATGTCAGAAGGACCCCCTTTCCCCTCCCCCCCACCTCCAAAAGAGGAATTTTAATGCTTTGACACAGCTATAATTTATGAAGAAAAACTGCAGCCACTGTTTCTTATGATGGCCTGATGCCAGGTTATCATGTCTCATCATCTTTTCTTATACATTAGAACTACCAGAACTGGCCCAAGTTTTAGATGAGTGGAATTCTATGGGGGATTTTAGTATGTGAAACCTGGAGAGATTTAGAGCCACTCCATCCTGAACCAACACCTAGCAGGATGTCCCATTCAGAAAGATCAGAGCCTTGAAAGAACCAAAGAACCTTGATTAGTCCATTCTCCTCTTTGAAACCAACTAAGGTCAATTCAGATAATCCATGGAGAAAAATGGAACATCTAGAGTAAAACGCAAATAGCTAACTAGGTAATTTTTTTTTTACATCAAGCTTTATTCTTGATGTAAAAGATTACTTTAGCTAGGGCAAGACTCTATACATTCAGTCAACGATTTGAAGGAATATCAGAGCATTTACTCTAACCATTAGTCAAAGATTTGAAGGAATAGCAGAGCATTTACAAAAAAAACATATTTTGCAGGTGTTCTACTATACACATGATGGGGCAGCACCCTAAAGTACACTAATTTGGGGAAACAACAGACACAGTTCTTCAACTTTCATTTCATTTCATTCATTTTAATTCACTTTCAGTTCCTTCACTTCATTTTTCACTTACCCTAAGTCAAGAGCATTTTTTTCTATCTTGCTAGCAGAAGCCAACTACACTGAGTGATGATTGTTAGATGGTAGAACCTGGCCTAAAGCCGCTTCCAGTTCCAAAGAGCATACCCACCAACCATTAAATGCTGAGTGGGTGTGCTCTGGGGCAGGCCTAAACTACTGCACAGTGTTTCAATAAATAAAATATTATGTTTGCAATCTAAAGCTATGGGTAAATTATGGGGAAAGAGAAAAAAAAATCATCCTGGATTCAGAGTCTGGTTCTCGTCTCCCAAATGAATTTAGTGGGAAGAAAGCAACAGCTGCCTGCCTTGATGGAGATCTATTTATGTAAAATGCTCCACTGCCACCTTTCATGCATTTTCCTGCTGACAATGCTCATAACCATCATAACTATCCTAAGCTACATATTGTGTATACAACTCACATGGCTGGGACGATATATTTTTTTCCAGGTTTTTGCAGTTCACTATCATCTAGCTGCATTACACTTTAGCTCCACTCTTTTGCCCACAGGGAAAAATCAGCAGGGGAGGCTGGTCTTAGTGCTTTTTTTTTTTTTTTTGCAAGCTTACTATCTAAGAACAAAAGTCAAGTCTTAGAAAGGATACAAAGATATTGGGGACCTCTCACCCAGGTTCCATTCCCAGGAAATGCATATTTTAATTAAAATGCATTTATTGATCAAATGTATACAGCACCCCCATCTCCCCCCAAAGAGAACTTTCTTTAGCGTATGGCATACAATGTCAGGGATGCTACAGGCAGGGGTGGGTTCCTCCCGGTTCGTACTGGGTCGCCCGAACCGGTAGCGAGGCACTGGTGACGTCATGATGGCGTCGTGGACCCGCCTTGGTCGGTGCCGGTCCGTGGGCGCCGCCATTTTTTTCCGGAAATTTTTGGCAGCTTTTTTTCGTTTTGGGCTGTTTGTGTTCTGCTGCTGCTTTGGAAAGGGCCCTCCCACCCACCCCCGGGTTAATGCTGTCCTTTATTCTTCGCCCGAAGCACAGCTGATCAGCTCCTCAGCTGTGTTTCAGGCAGATTATAGTGACTGA
Organism: Thermophis baileyi; assembly: GCA_003457575.1. Lineage (NCBI taxonomy): Eukaryota > Metazoa > Chordata > Lepidosauria > Squamata > Dipsadidae > Thermophis > Thermophis baileyi. The sequence continues at coordinate 526,578 of QLTV01012194.1, forward strand.
GCATGCACGGACACAGAATTGTACCGGGGGAGCGCGCGCGCGCGTAACCCTAAGCCACGCCCACAGAGTGGTAGCGGAAATTTTTGGAACCCACCCCTGGCTACAGGGATGCTACACATGCTAGATACAATGCAGTTCCTGACAGGCTAGATTGATAGTTCATTCCGTTCGGCCTCTCCGTGCCTATCCTTGGTGCACTGCGTGGGGCAAACTAGTTTTACATCAATTAGCTAATGGCACTTGGGTTGCTGGCTCTTCCAAGCTCCTCCGCCAGTCTCATCCCTCCTCATGTTGGGTTGCCTTGCATCTGGCCAGATCCAGTGCCGACTTCCGCTCTCACACAAACGCAACTAGGGTACCCATTTATCTACTTGCAATATTGCCTGCTTTCGAATTGCTGGGTGGGCAGGACCTAGGGATCGAGTGACAGGAGCTCACTCTGTCTCACGGAGCAGGGCTCAAACTGCCGGAGTGCAGACCAAATCTGTCTGGCAGTTCCAGTGTCATTAAGCCTCTGCACCACAGTGTTCCCTACCAAGGGGACTTTTGGCAGCTCACAATAATATTTTTACATTTCCATCTATAAGTATTTGTCCATTGTGAAGGCAATTCATCAAGGCAACAAATTAATACCTGTTTCTCTCTCTGGATCAAGTGTTGAGGGTAGTGATTATTTCCATGTTCACTAAGTCTCTTCTGTCCAGAGAGTCTTACTTTGCTTTGGTAGAAATCTTTACATTCCTACTGTACTCACTTTACTCACTCCCCTACATATACAACGATCACTCTTCATTAGCCCGGGGCATCAGCATGGCTATGTAGCAGCTTGAATGTGGAAAGAGAAGCTGGCTGGATGTGATGTTGTGTGTTGTGATCCAAATTATTTCTCTCTACAATAAATAAATGTAAAGATCACCTTCAGCATGTCCATCTGCCAAATCTTAAGAAAGAATGAATAGGTGTAATGTTATTCTCTGGTGATCATCATCTTCTGGCTGTTTTCTCTGACAGATTCACACGTTTTCAGCAGAATCTCCTCCAGTATTTTGTAGAGGGCAATGGGTGAATATACCCTGCATAAACTGAAGTTCATTATTCCATCCCTGCTAAGTACCTACGGAGTGTTTCTCCTATCTACCTATTGTTTCAGAAGAGCCTACCCATCATTGATTTACAAGCAAACTAAGTGTTTGTTTTCCAGGACAATACTGAAGAACTTGGCTCTTTCTTCTTTTGCTTAGCCCAAGCTTTCCAAGGTGGCTTATGCATCAAAAACAGTAGAATCCAACAAATACTCATCTCACAATGATTGTGTCCTGTTTACAAGGGTGGCTGATATTGAACTGAGTAGTTCAAACAGTAAAAGGGAGGGCAGACATCCATTCAGAATTTAGAGAGGGGAGAAGATTATTTATTTGTAGATCGATTGGAACATTGTGACAAATGATTGTACTAAGAAGGAAGATAAAATAGAGGCAGAATACCCTTATTAAAAGTTCCAAAGATTATTTTAAAGAAGACAACATTAAAATAAGACTACTAGCTACTCCCGGCTGCCTGCAATATGGCAGTTCAAATCTCACCAGGCTCAAGGTTGACTCAGCCTTTCATCCTTCTGAGGTTGGTAAAATGAGAACCCAGATTGTTGGGGCAATATGTTGACTTAGAGTGGGCTATAAAGCACTGTGGAGCGGTGTATAAATCTAAGTGCTATTGCTACTTAGAGCTTCCTCCATCTTAAATTCTTTATAGAATTTTGTTTCTTCTTGAGAAAATGAGGTAGGAGGGAAGGCAGAGATTCATGAGTCCTGGAAATTTGACCTAGCCTGAATATGAATGTGCTCTCCTCAATTTCACAGATTTGGAAGTTGTTAAGAAAAATCTATTACTGCCTGCAATATGTAAGTCACATAGGAAGGAGGAAAGGGGGAAAGAGGAGGAAAGAGGAGGAAAGAGGAGGAGGAGGAGGAGGAGGAGGAGGAGGAGGAGGAGGAGGAGGAGGTGGTTTTGTATTCCTTGAATGTCTAAACCAGTGGTTCTCAACCTGTGGGTCGTGACCCCTTTGGGGGTCGAACGACTCTTTCACAGGGGTCGCCTAAGCACGCGCTAGCCCGCCACACCCCTTTTGTCACCTCATTGCATGCGGGGAGGGGGTCATGGTGGCGGGGCGGGGGCCGCGGCATTAGGAAGGTTGAGAACCACTGGTCTAAACCATTTAAAAAGTGGGCAATCTTCATCACATCTTGTGACACTGAATTCCATAGCATATGTCTTGATATTCCTGCTAGCAAGATCAAAACAATCTTTTGTTTTTCACCACCCTGGGAGTAATACTAGCAACAGTTTTTGATAGCAATATAGAAATATGAAAATAAAGGGGGGATAGGCCTCAGCCTCTAAATAAAGAACATTGATGATTGGAAAAAAAAAACCTATTTTCCTCTTTCTTTGAATGCCTCATGCATGAAAGGTGCACGGCAAGTAATAATGGCATTAGGAAGACCTCCTTTGCCTGCTGGGGGGTTATCCTCTGATGTCACTGCAAGAGGGAATGAAATTTTTCCCCAGTGCAGGCTGTCAGCAAGGCAGCTGTGGATTTCCTTAAAGTAATAGAAGTCTGAAAATAGAAAAAGTATTGATTGAAGCTTTCTTCCCTACAAGGGAAGAGCAAAAAAGGCCCAGCAGGTAAAATAGAAGACTTGTTTGCAGGAGAAAATAAAATATGTTTGAGGAAGGCAGGGAGTTGCTGAGGAAGTCTCTGTGCTTATTTATTTCCATATTTTTATTAAGAGATGGGATGATTGGGGATTAAATTAAAAAGAAAAGTCAAATCCACAACAGTTCTTAGTCTGCGAACTCTTCCCACAGGCTACCTCATAATTCTAGTTTTTAAAGAACATTCCTGGGTAGAGAAATTTTTCTGTAAGCAGAAAGATACCCAGGAGGCAAGACTACAAGTCTTCACACCGTGTTTGTATGTGCGTGTGCGTGCTTTCCTAAAGGAAAGGAAATGTTAACTGGTAGAGGGATTTTCAAAGAAGTGTGCTCCCCATCTTCATTCTGAAATTGCATCAGAAAGTTCAAGTACCTGTTGATTTCTGTATCCGGGATACAGTGGGGTGTAGTGATAGCTTTAGCTACTACGGTTGGGTGAGTGTTGTTCTTTATCTAATTTTGATAGTTAATAGTTTGGCTGCAACCTGAGATGATGGCTCTCTAAACATCTTCCCAGGTAGTATCAGGCAGCCCTGTGACAAAAGTGAGCTGCAATAGATATAAACAAATACTAAGTATACATGGATATACTTAACTATATTGGAAATATAGTTAAAATAAATTCACTCTGTGTGGATAGACATTTAAAAAATGGTTTTTAAGATGGAAATTTGAGTAAAACTATGTTAAATTAGTAATACAAAAGTGCCTTGGAGGCAAGTTTGTTCATTGACCAAATAAAGCTACTCTCTCATTCTCTGGACAAATCTATGGTTGTGCAATCACTGTGCCTCATTGATAGAATTGTGGATAATATTCCAGATAATATATTGCTTAAATTGATTAGCCATGCATGTTTTTTTCCATCAATTCTTTTTTTTCTTATTCCAAACAAATAGAGGTAGGTAGCTTGATTGTTGTGCATTGTCTTCTTACTAATAATGCTATGTGCTTTCAATCTGGAAACATCTTAAGATGAGAAAGCCAAGTCAAGCATGACCCATCAAAATATATTATAAAGCTATTCAGCCTTTTCTTCCCTAGGTGATTTTTCTAGTAAGAAAATAGAAGATTTGTTACAACATACAGTAGAATTAGATATGAGAGATGGATATCTAGGCTCCTTATCATTGTTGCAGTTCGGCGGTTCAAATCTCACCGGCTCAAGGTTGACTCAGCCTTCCATCCTTCTGAGGTGGGTAAAATGAGGACCCAGATTGTTGGGAGCAATATGCTAACTCTGTAAACCGCTTAGAGAGGGCTGTAAAGCACTATGAAGCGGTATATAAGTCTAAGTGCTATTGCTATTGCTATTGCTACTTTATTTTAAAAAAAGTATTACCTCAGTTCCTCTATTCCTCAGGCATTCAGACTTATATACATATGGATCTGTATGGATGTATGTCTTTATGTTTACATTCAGAATCCATTTTAACACATTGTTAATGAGAGTTCTGTACTTCTTTGTTTTGCTCCTTGAGTAATAATTAATTCTTTCTCATTATCTGGAGAAAAGCACCCTTAAACATCTATCCTACTCCCAACACATTTCAGACATAATTCAAAATATTGGCAATGATCTCACTTGGTCATCTCCCTTTCCCATGGTTGCAAGAAGATAAACATTCTCTGTCTGTCTGTCTGTCTGTCCATCCATCCATCCATCCATCCATCCATCCATCCATCCATCTATTATTTTTATCATCTATTATCTATCTGCCCTAATTAATGTTCCCAACTGAATCAGCTATTTCAATCCAATTGGAGCCCAATCCACAAATCTCTTGGAGATGAATTACAGGGCTTTGAACTTTATGCCAGCATGAGCACCACAGCCTCTCCGCTGTTTATTACAGCAATCAAACTGTTTAGCCTTCCTAGCACAACTGGGGAAAAAATATACAGCCACTTTAATATCACATCAATGGCTCAATATCTGGGAGCAGAAATGTCTTTCTGTTTAAGGCTCACACAAAAGAATGACGAAGTTGGATTCCTTTATGAATAGCAGAGGTGCTTGGCTCAAGCTTTTGAGCAAAAGCATTTCTTGGAACCCATTTGGAAAATTTACACAGTCTTAATATAGAATTGTTGAGATCAGATAGGTGAGGAATTAATAGATTAGAAATCTGAAAAGGTGTTGAATGAAATCACTACAAAATCGAAAGAGGCTGGGAGCATGAAACAGACAACATTTCTCCATCCCAAGTGGGGGGGGGTCTTTTACCAGGCCAGCTAAGAATTCATTGTGCAAGTGACCTTTATAAGATTATTGTTTATGCTTTCTTGGTACGAGGTAAAGAAGGAAAAAAGAATATTCCAATTTATTTCAAAGGTTACCTATTAGAACTGAATATTTAGTACGGCTGCATTATCATATTGCACAGTTTTTACCTAAGAGATTGGACATTCTGTTTGAGATGTCCTTGTGCCACTTTGAATTTCCTGCCATGAAGGTACAGAATATATATATAGGAGTTGGAGAAGATACTTGCTCCTCTTCCCAGAGGAGCCATAGTTTCCTACACTCAGCTGTCATTAACAAATAAAAAGTAGAAGTAGACTCTAACACATCTAGAAGTAGAGATATAAAGCAAATTGTGTAGTCATCCTTCTATTCTTTTTGTAAGGAAAGTCTGTCCCATATTTCTGGGTTTTTAGTCAATAGATGAACAGTCCTGATGATGATTGATTAATGATGTCTGGATTGTCAATTTTTGTTAACCTAAGTGATAATTTATTATCCCCTCCTTTAAATTAAAAACAAAACAGAAAGGAACGGAAATCTAAGCAACTGGGGAATATGGTTTATCTACCTACATGACAGCAAACAGAATACAGTACATGAGCAAAAAGAGGAGTTTGTAAAATTCTTCCTTACTGTGACTTTCTGAGTTTGCAAACTGAAGAACAATTATATCATTCCAAAATATCCACATTCAAAAAAGGTAATTTGGAACTAGCAGTGACACAAAGGTACTACTTGCCTGCACCTTTTTAAAGCAGCTGCATCTTTTTCAGAAGTACGTGGCTCTTGTCACAGCAGGCAGCCACACAATCCCCCCCCCCAAAAAAGACACAACTACTTTAAAGTAAGCAGTGCTGTTTCTGTGCTTCCTCACACTTCCCTCACAAATATTTTCCCCACTATTTCCAAAGTATTACACACACCCAAGTATTATTGCAGGATGTCAGCTGAGACACAGAATTATGTCAGCCCTGAAAATTAATCTATCATCATTATTATGTCCATTTGTTAGGATTGTATGACAACCACGCAGACTCGTTATCCAGTCTGGTGGGTTGCTGCTTTAGAGAGGTATAAGTGGATGGATGAAGCTAACAAAAGAAGCACTGGAATTTAAAAATTGGAGGGCTGTCTGACATATATATTTTATTATGTTACATGCTATGAATTTTTTTCTTTTATTATGTTATTATAAATCTTGTTACATTATGTTATTTCAATGCAATGCTATTTATATAATATAATTAAATTTAGAATTTCTGTGGCATTACAAATTTGAAAGAAGCCAGGAAAAGTATCTGTTCATTTAAATGTATTTTTATTTTTATTCCTCCCCCCCACCCCCCCAAAAAATGGTGCTGACGGCAGCAATCAATTTTTTTGATCTACTTTTCGACTGAAAGACTCTGTTTTAGGAGCTGAATAGATTTCCTACGTTTTAGCCCTTGAGAATGTTCATGGATAGAAATGCATTGTCTGTAACCCAGGTTTACCCATTGAAAAAAAGTGATGAATGAAATGTACCAATTAGTAGACTGACTGCCCAAACTGCTCATTCACCAGAATTATTAGCAATTATAGACCTCTTCTCTGACACCGCCTGGCCTTTCAAAACAAAAACAAAATCTGCAGGTGCAAAAATAAACTTGCCACCACACAAGCATTAAGGCTACATATTAAAAAAAAAAAAAGTGATGCAAAAGTTTTACTATTTAGGGCAACACAAACAAGGTGTCTAATTGTCAGGCAGATGATTTGTATTTAACTGTAATGCATTTTTGTTTCTTTCCCTTTAAATCTCCTTAAATTGTCAGCGCCAATGAATGAGAGATTTGTGCTGTTTTAGAGGCAGCCATCATTTAAAATTTCTATTGATGAATTCATCCTGGACACTTAAAATGTGAATAGCATAAAGCCATTAACCCTCCCACATAAAGCTTTGCAGCAATATTAACTTCAGTTTCCTTGAGCTGAAGTATCTGAGAGCTAAATGTACTACTTCTTACTGACTTCATTGACTAGAATATTAATAATGCTGGATTATTGTAATGTTTTGAAGACCAGTTCAAAAATCCCAGTTATAGAATGAGAATGTAAGTTTGTTGGGAACATCCCTTGCCTATATTCAAAATATTAACTTGTTATACATCTTTTTGTCAACCCCAATTCAATAAATGATAGTATGGCCTTTAAAACTGATATCAATTTGATTCTAGGTTCCTTAAGAAAACCTGCTTCTAATATCCAGTTCTGTAGGTGTTACAATGACCTGCGGATCTCCAAACATCCCTGTTATTAGCAATAATACCAGTGTTGATGCTAGGAACTGTATTTTCCAGGATTATACCGTCTGTGATATATCCTAGCCAGAAAACCATGATTAGTATCTGCAGGCTATTCTGATACTGATTATATTTCCAAGTTTGGGTGATGAAACATCTCCAAGAAGACCTCCAAGCTCAGAGAGCACCAAGGACCCCTCATTTCAACCCTGAGCTACAAATATTGGCTATGCTAAGTATCCACAGTTCTGAGATCATTGTGATGAAGATAAATGCAAACATGGTTTAAAACAGCTAGAAATGTTGCTGATTTTATTTCACTTTCTAACTGTCACGCTTGGTTTTTCCATTTTTATTTATGCTGTGTTTCTCTGTTTCTTTAATGGTGTGAAAATTATCTGGGGTTTGTTATTGTTAGTCGGTCTGAGTACCTGTTTTGTGGAAGGTGTGATAAATAAATAAATATGTTTTCATTCTCTGCCCATCCTCAATAGGACTTTCTTGTCTCATGGACTTGAACAAAAGGGCTGATGGATAACTTTTCTGAAGCTCTAGAACAAAAACATAACAATGCTGAGGTCCATATATTTTCTAATAATCTTTAGCAAATATTCTGACAGTATCTTTTTAAAACTGTTCTAGACGAGCAGACTCATCTGTTGTTCAAAGACACCGAATAAGCACTTGTTGAATTTTATAAACACTTCTAACATTTATCAGCAGTATGTCTGGTACATCACATGGTGATCTGACAATGAAATCTAATACTCCAGCAAAACTGCAGTTTCAATCTCCTAGAAGTTTTCTTCTCCTGAAAAAGATGCTTTTGTTTTTCTACTTCATTCTGAAGATGATTTAGAATTTCTTTAGTCTTTTATTATGACAATAGGATAAAAAAAGTAATTCTCTCTTCTCTTTCCCATTACACATTTTTCCCTCTCTGGTGGCCCTGGTTTCCCCAGCAAAAAAGTAAATAAAAATAAAACCTCATTGGATGAATTTCTCATGATTATCTTCTCATGAAATGTAACTGAGAAGTTGCTGGTTGCTGTAAAAAAACCCCATATATACACATACTTACATTTTAGTCACTTTATAATGAAAATAATGCAAGCACGTTATATTGTATCCATAAAAAGTTCACCGCAGTTTTCTTCTTCTTTGTGTGTGTGTGTGTGGGGGGGGATATAGAAAATACGATTTTTTAAAATATTTGTATTTGCTGTTTTTATGCTATTTTTTTTTAATTTATTGTTGTGCACTGCCCAGAGTACTTTCAGTAGGGTGGATGGCTATATAAATTTGTTTAATAAATAAAGAAAAATAAATTCATTTTCCACCATATTGAATAATGAAATTTCCATGCAGTACGAAAATCAAATGTTTAGCAGTTCCACCGCCTGGATTGTGAATTCAGCAGCCTGGATGAAATTTTACAAGAAGAGGTAGCAAATAATTGGGTGGGGACCAGAAATGTCCGTTAACTACTTTCTGCCAATTAAAGGTAAAATCCTGTTGGATAGTATTTTTAGGACAGTCAGTAGTACTGTGGAAAGAGTCTGTTCATTAATGTGAAGTCTGCTGCTTTAATTAGCAGAATACATCTGTCTTAATAGGTCTGTAGAAGCAAAAGGAAGTATATCGAGATTTTCCCAAATAATAAAATTTTCAACACCGTAATCTTTTATGCCAGCCTTCCCCAAAATTGATGCTCTTCAGAGTCATTGATGGAATTGGGTAAAGTTGTTCCCTAGTATAAAACTTGACTGAAATCAGTGGGTTTTACTTCTGAGGTGACAATGAACAGGATTCCTCTATTAGATCCTATTAATAGGTTCCTCAAGCAACAGGACTGATCTCATCTTAGCATTTCTTACATGTATTCTCCTTACTATCTTCTGTTACACCCTCTCACCTCACCCCAATTTTGCCTCCAGCTCTTCCACACGCTTCCAAGATATTCCTGTGCAGTGAATGCCTTATAAATATTGTCTCACTATCACTGGTTAATCAGCCCCCTGTGCAGGGGTGGGTTCTGGCTTACCTCGCTGCCAGTTCACTTCCTCACATGCTGCGTGTGCGCGCCGCGTGCGTGCATGTGCAGTGCTAAAAACACAGCTTCTGCGCATGCGCAGAAGCAAAAAACAAGATGGTGGTGCCTTCCGCACTGCCGAGAGAGCTGGTTCGGGGGTGTGTCCAGCCGGCCATCGCTGCTGGTTCAGCGAGCGGGGGGAAATTCCCGCTACCGGTTCTAAAGAACCGGTCCGAACAGCAGGAACCCACCTCTGCCCCTGTGTCAACTTTCCTGATCACAGATTTTATGCTTTTCAAGCTGCTCTATACCGCACATTGTTTTTGTCTCCAAATCTTCTGTCTTTGTACCGGTAGAACTTGTAGTGATCAGATTCCAGTTGCAAAGATTCAAATTAACCTGTACCAGGTTGAATTTTGCTGCATGCTTCTGCTGTTTTAAACACAATTGCCTGTATGCAGCTCAGAGTTCATGGCAATGTTTAGCAACTGAAGGGACTGAGCTGCATTTGAGGCAGTCTGGTCCAAGCTGTTGAGTCTGCTTGCAAAGACAAACATGCCCCTGCAAGTCTTATGTCCAATCTTGCACTCAAGAAAGAGAGGAAAGAAATATTGTTTTCTGCTTTTCAAATCTAGCAGCAGAAACATCCCAAGTCTTTTTTGTTATGCTATTATAGAAGTGGGTATTCCTTTTGTTTCCTTACCTCCCTGGAAACAATGATCTTCATTTTGCTTTTAAGGGACCTTCCTTCCTTCCTTCCTTCCTTCCTTCCTTCCTTCCTTCCTTCCTTCCTTCCTTCCTTCCTTCCTTCCTTCCCTCCTTCACCCTCCCATTTATTTGCTTCCTTCCCTCCTTCACCATCACATGGATTTGGTACAACTGTTCTATATGATAGCATAACAATAAGATTAGCTACTTGTTGAAAGATGTATCAAATGTACTACTCCATCAATAGCTGCACACGCATGCAGGTATATACACACACACACGCAATGACGCAACTGGCTTTTCCGAATTAGAACATATTTTCAATTTATTAGAAATAGCACTAGCAATTTTTTTTTTAAAGCAACAGCAGCTCTATTCCGGTGAATAGGAGATACATTCAGAAAGGAGGTCAGATGTTTTCATGGCAGGTTCTGGAATGATATGTTTAGTTTACGATCACGCTACCAAGAATTTCCCATCTGGATGTTCTACTGTGAATCTTTTCAGAGAAAAATTATTGGCAACAAATAAATGCTACTTGGAAGACTCTCTGTTGTGCATAAGGCTGCAGAACGAAGGCTGATTTGCCTCTTGAACAGGCTACGTCTGTTGCCGATGCTGAGTAGAGATGGGTCTAATTGCAGAATGAGTGGCAGAGAAAGTGAGACAGAAAGGAAAGATTACAGCCACAAAAACTAGCTTATTGGGGATGCTTCCTGTCCAAATCACACCAAAATGAATGCAACTCAGAGCTCTTGCTTAAATCCTATTCATTCCCATGGCGTCGATGCATATTTTTCCCCATATGATACATTTCCATAATCTGCACAAAGGAGACTCAATCATTTGCATCAATTCTACTGAAAACAACGTCAATTTTTAACAAGTAACCTGAACCCTACTTTTATTTTTTTTGTCAAAATAAAAGAAACAACCACCACCATAAAACAAGGGAAGAATACACTCAGTTAGAATAGTAGAAATAAATACGTTCCTCCCCCCCCCCCCAGTAACTCGCAGCATAACTTTACCCAATTAAAATGATTTTTCGGCTTATCAGATATAGCCAATTAGGAATGTTAAACTTATTTTAAAAGAAAGACACTGACAGTGTCTAATTATATACATATATGTTTGGGAGGCAAATTAGTTTGCATTAAAGCTGCACGCTGGCCTTACCGCTCTTATACAATACTTCCATCTAGTGGATACTGTTGGGGTTATTAGTTTTATTGAAAGGCAAGGCAAGGAGACCAGTATTAAAGAAGGTACCTACTGTATAAATATGGAGGGAGCCCATTCCATAAAACAAACTGATTTAAAATAATCATTTCCAAAGCTGTGCATCATTACACTTTTAACAGGCGTTTGAAATCTGTTTCCTTCTGAATCCAATGAAATGTTTGAGCAACGAGTGAGCTTAGGGAAGCAGAGCCGGGCAAAACGCCAAACAGCTTGTAAACCCTTGATTCCAAATAAATGAAGGCTAGACTTCAATCACTTTCTCCCCCCCCCACCCTGTGCTGTGATTTTTCTTGTGGAAATGGCATTATTGGGAAAGTGACAATGGCATCCATTTTATGCACTCCTGCTGGTAGTTTGTGCTGTTGGCAGAGTCTCTAATTCTAAATGTATGAAGATTGGGAGTGCTTGGCAAAGTGTGCTGAGCCAGAAAGTAGTCCAGTTTCTCTGCTGCCTTTTAAATACATCCCTTGGCAAGCCTTCTTCTATAAGCTTTTTTCAGTCACGTATCTAGAAATGATTGTACTCCATAGAAATTTTGAAGCGTTAAGAATGTGTATAGAGGACAAGAATCGGGAGACTGTCAGCAGTGGGAATATGTAGCTCTTCCAGTGTTGCTGAACTACAGTTCCCAGCATCGTTCATTATTAACCATCCTGGTAGGGGTAGCTGGATGTTTTAGTTTAGTAAACATCTGGAGAGAGAGCTATACATTTTTAACAAAGATCCATAGATCCTGGAAAGCCCACTTTCCCCACATGATCATATCATGGTTCAGATAGTGAGCTGGTATAGCTCTGCTTCTTGTACTTTGGAAATATTTGGCATGAAGCTGTAACCAGAAAGCCGTAAAGAGTGTCATGCTATGGCCATTCATTTTTCCAAACCAAACCAACTAGAATCTGAGCTAAATAGGACCGTGGATGTAATTTCCTGCAAAGATCTCCAAATCAGATTATTATATTTAGACTGTCTGGAAAATATGCAGATATTACTGTACAGTTGCTATTCCACAGTCTACTTAGATGGGGGAAAAACGAAGCCTACAATCCCATTTTTTAAAAAAAAAAATCCATAAACAACTTCTGGTGAGTTTGATCCTGACACTGCCAGTGTTTTTAATCCAGGAAGGAATCCTTATGACACATTGTTTTCCTTAATTATATAATAATCTGGTTTTTCATGATCTCTACAATGATTCCATTTCCATCACATTAACATTCTTCATTTTCTGCTGTTGGTCTTTACAGCAACATATGCCATTTCTTTTATCCAACAAACTAGTTCCTTGTAAATTATTTCTAGTAATAAATCCATATCTCTGTTGTCTGTTGGTAACTTGGATATTTTATCCTTGTAGCATTGGTAATTCCTTCAGTAACTTGGAGAGTCAAGAGTTCCAACTCTGATCCTTTAATCAAAATTCTCTAGGATCTTTATCAGCAATGAAACATATTCAAAAAAGCTGTTGGCTGAATTGAATTAATTCCTAGAGGCATGTTTTGTAAGCTGTTGGGTACAGCATCAAGAGAACTCTTGTGTGTATGAGACACACCAGGTCAAATAACACACTGTAACATATTTGTGTTTTACAGTGTTTGTACCTACTGTATATCACCAGAGTAATCAAATGATGAGAAAATGAATTATATGCATGCATGAACCCACATCTCAAGCCCACATCTCATTATTAGTTAAATATATGTAATCAATTAACATTATCTTATACTGATTGTTTTCTTTAGTAAACACAGTATGTAGTCAAGATATATATATATGATGATACATCATCATCATCTGATAACATCACCACTCTACTCTATTTGAAACAGAGTTGGTTTGTGATTTTCACCAGAGCCATAGCTGATAGGAAGCCTTAATCCCCCTCTCTCAATGTGGAGCCTGTGGTCCCAATTCTGATCGTATTTCCCCTAAAGCAAATATTCTAATAACAAAAATTGGACATGATGAATGTCTGCCTGCATTTAATGTGCCATCTAATTTGCCATTCAGTCTCCTCTGTTTTCTCTGCAAAGGTCAGGCCCTTATAATGAGGCTGCAGATGATAAGTAATCTAGTAAGAGAGCTACTAGAGGAATCAAGTATCAAGCAGCATAAAACAGGCAGCTAATGAAAATCAGATTTCATAATAGTGGAAGGATAGTCCTCTGTCCCTCCCTCCTTCCCTCCCCCCTCTCTTTCTGTCTTTCTCTTTCTTTCTCTCTCCCTCTCTCCATTCTTCTAATGTAAGAGAAACTTTTCTTTTCTGATTTTTCTGTGCTTCTTCATAATCGCCACTTTACCATAGAATGTCAGAGTATAAAGTGCAAAGGAAAAAGATTGCAACAATTGGGATTTCCATGGCAACACTACAGATTTGCCATAAAAGTTTGATCCTATGTAGACAGTACCATCCGTACTTATTTTCCAAGTGGGTGCAATGCCGACTCTAAGAAACACTCCAGGGTATCCCGTTAATAATTAGAAAAGACATAATTTGACACACAGGCTCAGTGACTATACAAACAGAAAAGGATATTTCACACAGAGTTGTTTTTTTTTCCACATCACCAGAAAATTAGTTTCTATGATTGCAATGGATGCTATTAACAATGGTTTAAAATAGAGACAGCCAGCAGACAGCCTCTGGGCCAAATCCCCTTCTTCCACCCCACCTCAAGGCAATTTTTCTGGCCCACAGTGACCTGCTAAATCAAAGTTTAGTCTGTAATGTCCCATTTCTTTTATGTTTCGTATAAACGATATTGATCATATTTGTTCCTACAGAGTATGAGGCTGATTATAAAGTGAATTTGTGTGGATAGAAAAATAAACACAATAAGGCTCTCCAAGTCAGCCCAGAATCTTATCATTAAACAGAATACAATTGGCAATTGGCCACCCTTGATTTGGACACATCCATACCAGGGATGGGTTTCTCCCGATTCGGACTGGTTCTCCCAAACCGGTAGTGGCCCACTGGTGATGTCACAATGATGTCACCGAACCGGATTTGTCGGTGCCGGTCCGTGGGGACCGCCATATTTTTTTGAATTTTTTTTTTAATTTTTAAAAAAATCCCCCCCCCCCTTCTGAGCATGCGCAGAAGCCGACTTCCGGCACTGTGCATGCGGTCGCCATCTTTTTTCGGCTATTTTTTCCGGATTTTTTGTTACTGCGCATGCGCGCACGAATGAAGCGTGCACGCGCCCATGAGGCGCGCCCACACGGCGCGGGAGGGAACGAACCGGCAGCGAGGTAAGTTGGAACCCACCCCTGATCCATACATATTCAGGATGGATATTTTATTTGAAGTGCTTTTAAGAGGAGGGTGAAACACGGGGTCCTTTTTTCTCTAGCTGCTTGTAAAGATAATAGATGGACTGCTTTGCAAACAAATCTATTCTGTAGGTATTACAATTCAGCTTCAGCAAATCCTGAAGGTCCAAATGCTAAAATATAATATGTTTGCTTAAATTATGCAAATCAGGAAGGATAGTCTTTTAAACTGTTTAATGTTCTCCTTACATTATTTCTGTGGTTTTAAATTGCTGATTATATTAGGTAATTTCTATTTTAATTGTGTTTTAATTAATTCGATCTGTATATCTTTTCATTATTATTATTCGCCGCATGGGTGACTTGTTTATTATAATCCCAGCTCAGCAGAACCAAATGTATTTTCTGAATCAAAATTGTTGGTATTAGCAATACTTTAAATTGAATATTGCTTTTCAATACAATTCTCAACTTTCTGATGAAAACTATTCTTAGATATATTTTAGGCATTGTGTCTCACAGTAATGGACACTAGTTTATTAGAAAATGCTTGTATAAATTGAATCAGTTCATTATAAGAATAATGAGAGATCTATAAAGTTCATATCTATAATTGTTTTTGGAACTAGCTACATACGTAGAATAGAATAGAATAGAATAGAATAGAATAGAATAGAATAGAATAGAATAGAATAGAATAGAATAGAATAGAATAGAATAGAATAGAATAGAATAGAATAGAA
>QLTV01012194.1:542046-555529 GCA_003457575.1 Thermophis baileyi
GAGTAGCTTAATAGTAGTGCAGACTTAGTAAATAGTTTGACAGTGTTGAGGGAATTATTTATTTAGCAGAGTGATGGCGTTCAGGGGAAAACTCTTCTTGTGTCTAGTTGTTCTGGTGTTCAGTTCTCTATAGTGTCGTTTTGAGGGTAGGAGTTGAAACAGTTTGTGTCCAGGATGTGAGGGGTCTGTAAATATTTTCACAGCCCTCTTTTTGACTCGTGCAGTATACAGGTCCTCAATGGAAGGCAGGTTGGTAGCAATTGTTTTTTCTGCAGTTCTAATTATCCTCTGAAGTCTGTGTCTGTCTTGTTGGGTTGCAGAACCAAACCAGACAGTTATAGAGGTGCAGATGACAGACTCAATAATTCCTCTGTAGAACTGTGTCAGCAGCTCCTTGGGCAGTTTGAGCATACTGTGTCCGCAGATACATTGATTTATTTCAGTTTCTATTCTGTCCATTCCTACTGCCATAGCCACAAGTTAGGAAAAATGTATGGAAAGGAAGTATCTCATATACATTTGCGAATATAGATAGTCCTCAGTTTACAACCACAACTGAGGCCCCGTTTTATGACCTTTTTTGCCACTGTTAAGTGAATCACTGCAGTTGTTAATGGTCATTAAGTGAATCTGGCTTCACCCTTTGCTTGTCAAAAGCCAGCTGGAAAGTTACAAACAGTAATTGCATGACCCTGAGACAATTTAACTGCATAAATACATGCCAATTGCCAAGTGCCCAAATTTTGATCAAGTGACCATGGAGATGCTACAATGGTCATTAAGTGACAACCAGTCATAAGTTTTTTTTCAATGCCATTGTAACTTTGAATGGTCACTAAAACAAATGGTTGTAAGTCAAGGATTACCTGTATATATTTTTCTATTTGTCATACTCAAGGACAGAGGTGTTTAAGTTGGGGGTCCATCCATGGTCTCCTTGAAGGCCAATGGATAATTTTGGTGGTGAGGTATCTGTGAACTTGGATGGGGAAAATATTACAACTTTACTTTTACTAAACCACTAACTGAAATTTGGCTTTTCATTCCATAGTACCGTGTTTCCCTGAAAATAAGACCCTGTCTTATATTTTTTTGAACCCTGAAATAAGCGCTTGGCCTTATTGCCATGCACTCAAAAGCCCGATTGGGTTTATTATCAGGGGATGTCTTATTTTGGGGGGAACAGGGGTAATCTGTGTAGGCAACAAAGTAATTTACGGTCACTAAACTCCATTAATATTTCTTAACATCAATAAATCTCATTCTCTAAAATTATTATATATTTTTTTTAAAAAGAGCACGAGAGCCAGTTTGGTGTAGTGGTTAAAGGCATCAGGCTTTAATCCTACCTTAGGCATGAAGCCAGTTGGTGATTTTGTTACTCTCCCTCAGCCCTAGGAAGAAGGAAATGGCAAACCATTTCCAAAAACCTTGATAAGAAAACTGTAGGGACATACAAGACTCAGGACCGATTTAAAGGAAACTTCCCCCCTCCACCAATGTCCTGTTGGGTTAATAAAGAAGTACAGACGTCTGTTATTTTTAATAACTTGATCCGTATTTGAGCATAATTGGTTTCCTTTTTAATAGTCTTGACTGTCTGTTGTTTATGCACTTGCATGCAGCAGTATGCAGTATATGAACTTCCATTTATATAGATGGAACGATGCAGGGGTGGGTTCTGGATCCTTTTGCTGCCGGTTCGCTCAGGGTCGCGCCGTGCGCGCCCGCCTGCAGCAATCAAAAAATAGCTTCTGCGCATGCACAGAAGCAAAATCCAAGATGGTGGCGCCCACGGAGACACCGACAGAACCGGCTCCGTGACGTCATCGCTGAGTTACTAACGGTTCTAAAGAACCGGATAGAACCGGTAAGAACCCACCTTTGGAACGATGGAATGGAAAATAAATGACCTTTTCTAGAGGTGTGATACATTCCCTGTAGATTTGAAATTTGCTTCAAAACATGAGGATGAATTTTGTCTATAGGGGAATAACTGTGCAAATTTCAAGTTTCAGACTTTACTTTTTAACAAAACGTGCACATCCCAAAAGGGGGGGGGGAACCCAGCTTGGGGAATATATTGATTTAGCGTATGGAACTAGCACATTGCTTCTAAAAGCTCTGACATACATATAAGGATAAAGACTAAGAAGTTGGTATTTGTCAAATAAAGTGAACAAAGGTTAAAATGGAAATGAAGAAAGTAGGGCCTCGAGGCAAAATGTATAGGTTTCAAGGAGAGAAAGAAGAAGAAATAAAGCATGAAATATCATAATTATCTGTTCCCAAACACAAGAGACTGCCCTTTGGGATTATTTGTGGGTATTTTGAAAAATACTATAAACTCAGGCTATCTTCTAATCTCCCAGCTCTTAGTTATGCATTTAAGAGAACCAAAAACATGAGGCTTGTTTAAATATCCTCAAGAACAACATTTTATACAATAAACTCCCAGATATTTTGCAGTAATGTTGGAGAAACCAAGTAGCAGTTTAGCAATAGCAATAGCAATAGCACTTAGACTTATATACCGCTTTACAGTGCTTTACAGCCCTCTCTAAGCGGTTCACAGAGTCAGCATATTGCCCCCAACAATCTGGGTCCTCATTTTACCCACCTTGGAAGGATGGAAGGCTGAGTCAACCTTGAGCCGGTGAGATTTGAACCGCTGAACTGCTGAACAGTCAGCTGAAGTAGCCTGCAGTACTGCACTCTAACCACTGCGCCACCTCGGCTCTTGTTTAGTTGTTTGGGGGTCAGTTACCTGTAGAATAAATATGAAAATGACCCAACTGATTGAGTTACCCACTAGTGGTGCACAATTGCTGATCACCTAATCAACTATGGAACTACCAATGTTCAAGACTTCCCACACCCTACCAAAGAAGCCATCACTTCATTTTGGGGGGGTTTCTCTCCTCACTTCAGATTAAAAAAAAAAGCTTTGTATTTAAAAAGCACAGCCAAGGTTAGTTCAACCACAGAGAGAATCACGGAAACCATATCAACCTCTAGTCTGCTGGGACTCTCTACTCTTCTACAGTGGGTGAGGACAAAAAGTAAAAATGAAGATACAGGAGCTGGAGAAGGATAAACTGTGGAAGGATAACCTTTTTGTCTGTATCAGCAGCAGGGAGAGAAGGCTTACTTTGCATTAATCTTCTCAGTCCTACTGGGTATGAAATAATTGCGAAGAGTTACTTTATCCCCATACAATTTCTTAGGTTAGGTTTGGATCAAAAATATTAACCTCTTCTATTCTTGTCCTTGATTTGGTAGGGTATTTGAGCAACATGCCAAGCCCCCTTCTTGACCATTGGGTGAACAGACCAACAAAGAAAGGGGCAAGAAGACCAGCTTTGGAGACCAAGAGAAGCTTGAATAAAGTTGGAGAGCTATAAGGACAGAACAAGAAAATCCAGTGGATCTCATATTCAACCAGTTACAAAAGGTTCTGTGGTTTTGAATCTATGCTCCATATGGAGCAGACCCAAACTAATATTTGTTATAACAAAAACCAAAGGAGATCTTTATCTATGTTTTGTTTGATGTTATGAGGGACAAATAAGCATCAAGCATCAGCATGCAAATAAAAATGTACTATAGTGGATACTCAGGTGGCATCCACACAGTGCAGATGGAAAAGTTCCAGGATTCTGATAATTCTTCTGTTAAGCCTTTGAATTGACTATTAAAACAGATTTTTTTTAAAAATGTATGGAGTCAGCAAGGCAGATAGGTATTTACACATCCTGGCAATTTTCTGGGAAGACTTTCTTTAATCACTTGAAGTATAGCTCTCTGGAAATTAATCAAGGGGGAACTACACAATAAATTAGACTTGTACCTTACTGTAGCCCTCATGTGTATCATAAAACAATTTATGCTAGCCATAGAATAAATAAAATCAATCATAGGTCAGGTCACTAGCTAATGCAATTCACAAAAGACTGTCATACAGCTGCTCAAGGTAAGAAACTGGTGACAATGTGGCATGGCCATATGGAACAAACGGTGCAAGTTCTCTCCAGCCACAAGATGCCATGGTTGTGGTGTTTAGTGACAGCTGGATTATTAGCTTCCTACTGAAATTCAATACAGTTCATATTTTGCTCAAAGTTTTTGCCCACCAGTAAGTTTGTTCATCATAAGGAAGATACCTTTTAATGTATTCTACATTACACAACTGTGCAATATTGATGTAACAGAGTTGTTGATTAATATTCATGCAACTGAATTGTTGATTAGTAAAAGTTTGTAGAACCTGCCTATGCAAATTTATCTGCTGTCAGGCAAAAACTTTTCATATGCAAGATTTTTTCTTTCACTAGTGGCAGGCAAAAAAGGGAATAATAATAAACATCTCCTTCTTCCTTTCTCCGCCCCGGCATATTACAAAATCAGTTAAAGCTGAAATGGGAGGCTCATCTTGATACCCGCAGAATCTCAAAGCTATGGGGAAATATACTGGGACCAGAGTTTCATTGAAGCCCAGTATCAGAATGGTTTGATTCATTCAAGTCCACAATCTCTGGGATTTTGAAATCAAATTCAAATTTTCCTGCTTCTACTCAAGATCTTATCCATGACTGTCAACATTCCCAGTTATTCTTTTATTTTTTGTAATGGTTGTTCTTTACAGTTTTCAGTAGAATCCTTATCCCATAAAAATGGCTAAGTAGATCCAAGGAAATCAAGGAGCCGAGGTGAGGACGGGAGCTCATCCCGTCACGTGGCACTCGGGTTTTGAACATGGGCTGCTGACTTTCCAACCGACAAGCCCAGCATCTTAATGGCTGATCCACTGTGCCGCCCCCATAATATTAAGGATAGTGCTAAAATGAGAGTGGGAAAGCTGAGTTGTTTCAAGAGCAAAATGATCCCTATTCATGGCTACTGCTTGCTATGCCAATTCTGATATTCCCTTGCATTTCTTTCCTCATTTGGATTTTTTTTTCTTTTAATTTCATTGGCTGCCTGGAAATGAGAAAGGGAAGTATTTAGGCTTCAAAATATACACCTGAGCTCCCAGTACTGTATAACAGGTGAAACAGAGCTATATACAACCAACTCCATTTTTAGAATGATAAGTAGTCTGGGAATGTTTCTGCATGCTGCAGAGTAAGAAAAAGGCAAGAAAACAACAGCATATGTCTTGGGGTAAAATAATCTCTGTGCAGGTTGATGAAAATCTGTGGAAGGAAACAGCCAGAACTGTACATAATGGGACTCTGCTTCTGGGGATGGTTGGGCTTATCTAGGTGACAAATTGATGAGAAGAGACTAGGGAAAAAGGTTGATTTAACACAATGATTCGAAATTTGGGTTGTGCAGCTGTTGCCTGAAGACCTACCAAGATAAATTCAGAAGCCGTCTCTCTGTGGTGGTAGATTAATAGCAATAATGTTAAAAAGTGTGCTGAAATTCTTGGTGCAGAAAAATCCTTATGGCAGATGGCTGGAAAAATCTAAGAACTGTAGTACTGACTGGGAAAAGCTGAAATATATAAAGGAGAAACTATTCCAAATATAACTAGTTTCTAATCTTAGCTGTATTGTTGAAAAGAAAGATGGAAAGAAAATGAGACATATATAGGCATATATAGAATACCAACAGAAGGGAATATCTGTAGCTCAGGGTTGAATTGTGGAGTCCTTGGTGCTCTCTGGTCTTGGTTGTTCGCTCGCAGATATTTCATTACCCAACTAGGTAACATCAATGAAACATCTTCAAGTAAACAACTAAGCTTAGGAAGCTCCAAGGACTCCACATCAGAGGTGGGTTTCAGCAGGTTCTGACCAGCTCTGGAGAACCAGTAGCGGAAATTTTGAGTAGTTCAGAGAACCGGTAGCAGAAATTTTGAGTAGTTCAGAGAACTGGTAGCGGAAATTTTGAGTAGTTCGGAGAACCGGTAGCAGAAATTTTGAGTAGTTCAGAGAACTGGTAGCGGAAATTTTGAGTAGTTCGGAGAACCGGTAAATACCATCTCTGACTGGCCCCACCCCCATCTATTCTCTGCCTCCCGAGACCCAGCTGATCGGGAGGAAATGGGGATTTTGCAGTAACCTTCCCCTGGAGTGGGGAGGGAATGGAGATTTTGCAGTATCCTTCCCCTGCCACGCCCACCAAGCCACACGACGCCCACCAAGCCACGCCTACAGAACCGGTATAAAAAATGTTGAAACCCACCACTACTCCACATATACAGAATTATAAATTGAATGTATAGCCAAGTGACTAAAAAAAGCATGGAAAACTCCTCCAGATTTGCTGGCCTACAGCTCCCATTATCCCCACCTTTGGAAATATTGACTGGGGTTAATTAGACCTGCTGGAAGCCAATACTACTTAGAATCCCAAACCCTAAAATAAGGTTTCTGTTGACATAAATAGAATTTTCAATAGAAGAAACTAAGTCATGGGTCAAGCACTGGGTCCAAGAAGAAAAAAGGTGACTTGTTAAGAATGGCAGTAATGAGGGAAAAGATGAATATTTTGTTCTGGAAACTAGCCTCCTCCTTGGATTTTAAAGTATAACAAAGTCAATACAGGTAATCCTATAAATCCACAAAATAAGACAAACCTTATTTAGTGACTGCTTGCAGTTATAATGATGATGAAAAAGTAATTTTACAACCAATCTTTACATTCATGACCTTCACAAGTCTGTAAAGCCAAGGAAAGCTAAAGTAGGATTATAAACACAGTTGTCGTTTTATTTAGCATTGGTTTCACTTAATGACCAACTTAGCCATTGTGGTCACTAAATGAGGACTACTTGTAAAGGCTCCATTCGCAACATCTACTGACTAAAAAAAAATAGTTTTACTCAACTGCAAATTATCACAAATTCTTATGGACAGTAAAAATGTGTTCTTACTATAAAGGATAACACATAAATTTCATTTAGTCCATGAATTCTGGTTTAAAGAGGTCATAATTTGAATTCATGCAGTAAAAGAACCCATCCATTTAAATCAGGCACTCCAAAAGAAGTGGTCTGCATGATAGACTCCACAAAGACCTCATGCAGCTTCTTCAATGTTGAACTACTCCTAAATGTCTTAACAGAAGTCCTCAAATGCAGCCTGTTTTATTCAGTCCCATTGAACAAATTCTGAACATTTTTCACAGTAGAACAGCCACTAGCTTTCTGAAGGGGGGAGGGGGCTTTTAAAGCTGGATATTCAATGACCTGTTTGGGGTACAGCTGCTAGCCTCCCAAAATTGCTCTAATATTGTCCTGCTCAAAAGCAAATCCTTATTCACCAAGAGTTCACTGCTTTCCCTTCAGTGTCTATTGATTGGATTTGTTGCACCCTTTGTTCCTTACGTTCCCTACTGCTAAGCCATGGCTCAGCTAGTACCTTAGTGCAAAGGAGAAGCTTCTGAAGGAACACATCCAAGAAAAAGTCTCCCACACTAAAGTAGGAACTCCCGTTTCATTGTCAGTGTTTCCAGGAGGAATGTGTGGCTATTACTCTTTCAACACAAGGAACTTAGGCTCTTTCCTTTTGGAGGAGATAAGTGTTAACGCAAGACCCTGCAATCACAGCAGGGGTGGGTTCCAACTTACCTCGCTGCCGGTTCGCTCCCTCCCGCACCGCGTGGGCGCACCTCATGGGTGCGTGCGTGCTTTGCACGCGCATGCGCAGTAACAAAAAAAAATTTAAAAAGCCGAAAAAAAGATGGCGATCGCATGCACAGTGCCGGAAGTCAGCTTCTGCACATGCTCAGAAGGAAAACAAATTCAAAAAAATTCAAAAAATTTTTTAAAAAAAAAGATGGCGGCCCCCACGGACTGGCACCGACCGATCCGGTTCGGTGATGTCATCGTGATGTCACCAGCGGGCCGCTACCGGTTTGGGAGAACCGGTCCGAACCGGGAGGAACCCACCCCTGAATCACAGCTATTGTGTAGTGATTTCTGTCCTGCAGCAAAAGATCTACCGTTTTCTACTCCTTCATATTTCCTTTAATGTTTCAAGCATATAATACTAGTTTCTCCACTGTGTGCTGAAAACAAATAGAAATCTGAGAACTACGAGGAATTTCCTAATTGAAACCTCCCTTCGGTCATAAATTAAGCATCTCACAAGTACAGTGTCCCTTCAATGTTTGCTTATGGGGACAATATTAGTGTAACGTTTTGCCCAGAGAGCTTTGGGCAATAAATCATGATTACCATGTCAGGATTTTCTCCTCACTTCATCTTTCCCTCTGGACTTGGTCTACCTAGGAGGAAGGGTGTCACTAGTTATTTTCATCACTTCTCATTTATTAGGACAGATTACATGCACTAGCTTGAAGAGCAAGAGACATTCATTTAGAATAGTGGTTCTCAACCTGTGGGTCACGACCCCTCTGGGGGTCGAACGACCCTTTCACAGGGGTCGCCTAAGCGTGCGCTAGCCCGCCATCTTGGTGACTGGCAACGCGCACGCGCGGGGAGGGGGTGGAGAGGGGGTCGCGGCGGCAGGGCAGGGGTCGCTGCATTAGGAAGGTTGAGAACCACTGATTTAGAATATGAGCCTTACTGGATTCTAGGGCAGTTGTGTGATTGTAAAAATACTCCTTGTGTATTGAATATTTGAAATGTGAGATTATATTATCATGATTAAATTCCTTTCACATCTTTTAAATGATGAAATACGATACCTACCCAGCATCTAACCCAACCCGATTCTCTGAAGAATGAAACATTTGTTTATTTCTCTTCTTTAAAATGAGAGACTTAAATGCACCCTAAATAAGCATAGCACTTCAGTCCCAGAAGTGGGAAGAATGCAAAAATTCACAGTCGCCCAATTCCATCTTCCACCAAGGAAAAAGAAAATTATACATCTCTAATATGAAATGAGTGTCTAAATGACTACAGAAGACATTTCACTGTAGACTGATGGGAAACATGCTATACCTGCATTGTCATTAGTAGAAAATCACAAACCAAAATTTTCACAACAGAGATTTGCACAAAACTGGCTAAATCTCACAAGGGGCAGATTGTGGTGCTGCTGCAATGTTATCACCCCTTACTGTTTATGATGCAACAACAACAAAACTAAGCGTCGAATTAAATCTGATGGAATTAATGCAATTCATAAATGTATAGCTATTATACAAAAAAAAATAGTAGGCATGAGAACACTCATCTTGGCTTGGGAACTGGTGGAGAAACTGCTCTACATTGAAGTTCGTACACTAGTTGTTTGCAAAGAAAGAAAACTTGCATTCACATTAAAAGTTCTGTTCTTTCAGTATAAATAGCAGGTGCAAAATCACTGTTCCAGAGAATGAAACCAGGACTGGAGCCATCTTCCTCATCCAGGTTCCTCGTCCAGATTGTCCCCCATCCCAATATCTATTTTACTTTTTAAAAAAGTAAATTCAAGGAGTTTTTTTTACTGGCTGAATAGCATCATTCTGGTTCGTCCCTGAGGAAGAAAAGGCTTTTCAACAGCATACAAAAACAGATATACTTCAGTTGCAAAATGAGGTGCTATTATATGTCCCATCTTCGTTATTTTTTTTCCAATTAACCAGAAACAAAAGCCAATCTTTAATCTTCCATTATAAGGAGAACTTCCAATTCCACCATAATTTTAGACCCTTTTCCCCCTGTATTCTTTCCAACTCAATATTCTTCTCTGAGTGGGAAGGAAGAGGGAGTAACTGGAACTGTAACCACAATGAAAATATAATTGCACTACTTCTGAACAAAGAAAAACAAATTTCCGACATCTTTTTAAGAAGTTCTTTGTTTGGCAGAGCTTTTCATCATATGCTGCAGACATTCTTGAAACACTTGAAAATTGTATCAGCATTCTTTATTTCTGCTAACCAATTTGGAAAACCCTTTGGCAATTAAAAATAAACAAGAGGGAACAAGTCAGATGCAGGGAAAGAAACCCAAGGGTGTTTATAGCTGTGCCGAAATGCTTGCAAAACCTTCCCCCCCCCCCGCTTCCTTTAAAGATTTTTCTCCACAATTTTTCAAGATGCTGATTCCCTTAGCTTTCCCACTGTGGCGGCCCAAGGCTTTTTGTCATGCTGCAGCTGTGATCTGATAAAATAAATGACACTTGGAGGGGCTCATGTCCTTAGTAACAGTTATAATAGAGTTTCTAATGTGCAATAATATTCAAATGAATATTAAAACATCACAAAGCAATAATAAAACCGCAGCTGTGCCACTATAGAAAACCACGGATTCTAAAGGAATAGGAGGCAATCCAGCACCGAGTTACGCATTGATACCTGCGGGGCAGCCAAGGTTATCTCTCAAGCTGATGGAAAATAAGGCATATGGAATTCTGCTCACAAGGAGCCAAAGGATGATTCCCAGAAGAACCAAGGGGAGCTCAACAAAAGAATATTCTCCAGCCCCTTGTTGACTTCCCTGTTCCATCTTTCCATCTCATTCTAAAGCTAGAGCTTTAAGAATTCATACTTAGGATTAAATGAGCCATTTCCCCAAAACAAATGTGCAGTTGCTCTCCACAGCAACCACTGTGCTTAAGCTCTTCAACTGCTTTTTTGGGGGGGGGGAAGGAGATGGATTTTGGAAGTGAGCATGCTAGTAAATGGCTAGGAACATCTAGCAGCATCTGGCCAGTGATGGCTAATATTGGAAGGGAAGCTGGGTTGACTCCAGTCAAACTTTTAGGGAATCCCATTTCGCTTTTGGCTTGATTGGGAAGTTGAAAAGCATCCAGGAAGACACAATGGGAAATCACCTTATAATTTTGCTTGTTTGTGTCCAAAGCTTGATTTGAAGACTTTATTTTAGCCAGTAGCATAAAATCTCCATTCCCATCCCACTCCAGGGGAAGGATACTGCAAAATCCCCATTCCCTCCCCACTCCTGAGGGAAGGATATTGCAAAATCTCCATTCCCACCCCACTCTGGGGCCATCCAGAGGTGGTATTTGCCGGTTCTCTGAACTACTCAAAATTTCCACCACCGGTTCTCCGAACTACTCAATATTTCCGCTACCGGTTCTCCAGAACGTGTCAGAACCTGCTGGATTTCACCCCTGGATACAACCCAAGGAAAAAACATATGTCTTCCTTCTGCTGGTTGTATAAACTAGTTGTTGCATTCAAATAAAGGTAAAGCCAGGTCAAATTAAGATGGTAGCTAAGAACTTAATCAGCAGATGCATAGGGAGGACGAAATGAAAAATATATGATCAAATCTGTACCTCAAGTTCAGAATTCAGAGAACTTTCTGTTTCCCAATCACATAAGCTTTTAATACCTTCCTTCATAGATGAAGAGACTAGTGATTAATAAATGATTACTCTTACTTACTATAATAGAAGAAAAGCACTGAATGCATTTCTTCTATGTAATAAACTCACTCATCATTAAAAAAATCAATGAGAAGCTATTAGCTCCATCATTTATTTCTGTTCCTCCTTTAATGTTGTGAATAGTCAAGGGACAGGTTCACACGAGGGAGTAAACCACACTGAGATTAGCTCAAGCAAGTTACTTTGGACTGAACACTTTCACATTTTTCTTGTTTCTGTTCACTGTGGGACAAAGATCTAACCCACATCTTTCACCCTGACTTATCACTTGGAGAGGGCGAGTCACACAAAAAAAACGTTTTATTTGATTAGGATTCTTATAATACCAGCTGGAGCAAGATCCAACCCTGCAACATTTTCTGCTGTTATCTCAGGCAAACAAATGAAGACATCAGGATACAATCTAGGGTGTATGTGGGGTGGATACTTTCACTGTGCTACAGCCTATCTCCCAAACCAGGGACAGTAGAGGGAACTCCAGCCAAATTACTTACAGTCACCAATGCCAGCACATCAGTGTTTTAAGGCAAATATCTGGGCATTCAGTAGAATAAGCAGCAGAACTAGCTTTCTGTGTTTTAAAATAAGTCAATTAGTACATATTACTCTCTAAACCAAGCACCTTTCTTTCAGCAGTTAAACCCAGAATCTAAACTTACCTAACTGAATCGCCACCTGCAGTCTTGAACCTCACATGCCAGAAACACAGTCATAAAAACAGACCCATTGTTGTGCTGGTTATTTAAAAAGTAATAGATTAACAGAGTTGGAAAGGATCTTGGAGGTCCCTATACCATTCTGGATAAGTGGCTGTCCAATCTCTTCTTAAAAGTGCTCCATTCTTAAAAATTCTTTAAAATGGAGCACTCATAACTTTGGAGGTAAGCTGTTTTACTAATTAATTGTTCTCACTGACAGGAAATTTCTCCTTAGTTAGATCTTTCTTTGATAAATTTCCATCTGTTACTTCTTGTCCTTCCCTCAGGAGCTTTGGAGAAAAGGCTTGACCCCCTCTTCTCTGTGAAACATAGGGATGAATTGGTTTTGTCTTTTTAATAAGTCATTTTGAGAGCTTGCTGTGATGAACAGTAATGCCCTTGTTTATAAATCCTCTTGGCCAACAGAATTTACATTACAGTAGAATGCATCCTAATACAAATATATTCTATCACTTATTTCTACCCATTGCAATATTTTCTTCCCCAATCTATGAGACAAAAACTATACAAGTGCTATCTGCAGGAGAAGAAAGGTGATGGTGGGAGACTATTTTCAAAGATTTTGCATGAGAAAATTCAACCATTGCTCTCCCTCCATCCCCACACTCATAAATCTGGATTAAGGATAAAAATCTAGTAACACGACTATTACATCAGGGGAAAAAGACTGTCAAACATTTTATGAGTGTATCCTATTCTTCCAGTTTGGGGGTACCAAGCATTTGCCAGAAAATCAACTAGTAACTAACAACACTAGACTCAACAAGTGCCTAGATCTCATTTTCTGCAACAGCTTAAGCTCAATTTATGGACTACAAATCAAAGATCCCTTTTCCAACAGCAACCACAGCATGATTGACTTTTGTCTCAATCTACACCATTGCAAAAATCACCTTAATGATGGGATACCCAATTACAACTTCAAAAAAGCCAACTATGAACTCATAGACGCCGACCTCTCATCTCTAGACTGGCAAACTCTATTCTCTGGCTGTTACACTGCCGATGACCATTATAACATTTTCTTGCTTGAAGTCAAAAGAACTATCAGACTACATGTACCACTAATAACTACCATAACCAAGAAAAACAAACTGCCCATATCAATAAGGAAGCTTCAATCTAAAAAAAAATCTCTCTGGCAGAAAAACAAAACTGGCTACTTAGCAAACTTTAAAAACTGCTACAAAAATATATGCCACCAAATAAAAACTGAATGCTCCAACTATCACAGCAAACAAGTGAAAAACCTTCTGCGCACGAAATCCAACCGCGCCTTCTACAATTTTGTAAACAACAAACTTAAGGACTCGAGATCCATCCCACCCCTAAAAGGACCTAACGGTAAAGAATGCAATGATGAAACAGTTAAAGCCAACCTCTTCAACACATTCTTCAGCTCAGTCTTTGTAAACAGCAACGGCTCAGGCCCAAAATTCCCTAGTC
>QLTV01012194.1:559666-573969 GCA_003457575.1 Thermophis baileyi
CGCTCTCTTTCTTTCGTCCTCTTTTTTCTCCCTTCCCTTCCCTTCCCTTCCCTTCCCTGCCTTCTTTCTCTTTCTTTCTCCCTTCCCTTCCCTTCCTCCTCCCTCCCTCCCCCCCTCTCTCTTTCTTTCTTTCAAGGGAACCGGCAGGGAAAATAGGCTTTAAAAAGTTTTTTAAAAAACCAGGAAGTGATGATGTCAGGTCAGGTGGGTGGAGCTTCACGCTGCCATCCCGGTTCTCTGAACCAGCTGCTGCAATCATTACCTACTTGGCCGAACCGGGCGGATTTCACCCCTGATTGTGAGGTTTTTAAAGATAAGCTTGTTTGTATACTAAGGGCTTTTCATTGCTTCACTTGTATATTGCTTCTAGCACTCATTGAGCAGAGGGGGAATTAAAAATTAAAATAAATAAGCCCACAAAACCTCACAGTTTGTAATTTCATCCATTACTTTGATAAAACTATACCTAATATCTTCATCTAATAAAAACAGAGGTGTCAAAGTGGCGGCCCACAGGCCAGATGCGTCACGTGCAGGCCACGCCCACCCCAGCTCC
This sequence comes from Thermophis baileyi, assembly GCA_003457575.1. NCBI lineage: Eukaryota > Metazoa > Chordata > Lepidosauria > Squamata > Dipsadidae > Thermophis > Thermophis baileyi. Next base: position 560,223 of record QLTV01012194.1, read on the forward strand.
ACGAATGGGAAAAACTTTGCGAAACGTCACATAATGGCAATGTGAAGCAGCAAGTTTGACACCTGTGTAATAAAACCACAGAAATGGGGATGAAATTCAGTCAAAGTCATGTCATTACTGCTTCATATTATATTTCAGTTTATAGTTTTATTGTCAGCAAAAGACTGCTTAACTACTAAATTAACTACTTTAATTAATTAACTAATTGCTTAATTCTGGGGTGACTTGGAAGAAAAAAAGTTGACAAATGGTTTTTGTTCGGTAGCTAAGTTTGTGCATTTAGATACTAGAAGTTAAATAAAAGAAATTAAATCCCACTTGAGCCTTTTTGAGTAATTAAAAGTAATCAGAAATGGATCCGTTGATGTTAGAGACACTGATCAAGTCGGGGGAGGAGTCAAGCAGGGAATCAGTCATTATGTAGGCATAAGATCAGTGGTGGGTTGCTGCCGGTTTGGACCGGTTCTCCCGTACCGGTGGTGGAAATTTTCACCCGCTCACCGAACCGGCAGTGATGGCCGGCTGTCCACACCCCCAAACCGGTTCTCTGGTCGCCGCAGCCCTGCAAAGAACGCTCTGCGCATGCACAGAGGGTTCTGCACATGCGCAGAGGGTCATTTCCATGAAGTGACATAGGCGCGCGCGTGAGCAAAGCTCACACGCGCAAAACACACACTTCCGCCGCAATGCGAACCGGTAGGGAAGGTAAGTGGAACCCACCCCTGCATAAGATGGCAAGGTCTGATCCCTCTTGAATGCCATTGAACCTTGTCTAGTCTGGTCCAGGTGCAGACTGGGAAGATTCCTGTGAAATTAGGCATGAGCAATAAAGTGGCTAATTCTTCCTATCTGCAACCGGTTGTTCGTTTCTGACAAGTCAAATCTACATTGCAGAGGGATAGCTTGATAAAATGGTTACACTGATTATAACTGCAACCCTTTGCATATTTACTTGAGAATAAAATCTTCAATGAACACAAAGTCCCTTGTTACTGAATAAGCATGTATCAAATAAGAAAGCCATATTTTTAAATTGCTTTTGAGGCCATCTTAGTCTGCTTATATTGGATCTCCAATATAAGATATTTTTTCAGTCTTATCTGTACATGTTTTCTCAGAAATAAATTCCATCGAAGTAATGAGACTTAATATAAAGTAAAAGCATATATGATTTTAGATTGGATGTAGGACATGATTATATTTTTTGAACTTTCGAGTCTTTTATTAATTCTTGACAGCAAAAGTACTGAAACTAGACTGGGAGGTAGATGCCATTTCCAAAATTAATTATACAACCCATATAGAATACAGCCACTTTTGTTCTAAATCTTGCAATCAAAGGCAGCCAGCTGCTGGCAAGCCCCAATGTCCATCATTAACTGCATCTCAATACGCAAAGCCTACTAGAAATACATTAGGGAAGTTTGCCAAGTTAAAGTTTTGCTGATGCTTGTCCTTGATTTTTAAAAAAGGCTCTTAGCTTTATAGCTTCAAAGAGTAAAGTTAAGAGAGAGAGAGAAAAAAAAAAGTTGAGAGAGAAAAAGACCTGAAAGCAAGTTCCAGAATGAACATTGCAATCAGTCAAGATTGCAAGACCTTGTGAAACAATCTTTCAGAAGAAGTTTATCAATGGTCATCTTCTTAACCATTAAGAAATAAATGAAAGGGCCATTTATTGTGTAGAAGAACATCAGGCAGGAGGGTCAGATCAAGTTAGTTTTCAGGATTAACTTTTGAAGGAATGATGGATCTGGCTTGATTATTGCCTTGCAATTTCTTTTTAAAGGGTGATTAAAGTGATTTTCTTTTTTAGAACTAGCACTTCCTAGTTGTTTTAATTTAATTACTGGAAGTGATCTCAGGCAGGAGTGATAAACAATATGTGAATCATAAAATAATCATAAGAATAAATCAACGGATTTTTGGTGGACCCCAGTACTTCCAAGGGTAGAGATGAACTGCAGAGATGTTTGCAACAGCTTTTCCATTTGTTTTTATTTTAAATATCTCAAACGATGGCATTTTTTTTTTACTATAGCAATGTTCGAGGCAGATAAAGCATTCATCTTATCTTCTCACAATCCTGAATATCTATGAAAATTTGGAAGATATGAAAATTTGGAAGATATGAAAATTTGGAAGGGCAGAAGAAAGGATAACTTGGGATGAGACTAAATTGGGAGAGGGAAGGGAGAAGGGGTCTTAGACGGAACTAGGAATAATCTGCAGACCTGCAAATTAAACAAACTGAAATACGGTAGTGGTGTTAAGGTAAACCCAAAGCTCTCCCAAGTCATGCTGGGAGGAAGAAAGAAGAAAATAATATTGGCTCCACAGTCTTGAAAATGTAGTGTCTTAATATGCATTTTAGATTTGTTTTATCATAGCCATCAAGGTTGTAGCCTTCATAGCCATCAATTCTGAAACTGAAAATTCAAAACTTCAAATGTAGAAGAAAATAAAAACTTTGAAGCGCTTTTATGGCAATCAGCACAAAACAAAACAATGAAACTAGAAAATGCTTCTTACAAAGAAAAGTTTAATACTAACAAATTATGGTGGAAAAATCCTCAACTTCTTTATAAACTCTATTTAGAAACAATTTACAGATTGTAAACATCAACGTTTATTAGAGAGATATAAAGGTGTGTTTTTTTAACATATTTCATATGGTGCACACAAAGCATTCAAAATAATTGTTGTTTAAATAAACTAGTTGTTCTTATTTCACCTATCCACCATTCAATTCTTCTTCCCCTTTATTTAAAAAAAAGTTGAAAACTCTTCACCATTTTCTATTTGAAAAAAATGCAACACTTGCACAAAAAGTAGATGAAATTTTCCTATTATTCTGTATCATGATAACTCCACTCAATTTCTCTCCCACTTCCCTCCCACTAGCAGGATTCTCTAGAAATGGGTTTGCAAGATCAAGGCTGTTTAAAAAATAGCTGTGCTGAGCAGTTCTGTTTTCTTCTCAGGCAGCGAACAAAGAAATAGATTCATTGTCCCTCCCTCTTCTTTACTGTTGCCACTGAGTTTAAGATAAATGAGTGGAAAATGAATGGAATTTGGAACACCATGAGCTTCACTATAAATGAATAGTCAGAGTAAGTTTGGGAAATACTGTAATTCTCAGGTTTCAGACTTCTCCAAGTGTTGTGGGATTCATAGGACTCTTTAAAAAGCATGCCCATTCTCTCATTCATCTCTTTGAAAGTAGATGGGAAATAGTTATTCTCTCTCTCTCTCTCTCTCTCTCTCTCTCTCTCTCTCTCTCATAAATGTCAATAACAGGAGATTTTATAAGTGGACTAGCTGATACCCGTGCTTCACTACGAAACTATGTGATGGGGCTTGATAAATTGACAGTTAAAGCTTGAAAATTAACGAGTAGTTAAAAAAGGGACTGTATTATTTCATGAGAGATGGTAAGCTAAGTTTCTGTTACAGATGAAGACATTATTGTAAGTGTAACAACAATGAAATAGATGGGCTTAAGCCCTTTAATCCCAGCAGCAACCGTGGCTGTTTTGTCTACGTAGCCAGGCTAATAAATTGCATAGCATAGACTTTCAATTCGTCCCTCAGATGAATTGCTCAGGAGCTCCCTGTAAACAACATTCCTGGTTTTGCTGTCTGACTGGAGGATGACCAGGCTGTCAGGTGAACTGACTCTGGAGCATGCCACATAGAACTTGCCATGGGAGAAACACGCAGCTTCCCTTACTTGTGTTTTCCTAATCGCATCTGTAAATCTTTTCCTGCCTGTGCGTGGGTTAGCTCAACTGTTCTGTAGTAAAGATGCTTGCTGCTGTGAAAGCAAAAGCGAAACTGAAACTCCTCTGCTTGTGTTTTGCATTTGGATCAGATTTCTTTTCAGGTGGGGAGGGGGGAGTAGAACTCCTTAGCATCAGAGCTTGTTAATATTAATGTAAGAAATACTCATGCTGCGATGGTCATTTTGAAAAATCCTTTCTTAGTGAGCACCTAGAAGCCAAGAGGAACATACGTGGCAAATTTCAAGTTTGTAGGCTTTACGGTTCTGGAGATTTTGTGATTAATGTGTGAGTGGTTTTCGCTTTTATATATATAGATTTAAGGACCTCAGTTAAAAAAAAACACCACAAAGAGATCCTCCAATGATTAGGAGTTTTAGACGGATTATAGCCATTGCTTATTCCAATAGTTAACACTATACAGGCAGTCCTTGAATTACGACCACAACTGAGATCAAAATTTCTATTGCTAAGTAAGACAGCTGTTCAGTGAGTGGCACGGATTTTACAAGCTTTTGGTTGAGAAATGGCTACACTCAAGCCAATCACTCGAGTTGTTAAAGTGAATCACAGTAGTTAAGCAAATCCAGCTTCCCCCATTGACTTTGCTTGTCAAAAGCTGGCTGGGAAGGTTGCAAATGGCAGTCACATGACACTGCAACTATTGTAATGCCTGTTGGTTGCCAAGAGCCTGAATTTTGATCATACGACTGTGGGGATGTTACAACGGTCGTAAATGTGAGGACCAATCATAAGTCACTTTTTTCAAGCTGTTATCCTTTTGAATGTTTGCTAAACCAATGATTGTAATTCAACATTTACACAGCCACTTAAGGAAGCATCCTTTCTCTTGTGCTGTTCATCACTCTTCGCTTTTGCAATAGGAATATTTCCCCGTAAATTCCACATTCTACACAGGTTGACTAAGGTGAATGGATGAACAAATGGGTAGCATTTCTGTGGGAAACATGAAGTAAAGTTAATGGAGTCTATAGTCATTTGAAAGACCCATTTGAACGTGAATTGGCTATCAGTAATATATATACATTAGCTGTTGGGAAACATGCCAAAATCATACCAAAAATGTTCGTGCATAAGTTATTTCATGTCCAAAGTTTGCAAATTACAAAATAGAAAGGGTAGGGATGGCCTGAAAATGGGTTTGCATGAGTCACCCGCAATATTTTACTTCAACGATGAGAAAAAAATCTGCTTTCTGGAATGGTTTTGCTTTGCTGGGAGTGGGACCATGCAGTTAGAAAACAGCTGATCCCTGGGTTACTGAGTTAAAAGTGATTGAAATAAGAACTGACAGGTTAAATGTCCACATATATTTTCTAGTTAATATAAATTGCCAGAAACAAGTGAATGTGAAATTGTTGGGAAAGTGTTTTGTCTTTTCCTCAGTAAGAAATACAGAGTTTATCCTAAATCTCTTGGGTTATAAATGTTTGTTATTGGGGTTTTTTTTTTTTTTTTTTTTTTTTTTTTTTTTTTTTTCTTTTTATGGTTCTGAAATGATTTGTACAGGAATCACAAAAGCATGACAAAAATAAACATACAAATTGGTGATTTTTAAAACACTACAATTCACCCAATAGTTCCATCCAGATGTTAAACAACATATCTCGTGATTCTGTGAGATTCCATTGGTGTGGCCAATGGGTAGCTAAGGAAACAATATCGTGGACCATAGTTTTTGTTAAAATAAGAGCTTGGTGATTTTTGTAAAGCATTTTCTTTAAATATATAGCATTTTCAAGCTAGATATATATATATATATATATTTCTGGTGACAAAATGATATGCCTTTTAGCTCAAACTCTGTGAAATGGGATTGAGAAACATATTCAGCAACACATAGAAAGAAGCAGGATACTGATGTTCTGCATCCCTGGCTTTGTTCTATGGCATTTCCAGTGTGAATTGACAGGAGAAACTATAATTTTGTTGTTTAAGTGCAAATACGAGGATAGCTGCAGTTGAGGGGCTACAGGTGATTTTTTGGTTCTTTATATGTAGCACTAGCTGATACCCGTGCTTCACTACAAAACTATGTGATGGGGCTTGATAAATTGACACTTAAAGCTTGAAAATTAATGAGTCGTTAAAAAAGGGACTGTATTATTTCGTTAGAGATGGTAAGCTAAGTTTCTGTTACAGATGAAGACATTATTTGCATAGCATAGACTTTAAATTCGTCTCTCAGATGAATTGCTCAGGACCTCCCTGTAAACAACATTCCTGGTTTTGCTCTCTGGCTGGAGGATGACCAGGCTGTCAGGTGAACTGACTCTGGAACATGCCACATAGAACTGGCCATGGGAGAAACAGGCAGCTTCCCTTGTGTTTTCCTAATCGCATCTGTAAATCTTTTCCTCCGTTTTTTTGTCTCTTTTCTCTTTAACTGTTGTTACAGTAGAATGACCCTTTGCAGGTGGGGAGGGGGGAGTAGAACTCCTTAACATCAGAGCTTGTTAATATTAATATAAGAAATACTCATGCTGCTATGGTCATTTTGAAAAATCCTTTCTTAGTGAGCACCTAGAAGCCAATAGGAACATACGTGGCAAATTTCAAGTTTGTAAGCTTTACAGTTCTGGAGATTTCGTGATTAATGTGTGAGTGGTTTTTGCTTTTATATATATATAGATTGTGTAGAAATTAGCCTTGTATTTCTTCAGTTTACTTCCCCAGAGAGGCTTCTGCTTTTCTATTTTACTCCCAGGATGCTTGAGAATTTCTCTCAATTTTTTTCTGGTGGCATTTGAGGCTGACTTTATTGTAAGAGATGGGCAACGCAATATTACTATCTGAAGAAAGGGCCAGGACTGAAGTTCCCTCATTATTTGTAGCCCAAATCAGAGAATGTTGAAATAGATGGACCCACTTTATCGGATACAGATAGTCCGTACGCCTGCCCACCATGGTTGTAAAATGGACCAATCCTGTGATTTTATGACCTTTTCTGGAGCGGTCATTAAGCAAACCAATGGACTGTGAAGTACACAGTCACATGACCGTGAGACGATGCAAACTGCAATAAATATGGTCATGTTGCCAAGCACCCAAAGGTGAATTGTGTGACCACTGGGGGGAGTGGGGCAGCTGTCGGAACTTGGAACCCAGGTTGTAAGTAGGTTTATTGTAACTTCAAATGGTTGCTAAGCAACAGGTCACAAGTCGAGGACTACCTGTACAGTACAAGGCAGCAACTGTATATGTTCTTAACAGCTTGTGTGTGTGTTCATTGGAGCATAGTGTGCTATTAGTTAAAACTCAGCAGAGCAACCTGAAGCCTAAGAGCTGCTTGTCAGAACCCCCTTTCTGTATTCCCCAGACTCTCTCTTATTAAATTTGGGCCTTGTGCATGTGAAAGTATTTTACTCCATATATTTTTTCCCTGCCAATTCTAACTTGGGCTCCCAATCATAATTTCCTCATAAACCCTCTGGTTGCAGAGAGGTGAATCTTTACATACTTACTTCCAGCTCAATTCAGTAGCATTCAAAAGATTCTTGTTAGCCGGTAGTGTCTTTTAAACCATCTTCTTATTACTTGAAAGGGAAACCGTCAGGAAAGGCCAGGCCTATGAGAAGCCAGTAGTGGTAAATTGCTGTCCTGTACGGTTGCCAAGAACACAATGCGGATGTACCCACGTGATCAAAGAATTGAGCTTAATTTGACAAAACCTTCAATTAAAATGTGATAGAATGTTGAAGATTCTTGCCCAATCTGTGAAAGGGAAAAGGGTCACATGGAAGGGGTCTGACTTAACAACCTAAAAGTACATTTGCACTGCTTTTATTGTCATTTGTGTTTGGAGTAAAATGGGTGCTGGATTCGGTTCAAGTGTTTCCTTCTCCCTGATCTTTCCAGAGTGGTATTATGGATCATATTTGGCAGGACACTCAAAGTATGAGGCCAGTTACATCAAAAACAACAATCCTGCCAGAAATACGAAGTAATAAATAACCCTACTCAGCACTAGCAGTTACATAAGTGCCATTTCTTTTTAAATGAATGTGCAATATTTGTGGGGAAATGGATAGCCTGTGCTGGCCATTATGCTGATACTGCTATAGATTTAAACCTGATAGGACAGATGTTTGTTTATTCAAAGATGCCACAGAAAGCATAAGCCAAGGATGAGCTCTTCAGTGCTGGTTTTAAAATGTCAGGCACTACCACAAAGCAAAGATCAGTGGATTTTGTTTTGTTTTGTTTTTTATTTTTAGCCCATCATATAGAAACAGGGAAAGCAAGTCTTTAAGGTGATAGTTAGACATGCTTGCCAAAAGCAGGCAGTGGCCAGGAAAATAATCTCCCCTATCTGGAATGAACAACATGAAAAGATTACACAGAAATTAACATAAATCCAAGACTTAATTGTATATATATCAGAGTTTGTTGCATAAAAATCAAAACCAGAAGCACACACAGATGACTGATTCAGCTGGATTCAATAACTTCTTTATAAACAATAGTAATATATACATAGTATATATATACATACAAGTAGATTATTTCTTCAAGTAAACACAAGCAGGAGTTGGTTTCATTTCAGTAGAGCAGACAAGCGGTGCAGAGAGCAGAGTGGAACACTGAGCCACGCCCAGCCTTAAGCTAAGTTTTCAGTTTCGATTCTCTGCACAGACTCAGATGTGGTTAGCTCCCATTGGCTGACTTAGTTGCTATGCCTATTCATTGGCTAACCTTGTTAACATGGCTCTCCCAGTCATGAATATTCTAACAATATATTCATTTGTTGTTATTTTCTGTTGTATTTTTACACTCCAAATTCAATAAAAAAGGCTTCCTTGCAGTTTACATCCTAAAAACAAATTCTCAGAAATTTCAGAACAAATCGAGAAATAAACAATGATGGTATATGTACAGTATTTTGGTTTTCCTCCAAAAGCTGAAGACAGTAGCCATAGCATTTTCTCCTTCATTTTTTTCTCCAGAATAGCAACTTTGTGAAATAGGTTGGAAGAGACAACAATAGCAACTTGTTTAAAGTCACCCGGTAAACTTCAGTGACCAAGAGTAGATTTTAGGTTAGATCTCCTGAACTTTAGTTCAGTCTTCTAACCATTGTATTGTGAGAAGAATATCCACCAGGTTCAGTTCCAAGCTGGGAGAAAGACACTGGAAACATGGAGGCTGCTTGGAAAGATGGTTTAATGATGAAGCGGAACCACATGGGTGTCAGGTTCCGGAAGAATAAAGGAGCTTTGAAACACAATCCTGGTTTGTAAAGTGTCCTTTAATGATTCTCCAGCACTCACTGGCAAACACGAGTTCTTAGTGCAAATTATTGTCAAAGCTGTGTGTCAAGTGCTCCCCACCACATTTAAGCCTCGCGCACCACCCCCACGTGATTCCCAGCCCACCAATGAGCGATTCTGGCTTGTCTGTTAATTCGTAGTCACAGCAGCCATCCCACAGCTGAGAGCCGGCTGCCTCCACTGATGATGTCATCCGGCAGCGACGGACGGCGTGGAGTCGCGCCGATCATCATCCCAGCGCTCTCGTCATTCAGCATGGATGCGACCCGTCACACCGAGCGCCCCACCGGAATGGCAGCTACGGGCCGATGGCTCGCCGGAGCTGACAATGGGTGGTTCTGGGCAGCTGACAAAATGGAGTTGAGAGTGGGTGTGTTTGTATACCTTCTTTGGGCTTTGTATTTGAGCTTCCTGTTCCAGTGCAAGAACATGTATTCTATTGGCTGTTGTCAGACTCCCATGGGGCCCTGTAGGGGTTATGTAGGGGTCATAGCTGACTCTACAGGCAAAGTACAAATCCTAGGTGTTTGTCTGAGCTAAGTTTGGCTGAAGTTTCTGAGGGTGATGCAATGAAGGGGCTTGTTGGCCAATTCCTATTGTGGCTTAATGGCTTTGTCCTAAAGGATAATCCCATCATCCTGGAGCTGAAGGTCTTTTGTTTTGTAGATAGGCTGGCCCAATCTTTCTTAATGGGCACAAAATATCTGCTGTGGGCTGAGTCTGCTTCCTGCCTCTAAAAAAACATGTTTCTCCATTTCTCATTTAGGGAAATATAATATTCTGCCCTTTTTAAATATTCCTCAAAATATTTCATTCTTCTAGGAGGGTGGGTGCTGATTTTCTACAGTATCATACAGTGTCACAGACTTCTCAAGAGATTCGCATTTCACCAGATCTGTTACTGTATAGCAGAACAGATTAACCATTGACCTGTACTCATGAAACTGGTCCCATGTAATGGCATTTAAGAGCAGTATCACTGATATATATACTATTCCAGATTTTTTTTTCTACAGTGCAAGTAATTATTGTTTCACAACAAGAACAAATTAAACTGACTGATTTGTCTAGAATAGGAATGCAAATGAAGATTGTTTCAACCTGACACCGGTTGTATAGAATGATGAAATAGTAGGTACATTGTAAGAGATGGGGAAAAAAACACAGTTGTGATTTTCAGATGTTCTAACAGCCTGCTAATACTTGGAGATCACATACTCTGATAGAGGATTCTCTGTATGTCTGATTTAATCTCTCTAGTTCAGATCACACCCTGACTTAGCTAGGTGTCTGAGGTTTTACGATTTAAATGGTTGTGAAGGAAATGGTTGCAGCCATTAACATCAATGCAAGCATATTAAAAGAGCTGGAGTGGCATACTGAGTTTGCCACTTAAGGTAGAACAACCATTAAATAATATTAAAGCCACTTGACTTGATTAGAAATTTTGCTGAAAACCATAGGGTGGGACTCGCAATATCCAAAGGTGTTCCTCACCCTTTTTTTAATTTAGTTTATTTTTCTTCATTACATTTCTACACTGCCCATCTCACCGAAGTGACTTTATGTTCCTCTCTGTACCCCAAAAATAATCAGTGGAAGACCTGCTTGGGTTGCCCATTATTCTAAGGTGAGGGACTAGACAGCCTTTTTCTGTAACAGTTCCGAGCCCTTACTAATGAGAAATGCCTCAGAATAGTTCTGCTTTCTCCTTTGACAGACTTCTGTTTCCATAAGATATTATTATCTTATCACATTAGACATATATGCCGCTGAGAAACTGCTTAACTATTCTGGCTGTTGCTTTCATTCTTCTGCCATTTAGGTGCCATGGGTTTTAACAGGTGAGAGTTTAATCTGGGATTTAAATGCATTGTAAACTGCCCAGAGAGAACTTGGTTTGAACAGCATCATGCAAAGATTTAAAAAAATGTTATTGTGGAAAATTGATGCAAAATGCCAATATGTAAGGAAGAGATTGGAAGACAAATCAACAAGAGTCTCTTTAGTCAAAGCCTATCTTAAGCACCAGGTGGAACTACACCTGAAGCTACATAAACAGATAGTCCTCAACTTACGATCACAATTGAGCCCAATATTTCGGTTGCTAAGGGTAACATTTGTTAAGTGAATTTTGCCCCATTTTACAACCTTTCTTGCCACAGTTAAGTTGTTCAATTAGTAACACGGTTGTTAAGTGAATCTGGCCTCCCCATTGACTTTGCTTGTCAGATGGTTGCAAAAACTGATCACATGACCCCAGGACACTGCAGCCGTCATAAATATGAATCAGTTGCCAAGTGTTTGAATTTTGGTCATGTGACCGTGGGGATGCTGCAATGATTATAAGTGTGAAAACTGGTCACAAGTCACTCTTTTCAGTGTCATCGTATCTTTGAACGGTCACTAAAAGAACTGTTGTTAAGTCAAGGTCTCCCTGTACCACAATACTCTCGCTCCACACCTAAGCTCCTGAAATCCCCAGTGTTAGCTTATCTTGGTATGGTGAGCAAAGTTGCACCTGTTCAAATGACCTCAGCCTACCAACATCATTTTCAAAGGGATTACTCTGAATTGCTCTCCAAGCCACAGAGCGAGTACATGACTTATGACCACAATTGAACCCAAAATTTCTATTGTTAAGCGAAACATTTGTTAAGTGAGTTTGCCTCATTTTACGACTCTTCTTGCCACAGTTGTTCAGTGAATTGCTGTAGTTGTTAGTCAAACTGTGGTTAAGTGAATCTGACTTCCCCATTGACTCTGCTTGTCAGGAGGTCATAAAAGGAGATCACATGACCCTGGGATACTGTCATAAATGTGAGTCAACTGCCAAGCGTCTGAATTTTGATCGCATGACCATGAGGATGCCAGTAGGGTCATAAGTGTGAAAACTGGTCACAAGTCACTCTTTTCAGTGTCGTCGTAACTTTGAATGGTCACTAAATGAACCGTTGTAAGTCTATCAGAGTTTGTTGCAAAATTAAATCCAGAAAGCACACACAGGTAAACTGATTCAACAGGATTCATTAACTTCTTTATATACATAATAACAGATACAATAAATGTACAATACCAAGAGTAGATTCTCCAACGTGGTAACAAGTAGATCAGTTTCCAGTTCAGAGTTCAGAGCAAACAAGCCCAGCCTTGTTTCACTTTAGCAGAGGAGCAGACTGGTTTCGTTCTCAGCACAGAAACAGAGCTCAGCACAAAGCTTAAGCCATGCCCAGACTTCTAGCTTAAGTTTCTGTTTCTAAACAAGCCTCTGGCTGAGCCTGTTACCATGCCTATTCATTGGCTGACCTTGTTACCATGTCTCCATTCAGTCCCTATTGGCTGATCTATTCCAGTCCATGAATATTCATACTCTGACAAAGTCCCTGTACCAAAATATTCTCGCTCTACACCTAAGCATGGAAACCCCCAAAATCCCCCGTTAGCTTAATCTTAATATGGCGAGCAAAGTTGCACCTGTTCAAACATCCTCAGCCTACAAGCATCATTTCCATGGGATTATGCTGAATTGCTCTTCAGGGCAGAAGGAGTACAGGCAGTCCTCGATTTACAACAGTTCACTTAAGTGACCATTCGAAATTACAACGGCACTGAAAAAAGCGACCTATGACCATTTTTCACACGTATGACCGTTGCAGCATCCCCAATGGTCATGTGATTTACACTGGGATCTTTGACAACTGACTCACATTTACGACGGTGGCAGCGTCCCAGGGTCCTGTGATGCCCTTTTGCGACCTTCTGAGAAGCAAAGTCAATGGGGAAACCAGATTCACTTAACAACCGTGTTACTAATTTAAGAGCTGCATTGATTCACTTAACAAATGTGGCAAGAAGTCGTAAAATGGGGCAAAGCTCACTAAGTGATAAATTTCTCACTTAGCAACTTAAATGTTGGGCTCAATTGTGGTCGCAAGTTGAGGACTCCCTGTATCTCCAAGTGCCTCCCCATCCCCACACACACCGCACCTTCTGAGAAGCAGTCAATGGGGAAACCAGATTCACTTAACCATGTTACTAATTTAAGAGCTGCAGTGATTCTGTTAAGAAATGTGGCAAGAAAAGTCGTAAAATGGGGCAAAGCTCACTTGACAAATTTCTCACAACACAACAACATAAATTTGGGGCTCAATTGTGGTCGCAAGTTGAGGACTACCGGTACCTGTATCTCCAAATGCCTCCCCATCCCCCCCCCACACACACCCCAGGCACCTGTTGCAAGGCTTCCTCCCGAGGGAGGAACTGAGGCAGCCTTAGTAGCCGAGGGCTGTTGGGGGGGGGCGTCTGCTCCCCGCCCCGTCTCCTGCCTTTCATATTCCCGGGATGGAGATGGAGAGGGGAGCAACAGCGATATTAAAACTAGGCACCAAAACCAAGGCCGGGCTCGGTAAGGACTTCGCGCGGACACCCAGCTCGCCGCCTTTCCTCAGTCCCTCTCCGCCCCTGCGCAGTGCGAGCAAAGGGGCGGCCGAGAGCTCCGCCGACCAATTACCGCGCCGAGAGGAGGAGCGCAAACCCGGGATCGTCCGCCTCCCGAGCAGGGCGCACATAGACATACACACACATACAAACACAAGCCGGGGAAGGATGGAGGGCGAGCGGGGCGCGTCGCAGTCGCCGCGGCCGGTCTCCTCCCCTCCCCCTGGCGGCGAGGCCACG
>QLTV01012194.1:588188-601810 GCA_003457575.1 Thermophis baileyi
CACCGCTGAGGAAGACGTCTGTTTAGCCACCTGGGGAAGCAAGAAAAAAATCCACCTGTCCGTCAAAATTGAAGGCTTCCCTTGTAGCATGGAGGTGGATACAGGGTCTTCCCGGAGCATAATTTCTTGGGCTACCCTAAAGAAATTGATTCCCTCCTTTTCAAAGGCTTCCTTATCAACCTGTAGCATAAGGCTCAGGGATTACCAGGGAAATAGTATTCCCATCCTGGGGCAGGGCCAGTTCCTGGTGGAGAAGGGTACCTTCACGGGTCAGCTACCCCTAATTGTTGTCTCTGGGTCCCTTCCCTCACTCCTAGACCTAGATTGGTTTGCTTCCTTAGGCCTTGGCATCTCTGGCATCCATTCCACCGCTTGTGAGGACTTCAGTGGCCTGGCTTCTGAGTTTGCTGATGTGTTCGAGGAGACTTTAGGTAAATATGTGGGGACCCCTATTTCCCTCAACCTTGATCCCCAAGTGGCTCCCATCCACCTCAAGCCCAGGCGCATACCTTTCGCCCTGCACCCAAAGGTGGACGCAGAGCTGGATAAGTTAATTGCCCAGGGCGTTCTAGAGCCCACTGACCATTCTAAGTGGGAGACCCCCATCGTCATCCCCATCAGGCCAGATGGCTCTATATGCCTCTGCGCTGACTATAAATGTTCTTTGAACAAGGCACTTCAGGCGCATCCCTACCCTGTCCCTGTTGTCCAGCACTTGCTCCACTCCCTGGGCCGGGGCTCCATTTTCACCAAACTGGACATGGCCCAGGCTTATCAGCAGCTCCCGGTGGATGAGGCTACTGCTGAAGCCCAGACAATTGTCACCCACCGGGGAGCTTTCAAATGTCGCCGCCTCCAGTTTGGCGTGAGTGTTGCCCCCGGCCTCTTCCAAAACCTCATGGAGAGGCTGCTTTCTGGCTTGCCTGGTGTCATCCCCTACTTTGATGACATCCTGATATCAGCTTCAGATAAGCAGGAGCTCCTCTCCAGGGTCAGGAGTGTCCTTCTGCACTTCAGGCAGGCAGGCCTCAAGTTGAAAAAGAGCAAGTGCTGTCTGGGGGTTCCCTCTGTGGAATTCCTAGGGTATCTTATTGACTCTGCTGGCATCTATCCCACTCCTTCCAAGGTGGCCGCCATCAGGCAAGCCCCGGTCCCCTCCAACAAGGCCGAGCTGCAGGCCTTCCTGGGCCTTCTCAATTTTTATTGTGTGTTCTTACCACACAAGGCCACCATAGCTGAGCCCCTCCACAGGCTCCTGGACTCCAGGCACCCCTGGAAGTGGGGCAAGCCTGAACAGGTCGCCTTTGAGGCTGTTAAACGCCTCCTCACCTCTGACGCTGTCCTCGTCCAGTACAGCCACAAACTTCCACTCACGCTGGCTGCTGATGCCTCCCCCTATGGCATTGGTGCCGTCCTTAGCCACAGGATGCCCAATGGTACAGAGGCGCCCATTGCCTACTTCTCTCACACTCTCTCTTCCACTGAGAGAAATTACAGCCAGACCAACAAGGAGGCTCTGGCTTTGGTTGCAGCTGTCAAGAAATTTCACGACTATGTCTACGGCCGTCCCTTTGATCTGATCACTGATCACAAGCTCCTTTTAGGCCTTTTGTCCGGGGACCGCCAAACGCCCATCATCATCTCCCCTTGTTTGTCTAGATGGACCGAGTTTCTAGCTGCCTACTCGTACACCCTAATCTACCGGCCTGACAAATTCCACTCCAACGCTGATGGCCTCAGCCGCTGTCTCCTCCCTGTGGCCATCCTGGACCCTGCTCCTGTGTCTGAGGTTCTCCTCATTGAGGAGCTGGGGGCCGCTCCTTCTGCAACTGACATTGCTGCCCACTCCGCAAAGGACCCAGTCCTCCGCCAGGTCCTGGACTGGGTGAAGGGTTGGCCTCTGGGCAGGGTCGATCCGGCCTTCAGCCATTTTAAGTCCAGACAACTGGAGCTGTCTGTTCAGAGGGGATGTCTCCTGTGGGGCAGCAGGGTGGTGGTGCCCCCGGCCCTTCGCAAGCGTGTACTGACCCTATTGCATGATTGCCACCCTGGCATTGTCAGGATGAAGGCCCTGGGGAGGAGTTATGTCTGGTGGCCTGGCATGGACCGGGACATCGAGAACTGGGTGGCAGGATGCCAGGCATGCCAACGCTCTCACCCAGCTGCCCCCGCGGCTACCCCTACATCTTGGGAAACCCCTTGTGGGCCTTGGTCCTGGGTACATCTGGATTTTGCGGCGCCTTTCTTAGGACGCCAATTTTTGGTATTAGTAGATGCCTACTCTGGGTGGGTTGAACTCGAACTCATGCCCTCCACCACCTCCGAGGCCGTGATCCGGTCGCTAGAGAGGATGTTTGCCACCCATGGGCTGCCCGACATCCTGGTGTCGGATAATGGGCCACAGCTGACCTCCACGCGGTTCCAGCTGTTCCTGGCATCGCATGGCATCCGTCAGGCCCTGGTCGCCCCTTGGCACCCTGCCAGCAACGGCAGGGCTGAACGCGCCGTGCGGTCAGCCAAGGAAGCCCTTGCCCGTTTAGAACCGGCCGACTGGCATGCAGGGTATCCAAGTACCTTCTGGCTCAGCACTCCACCCCGTGCCCATCCACCAACCGTAGCCCGGCCGAGCTGTTGTTGGGTCGCCGCCTCCGCACTGACCTCGACCGGTTGCATCCCCTCTATTCGCCCGAATCACCCCCGGACTCCTCCAGCCGGTTCCGCGCCTTTAAGGAAGGCGACGCGGTTTACGCCCAGAACTTTGGGGGGAACCCTGCTGGTTACCGGGCACTATAATTCACGCAACCGGCCCCTGTTCCTACAGGGTAGAACTATCGGACGGACGGCTCTGGCGTCGCCACCTCGACCAACTGCGAGGGCGACTGGCTCAACCTGCGAGCGCACCAGTTCCGGATGCACTTCCCTGCCCCCTAGGTGGCCCCGACATCCTCCTTCCCCCATCTGCACCGCCGTCACTCGGCTTACCTGCTGTTCCAGCTGACTCCAGCGCTGCCCGCTCTCCATCGCCAGAGGAGGTCTCCCCGGATGATGCGTCGGCCCGCCAACAGCTTCCGCAGCCCCGCCAGCAGCTGCCGCAGCCACCACCCCTGGCAACTACAGAACTTAGGCGATCATCAAGACCGCGCAGGTGCCCCGCCTACCTAGACGACTACGCTTGCGCCATCTGGGAGGGGAGGGGTGCTACGTTCCGGCAGGACTCTCCACTCTGCCCAGAAACCGTTCCTATTGGCTGCGATGCAAGCAGCCGAAGAGCGGGAGATTGGAGAGCTCCCATTGGCTGCTGCGTCTGACAGCCGGCTATAAAAGAGCTGTCAGACGCGGCTGTTGGGCGCGTGGCTCTTTACTGACACTTTGTGCTGTTTGGTGTTCCTGTTCTTTGTTAGCCTTAATAAAGGCTAGTTCTGGTTCAGCTTTCATCTCGCCTCAGTTATTAGTACCCGCGCTATGGATACAACAGAACTGGCATTTCAGGAGCCAAGGAGCACCCTGCCCAAACCCAATTAAACAGCATTGACAAAACAGTTACTAATAAGGAGTGCCTACTTTTCTTTCCATACCAATTATTT
Source organism: Thermophis baileyi (assembly GCA_003457575.1). Lineage (NCBI taxonomy): Eukaryota > Metazoa > Chordata > Lepidosauria > Squamata > Dipsadidae > Thermophis > Thermophis baileyi. The sequence goes on from QLTV01012194.1 coordinate 591,773, forward strand.
GAGGATCCATGTAACCCTAATCTTCATGAACTCCGTGCACAAGTTGCAAATAAGTTCTTTTTTCACTGCATTCTCTTTTCAACGCAGAGATGTGCTATTTTTAGTCCCAAGTGAATTGGTATCTGTGCAAAAGGTAACCTTCGACTGCCGTTGAACCTTAACTAGTGGAACCCATATAACACATTTCCTGCCCTCTTTCCAGTGGCAAACAACCTCCAAAATGGTGGCTTTCTTTGTGGTGAAAAGAGTCTCTCTGATTCTCTTTGTGTATCTCCTATAGCTAAACACTGTGTAGAACAATTCACTTCATGTAAACGAGCCCTATACCCCCTGCTGGTCTCTGGGCGCCTTTCTCTTAGTGAATTGCATAATATGCTAAATACACTGCACCACTACTACTTATTTGAGTGCTTTGAATGTTAGCTTTAAATACCCTTTGTACTACCTTCCCCATAAATTGTCAACTGCTCATTATCTGTTGCCTTTAAAGCAAAGTCTCAAAAAATAGTTAATAGGTTATATTGATTAGTTATTCATTACAGTTTTGTTTTTGGTTCTGGAACACATAAACCTGTAATGTAAAGGTTGTGACAGAATTGGCACTGAAGAGAAAGAGCTAATTTTTGTACTAGCTGACTGAAGTGAGAAGAGATGGGTTACTTGGCTACAAAAAAAATTTCTTGAGGTAACCTGCCCATGACTTTGTTTTCCATGTTATGCAGTAGATTTTTTGATAGAGATGTATGAGTTTAATTGTGATGAATGACTAATGAGAGAAAATGTTTTAAATTACTATTGAAATCACTCTGTCAGGCATGAACAACCAGGATCACATGTGAAGAGTCCAATTAGCTGGTTTATTGCTCAAGCCTAAACACAGGAATATTCTCAGGAAGACAGTTTGCACCAGTGGTGGGATTCAAAAATTTTTACTACCGGTTCTGTGGGTGTGGCTTGGTGAGCGTGGTGTGGCTTGGTGGGCATGGCTTGGTGGGCCTGGCAGGGGACGGTTACTGCAAAATCCCCATTTCCTCCCGATCAGCTGGGACTCGGGAGACAGAGAATAGATGGGGCGGGGCCAGTCAGAGGTGGTATTTACCGGTTCTCCAAACTACTCAAAATTTCTGCTACCGGTTCTCCAGAACTGGTCAGAACCTGCTGAAACCCACCTCTAGTTTGCACCTGGGTAAGACTAGTTAATGTTCAACAGCAGTAAAGAGGGAATTGGAGTTTGTCCTCTTATGTCCATGTAGGGATTCCAGACTAATTCCTTGCTTGACTCCACCCCTTGGCTCTGCTAATCTCTCTCCAACATATCCACAGCTTCAAAAAATGAAAATTAAACTAGGTTTGTCTGCAGGATTACAATCAGCAGTGGAAGACACATTGTGGAAGACACAGAGGGGGGAAAGGAAAGTACAAACGAAAGCCAATCGATAGGGAGAGAGAGAAAAAGCTAAAGTGAATAGATGTGAAGTAAGAAGGTGCTCGAATATAATAAAAGAGAAAGGATTTCAGAAGGAAGGGCATTCATCAGGAACAAGCTGTAAGAGAAAGGGTCAAAAAACTTAACATAAGGTCAGAAAAATGGAGAAAGAAGAAAATTGAACTTGACAGATCTGCACAGATTTTGTACCGTTACCTTTATTTATTTTTTCTCCTTCAACTTCACTTCAAGTTTCTTATGCCTTTCCTTAAAAGTCTCTGTGGTTTTAGTAGACTGGATCTATATTTTCTTTTTTTTTTTTTTTTTTTTCTTTTCCTTCCCTTTAGTTTCTGTAGAGAAATATTTCCAGTCTTCATAATAAAAAGTTTGTCTCTAATCTCCATAATCAGGAAAACAATATACAGAAACAATTATTCTGACCATGAAGGGGGGGGGAACCACTACCCCAAAGGATAAAATTATGTCTGAATGGATATACTGTACTGTCTTTGAAGTGTTCCTTGGCAGAACAGTTGTGCCACAGCAAGAAAGTTCCTTGTGACTACATCTACATCTTATTCTTGACTTACAACCATAATAAAGATCAAAATTTGCCAAGCAAGGTGGTGGTTAAGTGACTTTTTGCCACATTTCTTAAGCTAATCACTGTTAAATGAATCATGTGGTCATTAACCAAATCCAGCTTCCCCCTTTAATTTTGCTTGTCTGAAGCTGACTAGGAAAGGTTGCAACTACCGTGTTTCCCCGAAAATAAGACCCTGTCTTATATTTTTTTGAACCCTGAAATAAGCGCTTGGCCTTATTCCCATGCACTCAAAAGCCCAATTGGGCTTATTATCAGGGGTTGTCTTATTTAGGGGGAAACAGGCAGGGTAAAATGCTCCCGGTTCGCTCATACCTGTCAGTCGCCGTAGAGCCGGTCGCCAAGGTAGCGCGAGGCGCCGCCCACCTGTCCGGACACCACCATTTGGGTTCTTTTACCCTCTGTGCATGCGCAAAGCGTTCTGTGCATTCGCAGAGGGTAAAAGAACCCAAATGGCGGCAGTCTGGGCGGGTGGGTGGCGCCTCGCACTACCTTGGCGACCGGCTCTACAGCGACCGACAGGTACAAGCGAACCGGGAGCATTTCACCCCTGGAAACAGGGTAGTAATCACATGACCCCGGGATGCTCTAACCATCATAAATATGAACCAATTGCCAAGTGCCCAAATAAGCACCAGAACTAATCATCAGTCACTTTTTTCAGTGCCATTGTAACTTTGAATGGTTGCTAAATGAATAGTTGTAAGTCAAGGATTGCCTGTAATGGTTGAACTAGTATCTTTTAGTAGAGCTATCTGCTGCTAAAATATGAATTACAGTAGTATCTGTTGTTGAACTGTTGGGTTGTTTTTAAAGAAATGCAGTATTTTACTACCACAATATAAGGTTCCATAGACAGATGCTGATAATCATTGGACCCATTCGGTTACACTTTGCACCAAATATTCTTTGAAAATCAATTCCCTCTGGAATGAGGAAAGTTGATCTACAATATAGTACATATTTTAGAATGGGATATTGAAGTAGAGCAAGCACCATTTTGGAGTAAGAGAGAGAAAATGGTGCAAGAGGAATAAGCTAACGCATCACACTTCAAGATCAAAAAGCCTGCAGATATGATCTTTGAAAATTGGGTAGGATAATTCCAAGTACTTCTTTAAATATCACATGCTTAAAATCACCTCTGGGTTAAGCCTTATTATTATAGTGGAGGACTCATAAAAAATTGTGGCCTGGTTAAAATTACTTAAGTTGATTGATTGATTGATTAAGTTAATTCATAACAAAACTGAGAAAAACATTCATGCTGGTTATTATAGTGTGGTTAAAGTGCTGATCTAGGAACCAAGAGGCTATGAGTTCTAGTCCTGCCGTAGGCATGAAAAACCGACTGGATCACTTGGGGCCAATTATTCTTTCTCAGCCCAACCCTCACAGGGTTGTTGTGGGGAAAACAGGAAGAAGAAAGAGTATTGAATATGTTTGCTGCTTTAAGTTGCTTATAAACAACAATAAGGGCAGGATAAAAATCAAATAAATAAATGTGTCGTGATAGCACCAAATTGGAGACAGTGTTCATTTGTTATATACTTCTGCTCTGCAAGACTGAGTAGAAATGAGGGCTTCTGTAGCAATTCAGTGATTTCCAGAAGCACATTATTGTTTTTTGAGTTGTTTAGTAATTTGTATTATAATCTCCAAGGAAAAGATACATGCAACATTACCATTGTATGATTCAATCAGCATTGTATAAGAAAAAAGTGATCTGCAGGGCTAAATTCAGTGCCATACTACAAGGGAACTCTTGCAAAGAAGGAAACATGAGTGAACTTTTGAGGTCAGGGAAAGTTTTAGACCCCAATTCCAAGTGTATTTTCAAGACAGAAAGGCTATTGTAGCTGATTGATTGATTGATTGATTGATTGCTATGTCTTCCCACCTCTCTCTGGCTGATTTTTGAGAAGCGAGCAGCCTGTTTTCCAGGCCAGAAAAGAAAAGAACAGCTGGCTGAGATCTTTTTGCCAACAAAGTGAAATGTTAGGGAACCGCCTTTAAAAACTCTGGAAGAATTGTTACATAGAGAAGGGATAAAAAAGGCTGGTCAATTCTAGAGTAGTAATGCTTAATATAATTAATTCTCTAAGAGACATAATTGTAAGTATGTACACATAGCACTATTGATACTGTTCTTTCTCACCAAATAAGGAGCTATATAAAGTAAATCTATTATTTAAGCTGAAATTTCAGAACTGACTCGATATATATCATTTTTCCTTCAAACTCCTGGACAAAGCAGCATGACATTCATTAATGGCAACTAGTCTTCTGTGACTCATTTAAAAAAAAACAGACTGAGCATGAAATACAAGTCTTGTGTATTTTGCCTTACAAACTGTGATTCATCAATTGTATATTATAGCAGCAATCCCACGTTGCTTTTATGGCATTATCTTTTGGTAACCCTGATGACTTTCTCTCCCCCCCCCCCATTGCCTTGTTTATTTTCACAGGATGCGTCACTCATGGAGGCGAACTCGTTCAGTCCTTTGATGCCAACATCTCCATCTTCGATGATAAATCAGTACAAATTTGAGGATGAACCAGAAGGAAAGGATCTTTTCGTGACGGTTGATGATCCAGAAAGCTATATTACTGCCATTGAGACATTTATCACTTACAGAATTGTCACCAAGGTTTGTTTCCTCTTATAGCATAGTACCACTTTTAAAAAATTTAAGGCCTTATGGATCTTGTTAGAGCAAACCATGATTTAATTATTAATTGACCAATCAATAAATGTATAAGCTGCCCCAATTGCCATGGCAACATTAGGCAACTTATAATGTACATTAAATGCATTTTTAGACCAAAAAAATGAAGAAAAATCAGCTATAACAATATCAACTTTTAACTGCTTGCTTTGGAGAACCCACAAATATAAAATAGTAATGAACTGAAAAAACAACAACAACCTGGGTGACATATCATCCTGTTCCATATCATCCTGTTCCATGGCCTGCTAAAAGAGCCTTGATTTCATTTACATAGATGCTCATGGCAAATTGTCAGAGTAAAGTGTTCAGAAGAAGACAGTAAGTTTTAAAAAGTAAATAAGAGCAGTTGTGACATTTGCATTAGTTCCAGAAAGTGATACAGTGCAAGCTTTTCAAACCAGGTGTTTTCCGGATTGCAGCTGTCCAAATTATAATTGCAACAGATTTCCAAAGAGATTCTGTTTTGGACTTCCCTGACAGTAGTAGCAAACTCTTTCTGAAACTGCATGAAATTTCAAATGGGACTATTTATTTACTTATTTATTTAAGCTATGTCTAAACTGCCTTCATTAAACTTATTCCTGATTGCAGATGGGACAGCAAATGTAATGCTTTTCAAGGGGGAAAAAATCATGCAGCCAGCAGGTGCTCTTATTAGATCTCAAGAAAATATAATGACTCTGTTTATAATTATACAGAGGAAGTTCCTATATTTATTTTTCAAATTTCCAGGTCAGTCAGTTACAACTCCTCTGAGTAGCTTAACAGCCAATTCTGTCTAATCATGTTGATAGAAACAGATGATTGGCTTCCCCAAACACCCTACCTAAGGGTTGCATAAGAGCCATATTTTAATGCTATTCTAAAGGCCAGTAATGTATGGGGGAGGGGGGTGGCTGCAGATGCCTAAAAGGATGCTGTTTTAGAGAGTAGGTGCTATGGCAGAGAAGGCCCTTTTCCTGGGACTTGCTAGATGATATGACCAGGGAGGATTGTATATGTACATCCAAACTCCTTTTTTGGTACTTGAAGTTGGATCTTCAAGCATATATGATGACAGTATTCATAGGTGAATACTCTTTGCTTTTCATGTATTTTTTTATTACAAATGTAAGAAAACATGCTTTGGCAGGACATTAATTTTTCAGAAGCTGGGATGTGGCTACTTAAGCCATGTTCCTGTGCAATGCTAAGCTTAAATGTCCATCTTTTTAGCTATGCCTGCTGGCCCATATTTTACTCTCCTGTGCAAGATGTCAGCCATGACCAGAGACATCATTGTTCAAGACAATTGATGAGGCTCTTGGGGATAAACCATGTGTTATGAGCAGGGGTGGGTTCCAACTTACCGCGCTACCGGTTCGCTCCCTCCCGCGCTGCGTGGGCACGCCTTGGCACGCACGCGCTTCGCACGTGCTTTGCGTGCGCGTACATGCACAGTAACGAAAAATCTGATTTTTTTTTTAAAAGCCAAAAACAAGATGGTGACCGCATGCACAGTGCCGGAACTCGGCTTCTGCGCATGCTCAGAAGGAAAAAGAAAATTCAAAAAAGTTCAAAAAAAATATGGCGGTGCCCACGGACCAGCACCAACTGAACCGGATTAGTGACGTCATCGTGACGTCACCAGCGGGTCGATACCAGTTCAGGAGAACCGGTCCGAACCGGGAGGAACCCACCCCTGGTTATGAGTGAACTGAGCACCTTGGCAAGGAAAATGTGATAAGCACAAGCAGTCCAAAGAAAACATCCCAGACATTTTGTAATCACAATTTGTGAACAAGTATAGAGGTGGAATGCAAAGAGATACACCCATAGAAAAAACCTAGCACTGAATAAAAGCTGAATTATTCAGTAAAAAAACAAACAAACGCTGGTTTATATTGGTGATAAAGTAACTTGATGAATCTTGGCTTTGAAACAGTTGTAAAAAGATCAGAAGAAGGCAAGCAACTAAGTAGCAACTACAACTCATTTGCTTTGCATTTAATGTATTTATCATTTCCCCCCAACTGTGTTTGTTTTTCTGTAGCCTTTATGAATTACTTATGTTACTTACAGGATTTGTAAGATCTGTCAGGGAATACAAGCCCAAAACAGAATCTCTTGGGAGGTACATTGGAATTACAGTCCTAAGATCCTCTTTGATGAAGAATTGAAACCATATTAGAAGACAGGGATCTCACTGAGGAGAATTCTACATATTCTGTTACTAGTATCAGCCAACGCTTCTTATTGATGGCTATCATGTTCATTAAATTATTTGGATTCCTCTGCACATATTTGGCACAAGATGAAATGTGTTTACTGAGAAGAATCCTGTGCATTATCAACATGACACAAAACTATTTTTTAATTGAAAGAAAAGTTTCATCATGTGGTAACTTTTCCATCAGAATTCACCTGAGCCAGATTTTCATCTAAAAGGATTATCTTAACTAGGATTTTAGGCCGAAGTTTCTCATTCAGGCTGCTACAGAGGAACTTCCTAATGCTATCCAAAGGAGAGCATTTGGAATAGAGAGAGGGATTCACAGTATAATACTAATAAATCTTGACTGAAAAGGTTCAAAGTGCTATATAGGTCAGAGCACAAAACAACAAAAAACTCAGTATTTTTGCATTGTATAGATTGATTGCAACAAGAATCTAAATATTTGCATTATAGCTAGGAAATATAATAATTGCATGTGCTGTGGCCTCACACATTTGCTGCATTCAGGAAATAGAGGACTCGAAGAGCGTATATAAATGTGAAAGTATTTATGAAAAAATAGATAAGAGTATCTAAATTTGAAGGTAATTTATGGACATATTTGAACATCTTTATCTGCTCAATTTGGAAAACATTCATTTCCTATTTATAATCTCTAAGAATTTTCTTAGAGAAAAGGAGCACCTTCATTTTGAAGCAATTAAGTCCCAACTCTTTGTTCTTGGATTAAGATCAAGTCTGTGTGGCATATTGGCAAAAATGTGCCCAAACTAATAAGTATTACTCTTAATAATTAACAAGATACGCTAAATATGCTTTGGGCATGATTATGGCTGGTAATATAGCCTACACTTTATCTTATTAAAAATGTGTTACATAAAAATGTGGTGATTCTACCTACAACCATAACATCCTTGTGGAAGACAATGACTTGGAATGCAAAAAGAGTTAATGATAAACAGCATGAATTAATAAATGAAAGTAAAGAAAGAAAGAAAGTGTGTGTCTGTGAATTTTAGAGAAAGGAAAAGGAGCTAATACATCTGAATGAAGTTGATTGAATCTCGTAGAAAGGAGTTAATGAGTATGTGCACAGTGTCTTTGAAATCCAAAGATATAGGTTTAATTTAATAGGTTTAATTGAGTGAATGGTTAATTGAATGAATGGCCTTAATTGTATGTCAAAAAGTAGGAAGTTGTGCCATCTAGGTTGTGATGGGTATGAATGAAAGCAAGAATCCATACATTGGCAATGTTGCCTATTGTGCTACAATGAATGCTGATAATTGAAGAATTAAAAATATCATTTGGGAAAGGTTATGCAACATTCAGAATTAATGGCAGTCTAATATGCTGTTAACGGATGTGAATGGATGAGTAGGAACATGCTGAGAGAATGCAGAAAAAAGGTCATTGAGAGACCTTGCTTAGAAAAAGATGTTAATTTCAAATACCTATTTTAATCATAAGCACATCCATTTATACACCTGAAAAGGCATGGAAGAAAAAAAAGTGATCTTATTGTTTGTGATGAAAACTTGTGAGCGTTAATGAAGGATTCAAGAGTAATGAGAGATTTTGAATATGGGGCAAATCATTACTTGGCACTACCAAGAGATAATCTTGGGAAATAGGGGAAGAAAATAAAGACATTTGAGAATATGAAAATAGAATGACTGCAGGGAGTCCTATATGAAAAAGCATTAGGAAATAGCTTAATTTTGCTACACAAAGAATAAAAATAAATAGGATATAGAAGCTGTTTGGTACTAAGTAAAAAGATTTATATTGGAAAGTTCCATAGACGTATGTGAAGTTACTGAATAGGAAATGCATTGTAGGATGATTGTTGGAATGATAGTGAAAGAGGTGGAGAAAAAAAATAATACATATAAAGAGAATGAATGCTATAAAAACTGAGAATGAGATAAATACATTGTGTAATGTGTATAGAAGAAAAAAAGATGTGAAGAAAATAGTCAAAGAGAGCAAAGAGCTCTTAGAATTAAAAGAGGTGGGGAAAATGTAAAACAATTATGATGGAAACAAAATTGGCTTTGGAAGTGGGTGAAGAAAGCTAAACCAGGAATTGTGTCTGTTTGGAATGAATCTGAACTGAAGGAATCTTGGAAGGGGTATTTTAGAGATTTAAATGGGAATGTTAGTCTAAAAAAATGAAATTGAAACAAATCCTATAAAGAGTACAGCGTGAGGAAAAAAATGATGAAAAGGAAGTCACAAGTGCTGTGAGAATGTTGAAAAATGATTAGGCCGAATGATGTAATTGGAGAAATATTAAAATATGTTTGGTTATGGAGTGTCTGTATGACTTGGTTAAAATGTGTTTGAAGACTGTATTCACACCTGACATTTGGAATATATCCCTTTTATATAAAAGGAAAGGTAGCGAGAGTGAATCCAAAAATCATAGCAATGTTGATGCGTTAAGTGTGCTTGGGAATATGTTTGACATGTTTGATTAAAAGGGTACAAGAGATGACAATGAGCAAAACTAAAGAAGTGCAGTGTGGCTTTATGCCAAGTAAGGAATTTAGAAGGCATAGTTTTGTTAATCAGCAGATCACTGAGAAATATTTGAATGTGAGAAAGCAGGTTTATTGCACATTTGTTGATTTACAGACTTGAATTACAGTATGTTTTGTGTCATCTGGAGTTGATGGTTCTTTCTAATTACAAGAGTAGTATATCAGTGTCATCTTAGAAGACTCGGTAGATATCTGATGGGACTCCGTTTCGGTACCTGCCCTCTGAAACAGCATCCTTTCAGAAACTCAGCCCCCACACTATTCTCTCTCATTCAGGCTTTAAAAACCTGACTCTTTTCTCAGGCGTTGGGCTCATGATAAGATGGTTTTGCTGTTATCTATCTGTTATTTTCCCTCTTTGACCATCTTTTCCTTTTTATGCTTTTGATTATTTATCTGTTATGTTTTTAGTTTGTACACTATCCTGAGATGTGTTGAGTGGGTGATCTCCAAATTAGATGATAGATAGATAGATAGATAGATAGATAGATAGATAGATAGATAGATAGATA
>QLTV01012194.1:602115-638869 GCA_003457575.1 Thermophis baileyi
TAGAGATAGAGATAGAGAGAGAGAGAGAGAGAGAGAGAGATAGATAGAGAGAGAGAGAGAGAGAGAGAGAGAGAGAGAGAGAGAGAGAGAGAGAGAGAGAGAGAGCAAGCTTTGGTGGTGCAGTAGTTAGAATGCAGTATTGCAGGCTAACTCTGCTCACACTGCCAAGAGTTCGATTCCTTCTATCCTGACTGGCTCAAGGTTGACTCAGCCTTCCAACCTTCCGAAGTCGATAAAATGAGTATCCAGTTTGTTGGGGACAATATGCTGACTCTGTAAACCGCTTAGAGAGGGCTGTAAAGCACTGCGAAGCGGTATATAAATCTAAGTGCTATTGCTATAAAAACATAAATGGAACTTTATGAAATGCCTGAACATTGAACAGGGAGAAAGGTAATGTGGGATTTCTCCTTGATTGTTTAATGTATTTATGGTTAAATACATAAGGAATTGTAGAAGTCGGATCTTAAAGGTATATTAGTTGGGGATGTGAATGTGCCTGTCCTTTTGTATACAGCAGATGTCACGTTGTCGATTGAGATAAATTATACGATGTCATGCAAAGTATGCTTCTGAAAATTAATGAATCAAAGTCCAAAGTAGTTATGTTTGATGGGGAACATTGAGAGAATGATGGCAAGTTATGCATATGTTTAAAAAAAAAACCAAAGCAACTAGATGAATTTGGGTATTTTGGTCAAATATTTACAAAAATGGGGAATTGGGCCAAAACGTTTTGAAATATGTAAATGATGATAGAAAAGTAGTGGGTGGTATGTAGTCTGCTCTAAAGTAGGAGGATTTGTAGAACCAAGATGGCTGTAAATCTGTTTTTGTACAATTTGTTACAGGAAGTAAGAGTTTGGTATATCAGGAGAAACAGTAAAGTAAGCTGAATGTAGTAGGAACAGTGTACCCAAGAAATGTTTGTGATCAAACAAGAAAGAAAAGTCCAAGACACTATGCTCAGTTGATGAATGAATGTGGATTTGATACAAAAATAAATGACCCATACCACAGAAGTACACTTTAATCATATAGAGAAAATGAAAGAGGGTTGAATTGCAGAACAAGTATATAACAGGAGAGTTGAGTGGAGTAGAAAGAAAGAAGACCTGCAAAGTTTTATGGTTCAGTGGATTTGATATGGTATTGGAAAAGGGAGTGGTGAGAGCAAAAGTCAGTGGCTGATGATTCAGTATATAAACATAGTTATTATAAAGACATTTTGCAGGGATAGGAAGATATGGAGATGTATTGTGAATGATACTGATGTAAACTAGATTTAACTTTTTCTTTTCTTTTTTTTCTTCATGCCTACATTTCTTTGACTTTTTGTTTCTTATTCCTTCTTTGCACTTTGCGTGTGATTGCTTATCCCAGAAGGGAATAGTGCAATTGGAATTCAGGTAGGCATTTATGAATCAATTTAAATCAAAGTTAACATATACTGCAATAGGAAATCTTGGTTTATACTGGACTGTAGAGAAGCTTCAATATGTTTGCACATTGTATACATATTCTAGATTGTTCCTATACATACAGTCTTTTCATTTCAACTCTATATTTATCCACAATTTGTGCTTAAGTATTTTGGAGCTATATTTTTGCAACCATATTTTCTTTCCCACATTCCTGCTCTAGGACAGCCAATTCATGCATGATTTCTCTTTGGAAGTGAGCCTTACTATATCTTCTAGGCCGTGATGGCGAACCTATGGCACGCGTGCCACAGGTGGCACGCGGAGCCATATCTGAGGGCACGCGAGGCATTGCCCTATGTCAGCTCCAGCGCTGGCCAGTTGATTTTCAGCCTGGCAGGGGGAGGCTGTTTTTGCCCTCCCCAGGCTTCAGGAAAGCCTCCAGAGCCTGTAGATGGCGAAAAACGGACCCAACAGGCCTACCAGGAGGCTTCAGTGAGGCCTGCGCGCATGCGCGGGATGTTGTGCGCGCATGTGCGGGGGAGGGCATTGCATTATGGGTGTGGGCACGCGCGCGCACGCTATTGCGTGCGCGCCCTTTTGGCACCTGAGCAAAAAAAGGTTCGCCATCACTGTTCTAGGGCTTATTCTCTTGCTAGCAAGACAGACGCCCTCATGTTTTGTACCATTTCAAGATCTCTGGCATTTCTTCTAAAGTTGTTGGAAAGCTTAGTTTGGAGCAGCCTTCTTCAAGTGGTGCCCTCTGGATGTATTGGGTCTATAAGTCTCATCATCCTCATCCAAGGCTGTACTGAGAAAGATGGGAGTTGTAGTGCAAAATATATGGAGAGTGCCAGATTGTGAGCTGCAAAGATTTTTATGCTAGAATATTATGTAAAATTCTAGAACATGCTTGAATGGTTAAAGGGCCTGCTTGATGCCCAGAGTTGTGAAGTGCAGTTGTATAGTACCTGAGTTATTGCTTGGATGAATGAGCTTAAAGTAGTGAGAAAGTTATATGGGCAGTTTTTAGATCACGAATATTCAGTAAAAGGAATGAAAGAAAGCATATGGTCTTAGGGGGTTTGACCTGGACTACAAACAAGACTTGAATGATGAATCCTATCCATTGTGAATTCTCAATATTATATATGATTTAATTTGTTTGGTTCCTTCCCTAGTCATATACTATTATTGCCACCATATACGTAACACAAGTTTCTCATTCTCATTTTGTTTTGTTTTTTACTTTATGGTTTTCTTTTCAGACAACTCGTGGTGAATTTGACTCCAGTGAGTATGAAGTTAGAAGACGCTATCAGGACTTTATTTGGTTGAAAGGAAGACTTGAAGAAGCGCATCCAACACTTATTATTCCTGTAAGACTTTTTATTGACTTCCATAGAAAACTGGGTTCCAGAGATAGAACACTAAAATTGGCAATGGCAGACTACCAGAGAACAGAGTTTTGGGGCTGTTTCCCTATTGCGTTCATTATAATGAGACAACCTACCTTTTGTAAAGTGAATGATGGAATCATGCCATTTTATTCCAATCATGTTTTGAATCTTACCCACAAATCAGACAAAGTTGCTAAAGTGAAAATGTGGATATGTTAACAAAGATTTCTCTCTACCCACCTTCTCTGTTACTTTTGTGCCGATAAAGAAAGAGTTGTGAGTCATTCCATTTTAAGGCATAATATGCATAGAAATTGTATTTTTAGAGTTGCGGTTTAGGTATATATGCATGAATGCACCTTAATTAGTATCATTCTTCCACTCTTTCTTTCTTTAGCCGTTGCCTGAAAAATTCATAATGAAAGGAGTTGTGGAACGATTTAATGAAGAATTCATTGAAACAAGAAGGAAAGCTTTGCATAAGTTTTTAAACCGGATTGCTGATCATCCTACTTTAACTTTTAATGAGGACTTCAAAATTTTTCTTACTGCACAAGCAGAGGTAATGAAACCTTCAGATATTTTTCTGATACAATAGAATTTGCCAGGTCTGAGCAAAATAGGATACAAATTGGGTTAAGATAAGTTTTTTTACTGTGGTCTTAGACACATACCGGTACCTCATGCAAATGAATTCATTAGCCTAAAGATGTCACTACGTTCATATATGTTTGTCAGCTGGACTCTTATTCTGAAATGACAATGTACACTGATATGCAGTCATGTGATACCTGTACTGCGCATGTGTTAATTTTTCCTTTGTTCACTTTGTTCTTCGCCATGTAGACACAGACTTAGATGTTCTTATTTTTGTTTTGCAAATATATTACTTTTATTCTTTCCTGGCTTCCGGTCTTATTTTTGAGGATTGAGAGCATAGAAACAAGATTCATTTCACCTCTAATTATTTTTCTCCGCAACAAAAGACAACAACACCGAAACCTTTTATATGTTGATACAAAAGTCTTCGAGTCAAACATGAAGAAAATGAAACCATTAAACATAAATAAATTACATAATGCAAAACGGAACTGTTTCACTCTGACTTCTTAGCCAGCATTATTTTTTATTAACCAAAACACCCATATTTGATTTTATTACTGAGTTGCTATATCATTTTTTTTTCACGTTTATATATAGGATGATACTATCTAAGAAACCCATCCCACTAAGAGCTGCCCAAATCCTCTTCTCTTCTTGCTGAGCAAAGATCTTCCCTTCAGTTTTTCCCTTCTCACTTTCTTCTTTCTCCTTGACTGGTAGAATCCTTTTTGTGTTTTACTTAGATTTTGATCCTGCCTTTTCTTTCATATACAGGTAATCCTCGACTTACAACAGTTTATTTAGTGACCGTTCGAAGTTACAACGGCACTGAAAAAAGTGACTTATAACCATTTTTCACACTTATGACCCTTGCAACATCCCCATGGTCATGCGATCAAAATTCAGACACTTGGCAACTGACTCATATTTATGACGGTTGCAGTGTCCTGTGGTTATGTGATCACCTTTTGTGACCTTCTAACAAGAAAGTCAATGGGGAAGCCAGATTCATTTAACAACCATTTGCTAACTTAACAACTGCAAAGATTCACTTAACAACTGTGGCATGAAAGGTCATAATATGGAGCAAATCTCTCACTTAGCAACATAAATTTCGGGCTCAGTTGTGGTCGTAGGTCGAGGGCCACCGGCATACCTCCAAGGGGGGAACATACCAATATTGCTTCCTCCTCCTATTTTCCCCACAACAACAATTCTGGGATATGAGTTGAGTTGACTGACCCAAAGTCACCCAACTGGCCTCTATGGCTGAAGGGAAACTGGAACTCACCATTTCCTGGTTTCTATGCCAGCACCTTCACCACTACATCAAATTGACCCTCTCTCCTCCATTATTGCTATTTTCCCTTCCTGGCCTAACAGCGAGATTCTCACAGCAGGCTGGCCAGAAGCTCAGTAGAGTCAAAATGGAAATTACTGGCTGTGTTTACATGTAACACAAAGACAGGTTATGGCATTATAACCATGAGCTTCATTTATGCACTCACCTTTCAGTTAGTTTCAAGTATTGCTATAGATAGACGTTTAGAAAATAGATAAACTAAAATTAATATTTGGGGAGAAAACGGATTGCATGAATATTGTGATGTAATTGTGATTTTATGTTTTTAATTGCTGTTCACCTAATCTAAAATAAAACCATAATTTTACTTTTACAATCATTGATGAAATGGTGACATTCAAAGAAATCTTCAGAGGGAGTCAGGTGGCAGCTGTTCTTAGTGACTCTGTGTGATTTATTTTTCTCGCTGTATACATTTATACATCCAAACTACACTGTGTTGTTTCTCTGTGTCATATAATATATGTGGGTATATGCATATTTATTTATATTTTTGTTATGTTTATGTAGTGTATATTGGAGGTGGTGACCCTTTGAGAGCTGTATGCAACAAAATATAATTTTAATGTATGCCGATTATTGTACATTTAAAGCAGGGGTGAAATGCTCCCGGTTCGCTTGTGCCTGTCGGTCGCCGTAGAGCCGGTCGCCAAGGTAGCGCGAGGCTCCGCCCGGACGCCACCATTTGGGTTCTTTTCCCCTCCGCATGCACAAAGCATTCTGTGCATGCGCAGAGGGTAAAAGAACCCAAACGCCGGCGTCCGGGTGGGTGGGCAGAGCCTCGCGCTACCATGGCGACAGGCTCTACGGTGACCGACAGGCACGAGCGAACCGGGAGCATTTCACCCCTGATTTAAAGTAACAAAGTTATTCTAAGTTTAAGTCTGTGAAGCACATAGGCCTGCTGTGTGTGTACCTCCATATTGTTCAAGAGTGTGCTAGGGGTTCTGCTGTGGATGTGGGCTTTCATTACATTAAATTGATTGTACAATAAGAACCATTTATCCATCTTGAAATTTCCTCCTTTAATTTTTAGGAACTTTCATCTCATCGGAAGCAGGGCCCTGGCTTACTTAGCAGAATGGGACAAACAGTCAAGGCAGTGGCTTCATCAATGCGAGGCAGTGCTGTGAAAAACCGCCCGGAAATATTTACAGAAATGAGTGACTATGTGGACGTCTTCAACCAGAAAATCAATCTATTGAACAAAATCTCCCACCGAGTTTACAAAGAAAAAAAAGGTTGGTGGAGGAGGGGGGGGAAAGGCAAAACTAATCCTGGGGTATAGATTGACCATGTTTCCCCCTGCCAAATTATAGAGCTTCATAGCAAGACAAGTTATAGACCTATAGCTTTTCTTGTTCCTGTTCTGTGCACCCCACAAATGGAAAATCACAGGGAATACTTTTTGTCTGTGAAATAATTCCAGCAGAACCATTGGTAATCCAATGGTTCTGTCTGGTAGCCTTGACACTTACATCTTAAAAATGGAAGAATTAACAGCTGCTCCTGTAAGTCCTGACTTGTGTATAAGAATGGGAGTTCGTCCACATTTTTTATAGAATTATAAAGTATTATAAAATACAAAATACAAAGTAAACAGAAAAGCAGTGGGGGGGGGGAGAAAGGAGATGTGAGGAAAGATAAGGAAAAAAAAGAAAAATAAAGTATTGACTTCCGACTCTCTCTGTTACAGTAAAATAAGGCATTAACATCAAATCACAATTTTCTGCTTTTTCATAATAATACGAACAAGCCATTTCTATAAAGATCTATCAGTCTAATCGGTAAAAACCAAAGTCAGATTTTCATTCTTTTCCACATCAAGCACAAAGTGATGTGGAAAAGAGTGTGTAAGGATGGGAGTTAGGATCACCCTTTTCCTTCTTTCTTTGAAAGGAACTGTCTGAAAGAATGCTGTATGGAGATGGGCAGAAACTGGTTGGTGTCATTTTCAGATGACCCTGCCACCAAAGGTGCCACTTAACCGTCATAGCAGCTATTTGCTGTCCCTGGCAGATACGCCTCTCACACCAATTCATCTAATGCCCATTTGCCTGGCTACTTGGCCAATCACTCAGAGCTTTAAAAAAAAAAGAA
Source organism: Thermophis baileyi (assembly GCA_003457575.1). Taxonomy (NCBI): domain Eukaryota; kingdom Metazoa; phylum Chordata; class Lepidosauria; order Squamata; family Dipsadidae; genus Thermophis; species Thermophis baileyi. The sequence continues at coordinate 609,003 of QLTV01012194.1, forward strand.
AGAAAGAAAAGGGGATTGTCAGCTCCTGTGGAGAGAGCAATTAAGAATGTGGGCGATGTTTTCAGAAAGACGCATGGCCAACTGCATGGATCAACTTGGCCTTGGTTTCCAATCTGTTTCTCAAGCCGCTGAATTTTGTTAAAATCCATCAATATAATTTTTCTCCCTAAAAGGACAACATTTAAGGAGATTGCAGCTTGGGAAAGAAGAATTGGCTTTTCTCTCCTTACGTGCTGTAGCTCCCAGAAAAATCCACCCACCTACCACATTGCTTTTTAGATTACATGTTTCGGATTTAAAATTTTAGGCTGGTGCCAGTAAAAGGAAGTTTCCTAAAGAAAATGCTGTATATTTGTGAGTGAACAAGGGAGCAGGTGAATTTTCAGGCACAGAAATGAAGAAGAAGATGCTTAATTTTCTATTCCCTTAACACTGAGATATAAGATATAAATATAAGCCCAATTCCTTACATGGTAATTAAGCTTAGGGGGGGAAAAACAGTTCCTAATGATGCCAAATGGATAGTATTTTCAATTCTTAATTGCCAGGAAGAGGGGTGTTTCCTTGTAGTTATATCCCCATGCATGTAGCAATTATATACATTGCCTTCAACTTGTGAATAAAAGCCAATATATACAACTAAAGAATAAGTAAAGTAAACTTTAAGAAGGAAAACATTGGCAGCAATGTATAAGAAGTTTTTTCCAGTGGTGGATTTGCATTTTGTCCATGGTCAAAGGCACAGTGTTCTTTTTTAAAAAAAAAAGCTTTTTTGTTTGTTAAAAAAATAACAGATGGTTCAGGTATACTGTATCATTAAACCTCTCCCCCCAGGAGAAGCATTTTACCAGTCTCAGAGCAATAATTGTGCCAATGGTTTTACAAGAAAAAGGTTGTTTTCTGAATTCCGAGCTGTGGAGAAATCTGTGGCACAGAGGCACACCCACAGCGTAGGAGTTGGCAATCAGCCTTGTCAATCCTGGAAAAAGGGAGGGAACATAGTGCCAGGAGGTTGCTATGGAAGCCAGTGTGAAGTACAAAAAGCCAATCCAGGAATTCTTTAGGATTTTAAGGACAAATTAACAGATTTATCAGGGCATACGTTTTTTTGTGAGCAAGCTTTTATTCTGGGTACATGAATGATATTAAATGTTTTGTCTGCATACCCTTAATATAGCTCCTTTAAATAATTTTTATCATTTGTATATGGTTTTTCAGATTTTTTTAAAAGTGCTTCCGGCACAATATTTTAATATTTTAAATATTTTAATAATTCTTACATGGATTTTATGTAGCAATTCACATACTGAGCTACTAGTATTTCCATAGTTCACAATACATTTTGAATGCAAAAGCAAAAGTTTATTTTTTTAATTTAAAGTTGGCTTAAACTTGCATCCATATGTTTAAATATCCTTAAATGGAAATCTTTTGCAAATTGATGTTTGGTAAGATGGTCGCAAATTTCTTAATTAATTCAAATTACGCTGCCTGGTAGCAACTCTAGGCAGCTTAGAATCGTTAAAAATGTTGCTAAGCATGCAGCTGTTAAGTGAAACATCCTATGACTATACCAAACTTACAACAACTGTTCAGCTGCAGTCATTAAGCAAATCATCCAGGTCATTAAGTGAAATATTGTGTGATCATAATTTGTGGTTTTACTACCAACTTCTCCATTAACTCTGCTCGTTGAAAGCTGGCTGTGAAGCCCACAAACGGTGATCACATGACTGCAGGCTGCAGTGACGTTAATAAATGCACACCAATTGTGAAGTGTCTGAATCACAGTCTCCGGACCTTGGGTCACTGTGATAGTTGTAAGTTTGAGGACCTATCATAAAGTTACTTTGTCATCACCAATATAACTTCAAGCATTTGCTAAACAGAACAGTTGTTAACTGGGGACTACCTATCTCTACTATTAAACTCTTTGATTCTATATGAAGAGCCATGGTGGCGCAGTGGTTAGAATGTAGTACTGCAGGTTACTTCTGCTGGCTGCCGGCTGCCAGCTGTCAGCTGTTTGACAGTTCAATTCTTATTGGCTCAAGGTTGATTCAGCCTTCCATCCTTCCGAGGTCGGTAAAATGAGGACCCAGATTGTTGAGGGCAATATGCTGACTCTGTAAACCGCTTAGAGAGGGCTGTAAAGCACTGTGAAGTCTAAGTGCCATTGCTATTGCTAAATGCCAAAATTTCAGATTATAGTACAGGTAGTCCTCGACGTACGACCACAATTGAGCCCAACATATGTCATATATATGATAATTGCTTGGAAGATTGTTTATGAAGTCCTGAGTATCTTTTTTCCCCCCTCCTTTTTCCAAGACTATTTTTATGAAATGAAGGAATTTGGTCCAATTCACACGCTATGGTCTGCTTCGGAAGAAGATCTGGAAGATACATTAAAAGGAATGGCTACAGGCATTGACCAGTGTTGCAAAGCTGCGGACAAATGGATGGCGGCACTGTCCGAAAGCTTCTTCCCTGTTATTCATGAATATTTGCTTTACAATGAAATATTGATGGTAAGATGGGTTGGAAGCTCTTAAGCAGCTCAGTTTCCTCTGATGTCATTGCTGCAATGGATGTTCTCATGAGTTGCCAGTGTGCTTTCTTAGTCAGTGCTAATACTGCAGCCCTGCAGGAAAGGATTATATTGTGCTTTCTTTTCCTGCATGATGCCTATGTGCTTTCCTGCAAAATACACCTCTTTCTTCTCTTAAATAGACATGATCTACGGGTCCCTAGGGACAAAATAGTTGCAAGAAGGCAACAAAGAGCCATGATTATAAAGCTGGTTAGTTTGGGGGAGGTGTATCAATGATTGTTTTGTGAGTATCAATGATTGTTTTAACAATAGAATATTGTAGGTTTCCAGAGTATATAAGTCTTCACATTTGAACTCCCTTCTGCATGAGATGGCTGGGTAACTATGTTTGGAAAGGAGGGATTCCATTTGAATTGAGGTAGTTTTTAACTCACAGAAAGAATATCTATAGACATTTGTAGTTTCAAAGTACATTATTACAGTGGTGGGATTCAAATAATTTAACAACCGGTTCGCCCAGGGTCAGGTTGGCTGTTGTGGGAGGCGTGGCCCATCCCTGGCCTCCAGCTCCGCCACACATGCAGGATGAGCTTCCCGCGATGGCCAACCTGACCCTGGGTTAACCGGTTAAATTACCCTCCCCGCCAATACTAAAGTGGATCCTGGGCGCTGCGCTGCAATGGAGAAATGGGAAACGGAGCGGCTGGCATGAGGGAAGGAGGAAGAGCAGGGAGGGGAAAAAAGGGAAAGCGGCCTTCTCCTTCCCTTGCGCTGGGCGCTCTGTTGGCCATTTTTCCATTGCAGCGCAGCACCCAGGATCCATTTTGATAGCGGTGTGTGTGTGTGTGTGTGTGTGGCCAAACTGTGTGTGTGTAATTTAAAAAACGGTTCGCCTGAACCGGTGCGAACCGGCTGAATCCCACCACTGGTTATAAATCTACTTTTGTATAGGTCTCTACAAGGAATGCAGTTTTCATAGCTCCTCAGTTCCATGAGAAATAAGTCAAAGAAATCCAGATGAAAAGAATCCCTAACAGATTTTTTTTAAAAATCTACAATGGCTCAGTATCCCTCCTACTCCTGGGCCTGGAAAAATAGGCAGGGTTTCAACAACTTTCTGAGTATCATTGTGGGGGAACAGCCGTATGGATCGCTGTTGGGATGCTCTTCCATAGAGGAGGCAACATGACAGAAAGTAAATGACACTGTTCAATTGAAGGATCTGGAGTATACTTACTCTGCCTGATCATACAGGATAGGCAGCAACTATTGGAGATACAGTGGTCCTTCAAATACTCAGGCCCTGTGTAATGCACTTGAAAAATTTGTTTAATATATATTGACAGTATTACTATTGCCCTGGTTCATTTGTCATGTGCATGGTGACTTAATTCAGCAAATGGAAATTACATGTTTAGGAGACATTTTCAGTTGACATTTAGATAACGCAATAAAATTCCTTCAAATAGTTCTCCTAATGAAGACTGCAGAAGCCTACAGAGATAAGGAGAATCAGACAGGAAGAGCCATGCAAATTACAGAGGTTGAATTAGGATCATATTCTGCATGGCTTCTACAGGATGGAGGACAGGTGGGCAAGCCACAGGGAACAGCAGAATGTCAGTACTTTCAATAGGACTTTACAAAAAGAGCCACCTTATGGAGGAGACTCGGTGAAAACTATCTTAGAATGAGTTGAACAAGGTCCAAAGAAACATCTGTGTGGCCCATTAGAATTCAATTTGATGGGACCCCTATCTTGTACCAGGTTGTCTGATTAATTGCAGGGAAGGTGAGATGAGAAATTAAAGGATGTTATTGCATTTGTTAGACCCTTAAACTCCTCCTCAGCCACACAATTAGGCTGCATTTGGTACAGGCAGGGGGTGGCTCATCCTTCCATTAACACAGCTTCTCAGTTTCATTTCTTTTCCATTCTATTCTGTTGACAGCTGCAAGACTTGCATTCAGCTGTACATTCTCATAGTGGGGAGCAGGCAATAGCACTCATTTAATAAATGTCATTTTCCCTGAGGAGAAAAAAAAAAGCACAGGTCTTTATGGACCCACTTGTACCAGTGCAACAATAAAGCTTTTAGCCTCTCCTGTCAAGCAGACAGAAAAATGACATCCAGGAAAACCCAGAAACTTAGTGTTACATATAAGAGAGTTGTGGACCAAAAATCTCTTTCTCCCCAATTTTGACTCGAACACAAGCCAAGAGTTCTCAGGATTACTTGTGCAAAATTCCTAATGCATTTATTTCTGTTATTTCACATTTCAGGGTGTTCTGAAAAGAAGGGACCAGATCCAAGCAGAACTGGATTCCAAAACTGATGCTATGTATACTAAAAAGGCTGAAAATGGCCTGGTAAGCAATTGAAAATAAAACGACAAAATTTTCTTGCTATAATTCAAATCTAGATTATACCACAGGTTATTGTCGCTTTCCCCTATGCACTGTATTCCCATTGTGTTCTTTATGAGCTACTCAAGGCTGCTATCCTTTTGGCAGATTTGTAGGTACATGAAGAAAGTCAACCTTGAATGTTGCCCTACAACTACAAAAAGCTGTACAGAGACAGAATGTGGAGTTGAGTAATGTACGTGTTCTGAAAAAGCAGTTGGCAGAGTCTTCAGCCCACACTCTGGATTGCTTTGGAGGAAAGATTGAAGACCATCTGTTAAATATTCCTCTGCCCACAACATTCTCTGTACTGATAAAATGTGCAGTTATAGGATAGGGTTGGCTTAGTCCCTGTCACAAGGCACCCACAGAAATGGCTGCTTCTGTCAAAATGAGAAAAACAGCATCATGTTTCAAGCTTTTACAACAATTTGGTGCATCATCCAACATTGCAGTGTCTTAACAAAAGAGTTGGGGACATCATAATATTGCTGAAATCAGTTTAACCCCTTACAAGCCTCAATTCCGGATTGTAAGTATGAGAATTTATTGAGACATGCTGTATGATTCTATATTTCTCAATGATGATATCTGGCAGTCCTTGACTTATGGTCTTTTAAGAATCTTTTGAAGTTACAGCAGCTGAGAAAGGGTGCTTTACAGTAAAGCATTTCCAATGTTGTAACATGGCATGCCAATCACCACCCCTGCAGTCATGTGATCATGATCTGGGTGCTTGATCACCTATTCACATTTATGATTGGTTGCCAAGTGCCCTGCGATCATCATTGGCAATCTTCTCTGCTGGCTTCCCCAGAAACTCAGTGGGGAAGCTGGCAGGAAGCTGCTGCCACCTGCTGAAGGATTTTCCCTCTTCTCCGTGCACCAGAGTGTGTGGGAAAATCAGGCTGAAAAAACAAATCTTCAGATCTTCAGGATCCATTTTGTTTCTCCAGCCCAGCGCGGGAGTTCCCTTCTCCCCACTTGTCAGAACAGACAAGAGGAAGCAAGGTTTCACATAGCAAATTAATGTATAGATTTTTTACCCTAAGATATGGTGATAACTACTACCTTGATTGAAAAGATTTGAAAAGGAGGCCGAATAAATTCTTAGCTGACAGGTCTAGGATGGGCTGTTGGGCTTAAAGTCTCAGTTGAATTTCTAAATAACTCGCCAACAACTGTAAAGGATCCAAATGATAGTTTGATTGATCCGAAGTTTGCAGGCTATAGTAAGTCCCTTGCATATAGAAGTGCCAAGAGCAAGAGACACAAGGTCACATAGATCTTATTGAGGAAGTTGATCAAAGACAGTTCAAGCATACCCACATACATTCATTTAATTGTTTAATTCTTTTAGAAGGCTGCCCAACTCCATAACATCCTAGTCGTCATACAATATTAACAGTACTAAAAACAAGAAAAACACAGGTACCGAAAAAGAAAGTAATTAGTTAACAGGAAATTCTTTCTCAGTATGTGCTTTTTTCTCATTTTTACCAGATACAGAGAGAATTGCTTTACAACTTGTAGGAAAGCCAGAGAAGATACAGATATCTCTCATGGTACGAAAACATCAGAAAAACATTTCTGGAAAGGAAAAATTGCAATTTATGATGACCAAGTTGAGCTAGGCCCGTGATGGCGAACCTATGGCACGCGTGCCCAAAGTGGCACGCGAAGCCATGTCACCCGGCAAGCACAGCCTTGCCTGTTTGTCTTCTGGGTTTCTGGTGCGCATGCGTGTGCGATGATCAGCTGTCCTTTGCGCGCACGGCAGTGCCGAAAACTGGCACGTGCATGCGTGCCGGCCAGCTGATTGTCGGGTGCGCATGCTCGCCAAAACCTGGAAGTTCGGCTTTTCCGGAGCGTGATCCCTTCGTGTGCGCGGCAGTGGCGAAAACTGGCCTGCACATGCGCACCGGCCAGCTAATCGTCGGGCACGCATGCGTGCTAGAACCCAGAAGTTCGGCTTTTCCGGAGTGCGCCCCCGACAAGAGAGCGTGCGTGCATGTGATGTTTCCGCGCAACCTTTTTGGCACTCGGTGCCGAAAAGGTTCGCCATCACTGAGCTAGGCCCTTCAATGTTATTCTAAAAAGTGGACCTAGCCTGAAGAAACAAGGAAGTATAGCTGCAAATGTCTTTGAACTTTGCCCCACCTCAAGGCATGGACTTTGTATTTATTAGTCACTAACAGCTCAGATTGCCATAATAAAAAACAAATCCTTTCTGAAGGATCTTAGGGGAGAGACACAGAGAAAGGCATCTACGAATTTAACAGAAAAATGCAGCAATATATTACTATAGTTATGTACATGATGATTTTGAAACAAATACTAATGCCCCAAAATTGATAAGCTCAGTTTGGACAATTAAGGTAGAACAGATACAAAATAAGAAACTCATTTTTGATCATGTTATTTCAGGATCAGTTGTCATCTAAGCTTTTTGCTTAATTAATCTGGTAATTAGAGATATAAGGACAGTTAAGTATAATTGGCATTCCTAACTGGCAAACTATAACCAAGACCTAAGTTATGTAATGGGTTAGAGTGGCTCATGTGGTTAGGACGCTGAATCAAAAGACCATTGAGAGATCAAAACTTCAGCAGTTCGAAACCCGAGAGCAAGCTGCATGATGGAATGAGCTCCCATCAATTTACCCTAACAATTTGAAAACATATAAATGCAAGTAGATAAATAATAATAATAATAATAATAATAATAATAATAATAATAATAATAATAATTATTATTATTATTATTATTATTATTATTATTATTATTATTATTATTATTATTATTATTATTATTATCTATTAAATTTGTATGCCGCCCAACTCCCAAGGGACTCTTGGCGGCTCACAACAATATAAAAAACCATTAAAACAAAACATAATAAAAAACATTTAAAAACAGTTAAAAAAACTCATACACACCGTTTCATGGCCGGACCTCGCCAATTACAGAGGAGATCAACGGCCCCAAGCCTGCCGGAAGAGCCAGGTCTTCACCGCTTTCCGGAAGGCCAGCAGGGTGGGGGTGGTCCGGATCTCAGGAGGTAACTGGTTCCAGAGGGCCGGAGCAGCCACAGAGAAGGCCCTCCCCCGCGGGCCCACCAGGTACCACTTTGGAGAGAAAATAACGGAGACACGATAGGGGCCCCCTCAGGCGTTCCCTGGGCACCGGTGATGTCACCAGCTAATACTTTCAACCTGGAAGCACCTTGGTATGTGCTTCCGACACAAATGTTTAGTAATAGTAGTTATATAATTGTATTTTAATTTCAACATTTCTTCAAGACTTCAGCATAAATAGTTATATCATTTTATCCTTGTATTGTAATAAAAATGAGTAGTTTAGGCTGAGAGAACAATACTGACACAAAATTATTCAGTGATTAGGGTCATATACCTATCTTAATCACAAATTGCACTAAGCCATAAATTAGAGATCTACAATGCAACATCCATGGGCACTATATTTCCCACAAACCTCATAGACATCATGAAAGGCACCCAAATTAAATGTACTTTGTTAAAAGGTCCATTAAAAATTAGCAAAATTTTGGGTGACACTTGTTAAGTGGATCACTGCAGGTGTTAAATTAGTAACACCACTGTTAAGTTAATCTGGCTTCCCCATTGACTTTGTTCATCAGAAGGTCACAAAAGATAATCACATGACCCTGGGACACTGCAGCCGTCATAAATATGAACCAATTGTCAATCATTGGAATGTAAATCACATGACCGTGGGGATGTTGCAACGGTCATAAGTGTGAAAAATGGTCATAAGTCACTTTTTTCAGTGCTGTTTTGGAAGGGTCACTAAATGAACTGTTGTAAGTCGAGGACTACCTGTAAATGCAAGCCAGTTGTCAAGTGCTCAAATCGCAATCACTTGATCGGGGTGTGTGTGTGTGGTGGTAACTTTGAGGATGGGTCATAAATCACTTTTTCTGAAGCCATCATAACTTCGAGATATTGTTAAATAAACAGTCTTAAGACAATATAAGTCAGTATAACTTTAATTCCATCCCCTATCTCATGTGGTTTGAAGAGGAATCAGATGTTGCAATAGTACGGAGCAAAGAGCTGTTGCCTAGGGAACAATAAGATAAGAGACAGTATAGCCCACAGCAGCATAGCAGTCAGAGCAAGAGGCTCAAAAGAAATCCTCCTAAGTTCTCAGGCTGTAAAGGTGATAGTGGGAGAATTTTACTTTCAGACTTGCAACATTCTATTAAAGTAGTGTTATAATAAAGTAGAATTCGTTTTTCTGGTCACATTTCCTGTCTGGTCTATCTGACAGGCTAATAGATGCAGTTTATTCTACATAACGAAAGCAGAAGTCAAGGAGAGCCATGTAAGGCTGGTGAAGCCAAAACTACTGGTAGAAAATTCTAGAAAGTATAATCCTAATTCATTTAAAAATGAAGAAGTTGGAAAACACCAGGTGTTATTGAATAGTCTGAAATCTCTCATATCCCAAATTGAGGATCCATCTGGAGTTCCATTCCTGTCCCGACTATATCTGATAACAATTTATTCCCTAGCTCGATAAGGATCACTTCATCACTTCTTTTTTCTTATGGCAAAACAAAACAAAACAAAACAAAAACTACAATTTAATTTGCTTACATCTGAGTGAATATGGGTAGAATTAGTGTTCGTGCAAACTTTATGGGCAACATCTAATATAGTCATAGTTCCCATATTTACATGTAGTGAAATCTTTCACCTTTTATATATTTTATTTTGATACAGGCACTTCATTTATAAAGCCTTCTGGCATTCTTTACTTTTGGTTAAAATCCCTAATCTTCCAAATAAATCATAAATAACATCAATGTTATTTGGGATTTATCATATTTATATTTATTATATTATGGGTCAGAGAAAGTGTATTTTAAATACAGCTCCAAATATTAATATTGCCAAATCATACATGAACTTGTCTTATAGGAAATATTGAAAGAAGAATGAAAGCTATATTAAAAAGCTATTTCCTATTGTTATATGCATATAAATATTTTTTATATTAGTAGTATGGCAGAACCTGAATAGTTTCAGTAATAATTTCATGTTAATTTTAAAAATGGCCTCTGTTGCTTTTAAGAGTGTTGTTCTTGTGCACATACTTTTATTCATTAAGAAAAGCTTTTTTCTTCAAGTGACTAAAAACATGGAGTGCTACTATATATATTCCAGAATTAGGCCTACTTGCATTCCTGGAGTTACATTGTACTATTGCTAAGATCAAGATCTACAAGTTAAAAATGGATTGTACTGAAAATAAAAAAAGGAAAGTGTAATCTTATAGACTTTTAGGTCCAAATTCCAGTCTCAGAATGATTGGAAGGAGTAAAAAAGTATGCTTATTTTTCTTCTATGAATAATTAATTCCAAAATATTAATTAAAATCTATCTGCACCCATGTAACTTTCCAAAATCAAGATTCTAATCATCCTTTTGCTGTTTATTCCAAAAGGGAAAAAATCAGTCCTTAAACTTGTATTTAATATTTCCTTTGCTAAGGAAACTCAACTGCTGCTACTAAACTTGTCAATCCAAAAGTTCCTGTTAATTCAAAAATTCAGGAAAGCATGCTACTCTTCCCTATCACTGTTATTGGAAGAACCTCTGTTGGACAAGGGCTAAACCATGAATTTTCCACATACATTTTATTTTATTATTTTAAAAAGGAGCACAAATGAATATGCAAAACATCAGTCTAACTTCAAGGGTGGAAGCAAAATTTTTTGAAAATATTTGCAAAATTTCTTAGGAAACGAGCATATCAAAACAATCTGCAATCAAACATTCATGAACAAGTAGTTTGCAGAGGAACTACTATCCTCGGGAAAAATGGAATGGGCAATTTGTATCTTGCAGACTGCATGCAACACTCTCTGGAGTCTCTTCCCCCATCACCAGTTTCCTCCTGAGCCTTGATCATATTGCTGAAATTTCATTCCATCAAATTATGACAGTGTCCAAAGTGGGCATATCCTACCAGGTTATAACCCACCTGTTGTGTAGCATGATTATGGTGTTAGACTTGAATCAAGAAGTTCCAGATTCAAGCCTCTTAACCACAGTATCGCTGAGTGACTTCTGTTGGTCTCTTTTCCTCACCCAAGTCTACTTCACAGGATTGTTGCTATGGGACAAAAATGAGGAGAGATCCCCTCATTTCTCAAAGAAGTTCTCAAAGAAAAAGTCTAAATGCAAATACAAATGATATATAAATTGGGACAAAAATCACTGGGTCATTGCTATGCACTTTTCTGGCTCCCAGCAGGAGCAAGAGCAAGAAAGGGAGACTTGGCTGCCCAAAATGTCTTGAGTCCTTGTTCTGATTGTTATTGTATAAAGGTAGTCCTCAACTTACAACAGTTCATTTAGTGAACTGTTCAAACTTACAGGGTCACTGAAAAAAGTGACTTATGACCATTTTTCACAGTTACAACCTTTGTAGCATCCCCATGATCACATAATCAAAATTCAGATGCTTGGCAACTGATTCATACTTATGACCATTGCTGTGTCCCAAGGTCATGTGATCACCTTTTGCAACCTTTTGACAAGCTAAGTCAATGGGAAAGCCAGATTCACTTAACAACCGGGTTACTAACTTATCAACTGCATTAATTCACTTAACGGTGGCAAGAAAGGTCGTAAAATGGGGCAAAACTCACTTAACAAATGTCTCACTTAAGCACATAAATTTTGGTCTCAATTATGGTCGTATGTCGAGGACTACCCGTGGAAGATGATACGTCTCTCCATATTGCATATGGGAAGTCTGAAGCCCCTTACAAGATAACAGATGTGGGGATGGGAATATACTTTTATTGATCCCTGTATTCTGAATCTTCCCCTTTCCCTTTCTTGGACTGCTCTTTGGTAGGTTTTTAGGAATTCTACACAACTATCCAGTTGACTTCACCTCTGAAAACTGAGACCTAGAAATTATGTTGACAGTGAATGACGTGGCCCCAAATTTTACTTGAAGGGCAGTTGTGCAAAACAGACAGAATTGCAAAGATGAAAATGCAATGCAGTGCATTGTCTTTGAATTGGACATAAAATTGACCTTATGGGGAGTACAATTATGATTTCTAACGAAACAGTTCTTATTAGAATTGTCATGGAAGAAATACAATAGCTCTATTCTTGAAGTCCATAATGTGGGTTTGTTTGCAGGCAACCCCTTTTAGGATCTTTTGTCTGCTATCAACTTTCTTTCTTTCTTTATACCTGTAAAGCGTTAACATTGATAGACTATTGAATTTGGATCAAAGATATCATAGTTCGGAATCCTGGCTCAGGCATGAAAGTTTGGAAGTAATCCCGGGTTGATACAGGAGCCTGACTCAAACTTTCAGTATCGCTCATAATTTCTGGAATGAATTAGTGGCATGATTTGCACACAATACAATACCATAATAGTTTTACATATTGTTGTGGTTCGTCAGAACACATATACTGTATCACTAAACCGTTTACAGATCACAGTTATGTTATAATTGGACTGAAATCAAATGAACTCTCTTGTTTCAGATGAAGCCTCATTTGGCATGAAGTAAGAGTGGCAGACAAATTCTTTGCAGATTACACTTTTAAAGAATTATTTTTTTATTTATTATGTATTTATTAAATGTATATGCAACCCATCCCACTGATAAGGTGTGTAAGCCACTGTGCAGCTTACAAACAATAAACAGATAAATATAAAAACAATTAAAATTAAGGGTGACATAAAAACTAAGACCAAGGGGACAGAGAGACAAAAGTTTTCTTATTATCTCATCAACCATCTCGAGCAAGGGGGCCCCAAGGCAACTGGCAAAACCAGGTTTTAAGGCCCTTTCAGAAGGCCAGGATTGCGAACAAATCCCATCTCTGATGGTAGAATGTTCCACAGGCCAGCAGAAAAGACTCTCCTTAACCCTTCCAGCTGAAATTCCTTAACAGATGGGATCCACAGCAAGCCTCTTCTGCTGAAGGGAGTCCCATTGGAGCAAGATGGCACCACAGATACCCTGGGCTATGCCATAAAGGGCTTTTAAGGTAATGACCATTACCTTGAATTGGTCCAAGAAGCAAACTTGTAACCAATACAGCTTACACAATAGCAGTGTTATATGCATCTTCCTATAGTCCTCCAGAATGGTCCATGCCACTGCATTCTATGCTAGCTGTAGCTTCCAAATACTTTTCAAGGGTAGCCCCATGTGGAGCACATTGCAGTAATCCAAGCAAGAGATGACCAGAGCATGATTGTCCTTCCTGTAAGGACCATGTAATCTGAAATTCAACAAAAGGATACATCACAAGGAAGAGAAAGGCTACATTTATTTCATTCTGGAGCCATTCCTCCAAGCCAGTGAAGAAACCAGAGGTGCTCAAAGGGCTTGGTCATGCAGCTCTTTCAAGCTCCCCCAACCCTGATCATGCCCAGAAAATTTCAGACCTTGAAGTCCTCATCCAGGCCAGGTCTTCAAAGATGCTTTGAGGAGTAGATCCAAAGGATATTAAGAACAATAAATTGCATTGTACAAGCCCAGGTAGAGTAGGCAGTTGGGAAGTATGAGATTCTAAAGGAGACTTCTACCTTCATACTGGGGAAAAGCTAACCTGCTCGATTTTTGACAGTCCTGTTGCTCTTAAAAGCCAGGAGCCCTGCCAGGAAACAAACAAATAAACTCTACAGGGACTCGCTGTTGCCCTTTATGAACTAAGAGTGCCTCTACAAGAGAAATAACACTACACTGCAGCTGCAAACTATAGGAGGTAGTCAATAGCAATAGGTAAGCAGTCTCAGGAAATCTCGTCAAGCATTACTGATCTGCTTAGTGACAGATCATTGATAAACTTCTAAGGAACCCCATAGTTTCCTAGAGGAAAATAGGTTGAAGAAAAGGAGACCCGACTTAATTCTTGGAACGGAGCAAGATCCTTGTTATGCTATTAATGTTGCATTCCTGATGTTGATATTTTTGCCAAACTTCTTAACTTTTGTCTAATGTGTTTTGTTTTGTTTTTAGTTGCCTGAAGAGATTGGAAAACTTGAAGATAAATTAGAATGCGCCAATAATGCTCTGCAAGCGGATTGGGATAGATGGAAGCACAGCCTGCGTCTCGATATGAAATCAGCATTTGGCAACATGGCAGAAAATAATCTCCGCTATTATGAAGAGGTAAAACAGCTTTTTAAAAACAATATCCAATTGTGTGATGTCTCTATATAGTTTGCTTCTAAAAAGTGTTTAAAAATAGAGCTGTTTCTTTGTTTTCTTAGATGCACTTCATAGTCAGTTGTGTACACACATGCAAACACACACACATATTGCTTTTAAGTTCTCTATCAACAGAGGGCAGTCTTGATTTAAAAAGCACAAAGCATCTTTATTTATATATATAAATCTTTGCTTAGTTCAAGGAAGCTTCGAGGTAGGAGAGTTTTGCTGCCAGATCTGATCAGCAGATTAATCCCCTATCGCTTTAGAGGGGCAATTTTGAATCAATAGAGACAAATTTTAATCAGCATTAAAATTAGAAAGTAGCCTGCAGATTCAAGGTAGAGTTGCCATCTGCCTTGCCTTCATATTATCAAGTTAAGTCTTCTTGGCCCTTAATCTCCTCACAAAGTAACATTTCCAAAATACTGAAGGATAAGCAGTTTTCAAGTCAGCAAGGGTATATAAATGAGAGACACGCTACTTTGATTTCCTTCAAAGCAATGTTTGCACAGACCTTGTATATAAACCAGCAATCTGGGTTATTGGGAACAAGCTATGTGTCAGTGGGACAAACAGTTGCTTTATTCACACTTTCCTGCAAAACCAACCCTTAAAGCAGCCAGAAATCAAAAGCGGCTTATTATTCTGTAGTTGTATAGCCAATATAATGAACAAAGTAGAAAGGGATTATAGATCAGTTTCCAACAGTAACTATCTTAAATGGTCGACTGTAATTTTCAGTAAAATTTTATTATATTCCTAATTATGGATCCAATCCACTAAACTACAATTTACCTCTTTGAGTGTTTATTAATCCAGTGTGAAATTCTAAAAGTAAAGGGGATTAGCTACTGTTTTTTACAAATGAAACTAAACAAATGACAACCTCTAGCAATATTTATTGACACCCAGCTAGGTTCAGGCACGTTCTTATTATGCTGCAGGTTTTCTGCCCTACACTATTTATGCTCAGCAGAGTCACTGAGAGGCATTTGCCACTCCTTCCCCTAAAGTATGGTTTGCAACTGGATTGTTTGAACAAATGAACCCTCCTCCGTACAATGTCTGAATGATCTTTCCTATTGCAAAGGCACCTAATTTCATATTATAACACATATCCTATGGATTTGTTTCTCGTTAAAGAATATTGTTCTTTTAACAATGCTGTAGCATTTCCTCGCAGTTGAAGTTGTTACCATCTGACACATCTTTTCACAAGAAATGTCAGTTGAAAGGCAGAGATCTGGATAATCAAGAGTGTTTAATTATACTGAGAGATGCATAAGTCTGAAAATCTGGTCTTCCAGATCAAAATCAAAGCATTACTCACATCAGAAGGCTTGCTGATCCTTCTTATTTCCTCAGTCTCTTCCTATCCTTGTGTGTCTTCTCAACTGTATATTAGAGAAATGCCCCAAAGGTAACGATACAAATGTTGTGTGCTAAAACTGTTCACGGATAGATGGTTGTTGTTTTTTTCCTTTGCAAGAGAAAAGATTTGCAAAACTAAGCAAAGCCATTTAAGTATCTCCCTGTACTGTTGTAACTTTCCTAAAATGCTCAGCCGTTCCCCTGTTTTATAATGCTGCAATACTGTTGTAAATGGCCCTTGCCCACCTCTAACATGCATTACAATAATGTAACTTACTCAAGAAAAGCAATCCATTTTGAGCATTGCAACCACTCAGCCTCCATTCAATTCAGAAACCTAATGAATTCATGGCAACCATACATCTGATCACTGCACTGGACACAAAAATGGACTCCTGTTTCTTATTCTTCTGGTGTTATAATGAACTCCCAAGGTTTCTGAAAAATGCTGCAAGCTCCTTATATAGCAATATGAGGTGTTTTTTTTAAATAATTTTTTTATTTTACTCAGAAAATTAAGGTAAAACACAAACTCTGAAAACAGAGAAAGAAATTTTACTAAAACAAAACAAAGATAGACAAAACCATAAAAAAGAAAGAATGTGCATTAATAAAGAGAAGAACACACATAATATAGCTCCCCCTAATTGAATACTGATAAATATATTGGAACAATATTAGTTTTCCCCTTTGCAAAACAGGCCCAGAATTTATAAACTTCTACCTCTACAGGTAGTCCTTACTTATGATCACAATTGAGCCCAGAATTTCTGTTACTAAGTGAGTTTTGACCCATTTTATGACCTTTCAACAGTTGCAACAGTTGTTAAGTGAATCACTGCAGTTGTTACTAACATGGTTGTTAATCTGGCTTCCCCATTGACTTTGCTTTGTTCTCTTTGTCCTTCACCATGTAGACACAGACGTAGATGTTCTTATTTTTGTTTTGCAAATATATTACTTTTATTCTTTCCTGGACTCCGGTCTTATTCTTGGGAATTGAGAGCAGGGAAACAAGATTCATTTCACCTCTAATTATTTTTCTCCACAACAGTTAGAAGGTCACAAAAGGTGATCACATGACCCTGGAACAGTGGGACACTGCAACTGTCATAAATATGAACCAGTTACCAAGCATCCAGATTTTGATCATGTGACCATGATGCTGCAACGGTTGTAAGCGTGAAAAACTGTCATAGTTCACTTTTTTCAGTGTCCTTGTAACTTTAAACAGTCACTAAATGAATGGTTACCTATAGTTGCAACCAATTTGATCTGTTATCTATCTACTGTATATAAAGGCAAAGTAGTTAACAGGTGAACCAAAAACAAAGTGAAACTTCAAATCCTTCTGTTAACAATCGATTATTGTATTTAACTCATAGGAAATCTCCAAAGGCTTCTTATCTACCATAAATCACCACAACCATGGTCTCTGATCCATCTGGGATCAAATATCTTTGTTTGATTCTTAATAGTAAAACATTTCCTTAAGATTTTGGTTGAGAACTTTCCTAAACAATTGTGTCTTATTCCCCAAAATCATAAACCTCTGTTGTCAATCCATTTTCCCCAAAACGTCCAGTCCAAATTGTTTTCCAGATAGATATAGTAAGTTTATTCCCCAAACAAACAAAATGTTAAAAAGTTATGATATTTATGTAGTTACTTACCAAGCACATCTAAAATATATTAAAGTAACCAAAATATCTTTACCATCCCCAAGGCATGTCACAACTCCTAATGTTTGGAAATTGAAAGTTGAAAAATTGTGACATGCCCTATAACCCCCAATCACCATCAGTCTGCTCAAGGAAGTCCAGTTCATCACTCATTAATTCGGTTAACTCCAAATCTGTAGAACCCATATCCCCTTCAGCCTTCTCCAACAAATCTGCAGTTTCCAAACCAAGTTCTTTTCTCCTTTAAATCTGCCAACAGCAATTTAGATTCCAATCCATCCAGCTGAGAGTTTGGTTTGGTCACAGTTGCTTGTGTCTGGATATCCTTTTTATCTTGATCTAAAACACGGGTGTCAAACTCGTGGCGTCACGTTGCTGTCACGTGACGTATCACGATGTTTTTTCCCTTCGCGGAGCTGGGGTGGGCGTGGCCTATGTGTGACGCATCCGGCCTGCAGGCCGCCAGTTTGACACCCCTGATCTAAAACCATTGTTATTTTATCAAACTTTTTGCCAAATGGGAGAAGGGGGGGGGGTATTTTGAGATATTTGAGGTGAAATCTGGAGTTAGTTAAAATAGGACTACTGCAATCAGTGGGAAATCTCAAAGTATCTTGTGTAAGTATTGTTAAATCTTGATTTCAGCTGGAATAGGTTTCCTATTTTGTTTCATTCCATATTAGAGGAAGTCGATAACTAGTCTGAGAAACATCAAATGATAGTGATGCTTTGCTTAGAGCTTAATTAGAAATTCAGCCTGAAAACACTTTACAAGAAAAGGCTTGCAAATAAGTTTATAAACGTTACTAGCACACATAAAATGAAATTGTACCTGTAACTAAGAGCATTATAATCAAATGCATCAGCAGTTACCACACAGCCCTGGGAAAACATGCAGCTGTTTTATCTTTCGCAAACAGATGCTGTGTTTGCAGCTCCAGATTCTCCAAAGCATTTGGACTTGAATCTGAATGTTGTACAGCCCTAATAATTCCTTGAAGTTATATTTGCAACCTGTCAACTTGCTCCACGAACTTGAATGACTGATACATAATAGGGTAATTTGCATAGTAAGCAATGCTTGGTTATGGTTAGCCCAACAGGCAGCAACTAGCAAATTTAGGACAAGGAATAAAAATGCTATTATGAATAAAACAGTGAGCATGTTTTTAAGTCTTTGCTTATTTATTTTATTGTGTGTTTATGCATATAGAACTAATTTTAGAGCCATTTAATCTGATAGGAACTAGCACTACAAATATCAGAAGAGGCATAATTCAATTTTTTGCAGGGTGCAGGTTTTATACCTGCAAAGTGTTTTTATCTCCAGTTCAGGGACTTCAGATAGCAACAGCAGGGGGAAATTGCTCTGAAATTTCATACCCTTCCCAGTAAAGTAATGGCAGACAGAAGTGGAGCTAGTGACTGTCGCAGAATGAAAGAGTCGGCGAGTATACGAAATCTTTATGATGTCTCTCTGGACAAGGAGAGGAATTGAGATTGCCCACAAGTGCTCCATACAGTTGCTTTTCTCAAAGAGACTGCAAGATAGCAGTCTACAGCAGGTTGCTAGCTCTGGGAGATGCGGGAATAGACATCTTTGCTCAAACTTTAGGGCTGTTTCAAAAGGACACTGGGTTTGCATACTTTTTTCTAATCACTTTCAGACTGCTTTTCAGGTGAACCTTTGGCTCAACAAAGTTTTACACTTTGGCTTAACAAAGTTTTACAGCACCTGGTCAGTTTCTGTCAACCCTTGGAGAAATATCTGATGATTTGCCTTTAATCCTTAGCAAAAGAAATTTTAAAAGTTTTAGGACATAAATTTGTTTTCTTTTGGAATAAATTAATGAAAAGAAAAAAAATAGGTATGTTGCTATCTCTGATAACTCAGTGGACCTCTGCTGATTAGGACTAAATGACAAGGATATGGAAAGGAGAGATAATTGGTTGTAAAGAGAAAGGGATAAATTACTAAAATTGTTTATATGGGATGAAAGCGGAAGTCAATCCTTTATATATGTCTTTAGTATATTCTCATTTCTTTTCTACTTTTTGTACTATTTTTCTCTCCTGCACTTTTTTCTTTTTATTGTTTTAGTTTACATTAGTTTTTATCATTTTAATTGTAATTTTTAATAAAATTACTATAAAAAATGAGTCTCAACCGCTATGGATTACATTGAGGTAGATGGCTTGAGACAAGATAGAATGTTACCTGCCGCACTATGAGTTAGCAGGGAAAAGTGCTTTCCAAGTCTTTTACATTCTCTGTGGAACACTGATTTTTAATTAAATGATATACAGAAGATTCTATTATCATAAGAATATAGGAAGAGCTATGCTGCATCCGTTCAAAGGACTATCCAGTTCAACAGAGCATTTAGTCAGTTAGTTGTCTGGGTAATAATCCCTTCTTACTGATATAATCTAGTGACTGGGCTTCAGCCCAGTGCTTTGTGTGAAAAAAAATAGGCTTTGTTACCCTGGAAAAAGGCCGAGATAAATAGTAGGGATCACTGTATATAAAAGGATATATGCTTTTTGAAAAGATTGATGTTTTGTAATAACATCAGTGTTCCTGTGGCAGCCCTTTTGTGAATGGGCAAACCCCCATAAATCTACAGCTATTTTATTTTATTATTTATATGCCGCCCATCTCCCTTAGAATTCTAGGCAACTTACGGATAGTAAAAAGATAAATAGAAAAGCAGCTAAAAATTTAAAACTATGCAAAAAGTCAGGAACCAAGATACAGATGATAGAGATATGAGGTCTTCTTAGCCCGTCAGTCACATCCAGTGGTGAGCACCTGTCTCGGGACCCTAAGCCACCTGGCAAAACCAAATGTTAATACCCTTCCAAAAGGCCAAAAGGATGGGAGCAGTTTTCAACTCCGGTAGAGTGTTTCACAGGGACGAAGTCACAGTGGAAAAGGCTCTTCTGCTTGACCCGTCCACCAGAATTCCTTTGCAGACAGGGTTCATAGCAAGCCTCTTCTTCTGGTGCAAGTGGGGCAGGCTAGCCCCAGGGACATCTATGGCATGTGCCTACCACCCCAAAACTACCTACCTAGCAGTTCAAAAGCATGCAAATGCAAGTAGATGAATAGGTACTGCATATAAGCATGTGGGAAGGTAACAGCGTTCCATGTTTCGCCACACACATTTTGCTGTGGCGTGATGTCATGCCAGCCACCTGACCACGGAAACATCTCCCAGGAACCCTAGCCCTAGTCTTCTTTGGCTTAAGGAATGGAGATGAGCACTGTCCCCTAAAGTCGGTCATAACTAGCAAGGTAAAACCTGTGGGGACCCCTTTACCCATTTACTCCCTAGCTCTCTTAAAGTTTCATGGGCTGTGGAGATCCAGAAAATTGGATTCATTTCCTAAACTGTAATTAAAATAGCCATGTTCGAGTGTGTTGTGTGAACACAACAATAGCAATAACTTTGATCCTCTAGCATACTGAAAAGATTAGATAAGCAAGATTGGTTCCTAACATAGGCATTAATATGAAGGAATGAGCAATCACATATGCATTTTCTACATCATTCCAAGACCTTTAATTACTGTAGTGTTATCATGCATTGAACTGCCAACTATTGAGAACGCATACAGTGCAAATACAATGCTGTGTTAGCATTGCGAACCATTTCTCACACATACTGTACCAAGTATCTCTGTCCAAAACAAAAAGAAAAACAATAGTGAGAATTTTGAATGGGAAGAAAAAGATGAATACACAAATACAACTGCTTGACAATCAAAAGAGTGTACTGTTCATAAAACGGGGCGGCTGATACGATTTGAGTTTGTAACACACATCTGTGAGAAGAAAAGAGGAGAGTTTATGAGGCATTCTACATCTATATTTAATTCATTGTTTTAGTGGACAGTTCATTAGTAATAATATTATCATGCTTGAAGGGATGTTCTTCCAGAGAAAGCAAAAAGCAGTTTAAGGCTACATAAAATAGTATTTTTGTGTTCATGTCGGAAGCACCAAAGCACTTCCAGGTTGAAAGAATTAACCAATGACATCACTTTTACCCGGGGAACGCCTGGTTTCATGTCCCCATTAATGTGCCCACTGAAGTGGTACCTATCTACCTACTTCTGATTACTCGCTTTCGAACTGCTAGATCGGCAGGAGCTGGAGTGAATGACAGGAGCTCACCCTGCCACACAGCTGCATTTGGGTCTCAAACGTGGGCTTGCTGATCATCAGTGTCCCAACCATGAGCAACCGTGCTCCTAGTAATAGTAAGTCTTGAAAATACATCTCTCTGTGTATATGGATGGGCATCATTTCATTGGAAAATAATATCACTGCATGAGAAGGTGTCCCAGTACGGGGATTGCACAGCACCAGGGAGAGGGCAGGCAGCGGGATTTATATGGAGGGCATCCAGTTGGGTGTTTTGGGTTACTACAGTATTCCCAGGAGACAATGCATCCAACTTTAGCCAGTTTATTAAATCATGTAATCCCTTGATTCACATCTAAGATTAGTCCCAATTCCTCAGAAGGACCATCTCAAAAGATACAGTAAAAAGGAGATGATCAGATGTGTGAAACATGCTGCCATAGGCTGCATCTGGCCAGTGATAAGCCAAGAGTTGTCCTGCAGGGCTGTCCCAGAGACGGCGAGGGACCGGCCCTTGCCACCCCAGCCCCGGCCTACCCAATCAGCTGTGACAACCAGGCCACGCCCACCCTGGCCCCCCAAGGGCAAACAAAATCCTAATATGGCGCGCAATGGGATCGAGTTTGACACCCCTGGCCTAGATCATGTGTTTTAGGGTATGCAAGCAATGCTGAAGTTTGCGGTATCAGAATCAATGTAGAAGGTTTTCTCATCCAATGTATCAAAAGCCATTACTGAAAAAAAGGCAGCCTAAATTTTATGCTGTAGTCTTGGGGATAAGCAAAACCAATTTTCTACCCGAGCACATTTAAATGCTTGTAAATTCTAGTTCTGCTTATAAAGATGTTATATGTTAATTTACTATTATTGTTAGAATAGTTGCCTGATTGTATACACCCTGACCTTTAGTGCTGTGTTTTTCAACCTTGGCAAGTTTAAGCTATGTGGACCAACTCCCAGAATTTCCCAGTCAGCTGGCTGGCTAAGGAATTCTGGGAGTTGAAGTCCACACAGCTTAAACTTGCCGGGGTTGAGGAACTCCGCTTTAATGAATCAGCTATGCCTATTGGATCTTGGCCAAGCAGATGATTAATTGCAGAAGTTATACTCGGATGTCTGAGAATTAAGCTAGTTAGAGCAGTGTAACTGAGAGAAAGAGGTCATTTAGCAGTAGCCTCATATTCACTTTGGCAAGAAATAAAATTACTTCTTTTTCTGCTTTATATAGGCACAGAAGCCCTTAAAAGATGAAGAAAACCTTTGTTTTTTTTAATTAAGATAAGAAAGTAATGTTGCTGCTCTTCTAGTTTTTAAGTTGCATGTCAGCATTTTCAAAATTTATGACGGGATCTCTGGCCAGGAATCTCTCATAAACTGCCTTTTCTGCTTTATGAGTTTAAATATTTATGTTGAAGTGTTATTATATTTATAGCAGAACCTTGACATCCTTTTCTCTTTTAAAAATCAGCTTAGAAATCTCTCAACATTTTATGGCTTAAATAAAATTTATAAGGCCACCAGTTTGTCTGGTAAATGTGTTTATAATCTGCTATTCAGCCAGATGAGACATGCCCATCACTTCCTTAAAAATCTTTCTGGCTGACAAGAGTTTTGTACTCAACTTCCTAATTACAACTACTCTTCAGGTTAATAGGCTGAAATAATATGGCATCATAGGAGATTTCCTTTAGGCAGAGAAGTTTTTGTGCCATCTCATTTCATGCAGAAATCCCAATAGCGTGGGCACCCATTGTGAGAAAAAAATCTTAAGACTTCCAAATACAAAATTATTGGTGCTTTGTGTTCATAGAAAAGTGTGACATACATAGTTTAAGTGTATCAAGTGAATAAATGAATGAGTAAGAATAATAGTATTTTTGAGAAGAAGAAAAAAACTAACCCGTGGATAAGCTGAAACATCTATTATTTTGTCATGGCTAAACTGGGTGAAATCTAGAATAAAGAGTTTTAATAAATGGTGTCCCAAAGGTGCTTTTTCCAGAGGCAACTGGACTTTCTTGTTTTTGAAGACATTTTGCTTCTCATCCAAGAAGCTTCTTCAGTTCTGACTGGGTGGGGAATGGAAGGATATATATTCCTTGCAGACAGCTGGTCATTTGCATTCTTTTAGAGAGTGCACTTGGAGGTTTTTGAGGCCACTTGGAGGTTTGTCTATGTCCTCGGGTCA
This sequence comes from Thermophis baileyi, assembly GCA_003457575.1. NCBI lineage: Eukaryota > Metazoa > Chordata > Lepidosauria > Squamata > Dipsadidae > Thermophis > Thermophis baileyi. Next base: position 632,606 of record QLTV01012194.1, read on the forward strand.
CCTGAGTAGTGCAAATGGGAGTGGGGCCTTTTTGGAACTGCTGACATTCTCATCGTGCAGGTCATGGTTGTCCCAAATGTGCTTTTTCAGGAGGCAGCTGTTCTTTCAGCAGTTCCAAGAAGGCTCCACACCATTTGTACTACTTACCATGATCTGTATGACTGAGAATCTCCATAGACCATAAACAGTGTCATCCTGTAATTTATACAGGGAAAAGAAGGCTACTGTATTGCCCCTAAAGTACATGATCCAAATATCTGATGTAGTTGTTTTTTGTAAGTAATTTAAAAAAAAAAAAAAAAGATTATTTTAGTGTGTTTTAATTAATAACAAAAAGAAAAAGAAGGAAACACAGAAGAGAAAAAAGTAACATATGAAAAGTGGTTTAACAAAAAAAGTGAAAGAGAACAGAGAAAGAGAACAATATGTTGTAACAGTAGCAACAATAGTAGCCTTTGCAAGCTGATCATCCAGTTTTGGTCTCAGCAAGTCCTTGAGGGTCATCTACATATAGCTGTGGTGTCAAGGCCCGCGGGCTGAATCCGGCCCACGGGGTGCTTAGATCTGGCCCACAGGGCCACCCTGGAAACAGCTGATCTACAACCTGGTGGCGGCTGGCAGCGTGCTGGAGGAGTCCGTCGCAGTCAAAAAGGGAGCTTGGGGCCACATGCGACACGAGAGACATCGATCTGGCCACGCCACCCTGGCCATGCCCACACACCACAAGGCGCCCCCAACATGAGTGATGTCAAGCTGGCCACGCCCATCCCGGCCACGCCCACGCATCCACCCTGAGGTCAAACACAACCCTGATGCAGCTCTCAATGAAATTGAGTTTGACACCCCTGACGTACAGTGAAAACACTGCAACTGTGAGGAACATAAGGAGCAATTTCAGTACAGATAGTCCTTGGTTAACAACAGTAATAAGGACTTGGAACTCTGTCACTAAGCAATGAAATCGTAAAGTGCAACACCATGTGATCATACCAGCTTACAATGGCAGTTGTAATTACTACAAGCTAAAAAATAGAAAGTGCAGAAAAGAAAAAAGGAAAAATGGAAAAGAAAAAATAAGAATATAGTAAAGAAAAAGAAATATATATATAAAGAAATGACTTCCCCCATCATCACACATATAAATGATTTTAGTAATGTTTATCACCTCTTAAAATACAACAAATGATAAATTCTCCTCCCATATCTCATCTCTTACCTATGATCAAATCATTAAAGCCTCATTGTTTCAGTCCTTATCAGCAAAAGTCCATTAAAGGTTACTAGAGATAATAACATACCTATTTTAACCTTGATGAAAATAATCCTGCTTTATATTTCTTCCTTTTATTTTTAACAATCTTGATCTTTAGTCTTTCAAATAAAAAAACTTGAGTTCTTTTCATTTTTTTCTTTGACTTCTCACAAAATTCTCTAAAGCTTTAACAAGCCTCTATTGTAAATCCAATATAGAACAATTATGCAGGTATGTTATTTGACTTGTTATTTATATATCCCTTTTAATTGTAAAGAGATCAACCAGTTTATTTTGTATATCTACTGTAGCCTCTTTCCATATCATTCTTGTAACCTGTCATTTTAAAATTTACTTTCAGAGCAGTCTCAATCTTCTCTGGTAAAAAGTGTTCCTCTTCCACAACTTCTTTTAAACACAATCTATCTATAATGACAGACACTTTTAAAATTAATGTCTGGGTCCATTGTTCAAAAATATCCTTCCATAAAATGTTTTGCTCAGTTCTATATTAGAAGGTCAAATTTAAGTGTTCTCCTTTAATTGTAATATTTAGTTCCTTCTGGTTCCCTCTAGTGTTCAGCCTTCAAAGTCTCATCCTATCAGACCTTTTTTATTAAGAGAATTTTTAAAAAAGCATTTTCCCATGAGAAGTGTTTTTATAATTAATTCCAAATTCTTATTTCAAATCCGTATCGATCCTTAGTCCATTTGTAACTTTCCAGTATCAAAATTGTAATCACCCTTTTTGCTGTTTATTCCAAAAGAAAAAGAATTTAAGTCCTGAAACTTGTATTTAAAATTTATTTTGCTAAGAATTAAAGGTAAATCACCAGGTGCTATAAAACTTGTTGAGCCAAATATTCCTATTAGCTGAAAAGCAGTTAACAAGCAATTTCTGAAAGTGTTTATAAAAAAAGTATGTTAAATGTCCTTAAAGGCACCAAACATGGTTTGAGCAAGATGACTATTCCCTCATCTCCCAGTCTCTAAACCCATCAGAAACCACTGTCTTGTGGTCTCCTTGCAAGAAGCAACTGTATGGAGCATTTGTGGGTGATTTCAAGTCATCATCTTGTCCAGAGCGGAATTACGAAGAGCCAATTTACTCACCGGCTTACTGTGGTTGTCCGCTCCATTTTTAGCGGAGCCATCTTCTCAATTTTTTAAACTTATATTCATTTATGTAACCAAATATGTGTTTGGGAATTCAGATTCTTCTGTAACATACTTTGTTATTTAAGCTAAGTGCTCTGCTCCAATTGACAAGATACATAATTAGCCACGTGAACATAAAAGTAGGTCTCTGCGCCTTGGGCTCCAGGCTTTGCTTCTGGAGAAAATCAGCTGTGGAATTGTCATTCCTTCTGAGGCAAGCAGCTCTGAAATTCTTTCTTTTTCAGTTCCTTAGCATGAAAAATGAGTTGATAGCAATAGCAATAACACTTAGAGTTATATACTGCTCCACAGTGCTTTATAGCACTCTCTGAGCAGTTTACAACGTTAGCATATTATCCTCAACAATCTGAGTACTCATTTTACCGACCTCAGAAGGATGGAACTCTAAGTCAACCTTGAGCCAGTCCAGATCGAACTCCTGACAGTGGGCAGAGTTATCCTGCATCACTGCATTCTAACCACTCTGCCACCATGGCTCTTGATCCTGAGAATAACATGATACCGCTTCATAATGCTTTACAGCCCTCTGTAAGCAGTTTACAAAATCAGCATATTGCCTTCAACAATCTGGGTCCTCATTTTACCGACCTCAGAAGGATGGAAGGCTGAGTCAACCTTGAGCCGGTCAACAGAATTAGCCTGCAATACTGCATTCTAACCACTGTGCCACCACAGCTCTTATATGACTGGATATGTAATTTGCCATCAATTACTCATGAAATTTGTACGGGTTATCAGCAGTAGATAACTACCCAAAAATATAATGGCAGAAGCTTGCCTGAAACTGCACATTGCATTGTAGTATTATCTCAACTTATAGGAATGATGGCATCAGTTTCAGCAATGGCAGGTTAAGCCTGCAAAACATTTTGATATTGCAGGCAGCTGTGTGTACAATACATTGGCAACTATGATAATTATGCCTTAATCCTATCTGGAGCATTAGTGAGGATCATGAAGTATTTAAGAATGTGAAGTAATTTCTTTGCCAGCATAGTAAATATTAGATCTCTGAGCTGAGAGCAATCAAACATTCCCTTGGCTCACAGTAGTTGTGCTGAGAGCAATAATATGTTCTCTTGACTTGCTCTATATGAGACTATCACAGCCCACAGCAGAATTGTGGCTGTCTTAGAATTTCCCAGTTCAATGGTCTGTTTTTTTTACAAGTAGATGCCAAATTAAAGCAATAATCATAGTACACTTACAAAATCTTGTTAGTTAATCTAGAATAGTTCACTACCTTATTTGTGCAGGTTAATTACTTCTTAAAACAGTGTTTCCCAAAGTTTTTCCTTCATTATCGGAAATTGATTATCAGAAAGCCCCGTTTATCGCTTATAAGAAAATTCTTCTTTAAATATCCCTCTTGTGATTGGATGATGAGTTTGGGTGTCGTTACCCAAAGAAAAATCACTTTTATCCAATTCTGGATAATTTACTCAAGTTTGGGAAGCGCTGCCTTTAAAGCATAACTTCAGTACTTAATATCATACTCAGCAGGAGGCTTCCAAGACCATTCTGGGAATGAGATCTGGAGTTAAAGAAATGAGTTAGCCCAGTGGTTCTCAACCTTTCTAATGCCGCGACAACCCCCGCCGCCGCGACACCGCCACCGTGACACTCTCCCCGCCCCCTCCCCGCACGGGATGAGGTGACAAAGGGGGCGTGGCACCAGGGGTGAAATGCTCCCAGTTCGGGCTTGCCTGCGGGTCGCCGAACAGCTGATAGCAATGGAAGCGGGAGACTTCGCCCAGACGCCGCCATTTGGGTTCTTTTACCCTCTGCGCATGTGCAAAGCGTTCTGCGCATGCGCAGAGGGTAAAAGAACCCAAATGGCGGCGTCCGGGCAGGTGGGCGAAGTCTCCCGCTTCTGTAGCTACCGGCTGTCCAGCGACCCGCAGGCACGGCCGAACCGGGAGCATTTCACCCCTGCAAGTGACGGTGGCACCAGGATGGCGGGCTAACGCGCGTGGCGACCCCTGTGAAATGGTCGTTCAACCCCCAAAGGGGTCGCGACCCACAGGTTGAGAACCGCTGAGTTAGCCATTCTGGGTTAATATTCAGTACATGGGAATATTCTCAAAAATATTCCCATGCACCTCAGATTATCCCAGATCCCATGCCCTCTTATCATCTGACATGGGAAATTGTAAATGTTCCTTTTGGGTTTTAATCCAAAAAGAAGAGGGAATTGGCAAAAATATTAGGACGCTGGGAGGATGAAATGGGCCAAAGTTCAGAGAAATCAGAGGACTCCCATTTTGCTTTACACAAGACTGGGATGAAACTTATAGGAGCGTAAAGCGTTAACAAGGACATGAAGCCTCCCAAATTGTGCAGAAGACAGTCCTGAGGTTTTTCCATACAAAATGTTTGCTGTGATTTGAGAAATTTATACATCGTAAAATTTCGCTTCATTGTCCAATCGATGAGGAGAAGCAGCCTGAGGATGGTTTATAGAATTCCAAAGCTTCCAAGTTAATTTTTTGTTTCCTTTTCTTTTAAAGTGCCTTGCCACCTGGGAGTCCTACTTGACCTCTCAAACTGCAGCAGATATTACCTTGGAAGAAGAATCTGAAGATCAGTCTTGATCGAGGCATCCTCCTCTGAATTGTTCTTCACCAAAGAATTACTTTATATTTGAGATGAAATTCAATTTATTGTGTAGAGATATTAAGATTCGAGAGTGGGAGAGTAAGCTTATTGAAATGTCAGGTATTCTATTATCCCGGACTTTATTTGAATCATGGTTTGTGTATGTGTTTTTGGTAGTGGGGGGGAAGAAAGAGAGAGGCCCAGTTCAGATGTAACAATAACCTCATTTAATACTGTGGGGGCAAGTTTAGAACTTCAATTCATGCAGCCCTGCCTCCTCTCCTTTTGATGGAAATACAATTACATTAGAATTTTTCCCTTCAGTTCTACAATGACTATAGCTTAATACTAAATCCAAACCAACAACTGAGAAACAAGTCCGTTTCTGAGACAGCCAGTTTCAGTGAATTTAGTTTTACTTAGGTCTACTCAAAATAAACTCAGAGAAAGCAATGAGAGGGAGACATTATATTCTTTCTTGTAACATTAAACTGTGATAGTAACACCTTACAACTATGATTTAGCACTAAACTATGGGTTGTAACACTTTCTTATAATACTTAACAATGGTTATATACAAATTGGGCCACTGAGGTGAGAATATATGATTGCCAGAATTTTTCTGGAGATATTTTGGTTTTTGTTTTTTTAATACTGTGCAATTTGAATATAAAATATTTTAAATATGCATTTTAATAATAAAAAGTTGAATAGGAATTTCTTAATTTTCTCTTTATGATTATAGCTATGCTCTAACCTGGCCGTTATTCTAAAGTTTCATAATAATGTTCAAATGAACATTACATTTAATGCATTATAGTGACAATGAATACGGGTGGCAAAACGGTTGCATTTTTCCGCTCTTATTGCATCGGCTGATTCTCGCCCAGCCGCCCTGTTCAAGGTAACTCGTTCCCTCCTTAACATTGAGGGAAAGGAGGAACCTTTGCAGGGGAGAGCTGAGGAATTTGTACAGTATTTGGCGGATAAAGTCGCTCAGATTCGGATGGACCTGGACTCTGATTGGGCAAGTCAAGCTGAGATGACAGGGGCAGGTCTTAATCCAATTTTGTGGGAGGAGTTTGAGCCTGTGACTCCTGAGGAAGTGGACAAGGCTATTGGCGCGATGAGCTCCTCCACTTGTTTATTGGACCCGTGCCCCTCCTGGCTGGCCTCTGCCAGCAGGGGGGGTGACACGAGGCTGGCTCCAGGCTGTAATCAATGCCTCCTTGAGA
>QLTV01012194.1:644018-655516 GCA_003457575.1 Thermophis baileyi
CCTCATCTATCTGTATTCACCTTGATTATGTTTATGTTTATACCTATACCTGCTATCTTGTACATGTTTGACAAACAAACAAACAAATAAATAAATAAATAGAAGAGAAGGACCAGGGGAGACATGATAACAGTGTTCCAATATTTGAGGGGCTGCCAAAGAGAGGAGGGGGTCAAGCTATTTTCCAAAGCACTTGAAGGCCAGACAAGGAATAATCGATGGAAACTGATCAAGGAGAGATTCAACCTAGAAATAAGGAGGAACTTTCTGACAGTGAGAACAATCAACCAATGGAACGGCTTGCCTTCGGAAGTTGTGGGAGCTTCATCACTCGAGACTTTCCAGAAGAGATTGAACTGCCATTTGTCAGAAAGGTGTAGGGTCTCCTGCTTGAGTGGGGGGTTGGACTAGATGACCTACAGGGTCCCTTCCAACTCTGTTAATCTGTATCTGTAATCAGAGTGCATTGCAATAATCCAACTGATAAGCATCAGGCATGAGCGGACTTGAGCAAGTCTTCCTGATCTAGGAAAGGACACAAGGGCACCAAATGAATTTGTGCAAAAGCCTTCCTGGCCACAGCTGCCAGGACCAGTTGTAAGTCTAGGTTGGTTGCACACATCAGTAGAACAGAAAGGAACAAACAAACAAACAAAATCCCGAAGGAAAGCAAACCTGGGAAATTAAAAATGGAACCATGCCATTAAAGCAGAGGTCTTCAAACTTGGCAACTTTAAGACTTGTGGACTTCAACTCCCAGAATTCTGGGAGTTGAAGTCCACAAGTCTTAAAGTTGCCAAGTTTGGGGACCCCTGCATTAAAGGGATTTGTATTTCCAAAGCACTTTTAGTAGGACAACAAGTAATGCGTTGAAGCTCATCAAACAGAGATCCAACCTGGAGCTAAGGAGAACTTTCCTGACACAACAATCAATGAAACAATTTGCCTCAAGGAGTTGTGGGTGCTCTATCACTGCTGGTTTTCAAGGAAAGACTTGGATAACCATTTGTCCAAGATGGTATATAATCTCTTGCCTTGGGAAGGGAGTTGGACTAGATGACTTCTAAGGTCCTCTTTAGCCCTATGATTCTATGTCTATAGAATCTATATATGTCTATATCTATGTTCCTTACACTTCATTCAATTATGGATCAACATGTAATTCTTGCATTACTGGGTTTCTGATTGCAGATGTTGGCATGTTTGTTTTTATAGGTATCAATGGGAGAAAATACAATTTCATTTGTGTACATTTCAAGCAGCAGACCAGCAACATTTTAAAACATTTAAAAGGAAGAAGAGAGTTCTAGCAATAAGCTTGTTACCATGTGTTTTGGGCAATCACTCCATGGAAATCTAAAGGGCAAAATGATGCTTTTGCTTTGCTGGTTCCAACACCTACACCGTAGTGTTACACAATTTCATTTCCTTTTTCCTTGATTCATCTCTTACTGGGCCTAGAACCAGAATTAGTTCCAGTAGCTAAACCATCTGCTTGTAGTCATTAATTCAGAAATGATGAAAGATTGGAGGGGGAAGAGGAAGAGAGAGATGAAGGGTGGAAGATTATAGCCACGAATCACAGCACTGCATGCTTGAAATTCAATTATCTTTGCTATTTCAGAAGAAATAAATACAGCAGGATTGGATGGTTGTTTGCTTGATTTATGGGCAAATAGACTGACAGCCAGCTAGATGGGAAGGAGGAATGAGAGGATGAATATAAAAACAGATATGTAGCAATATTGTGTAGCCACTCTTCCCTTTATAACCAGTACAGGATTCCAAGTACCCTACATTTCCCAGATGGTGTCCTTCAGATATCACAAGATCACAATTCCTGACATACAAGTCATTGACTACAGTAGTTGAAAATAATGGAAATTGTGGCTGATCTAGCGGATATAATGATGGAGAAGGTGCTGATTTTGTCTGCAGTTCCTGTTTTTTTTAAATAATATCTAGTCCCATGGATGAATGTTTTAAAATATTTCATATCTACTAGAAGAAACATCCATCGTCTTATAATTTGAGATTTTAAAATGAAATTGATTCACTATTAATGTCACATTTAGCAGGAGTAGATAAGATTGTGTGTCTCTCTCTGTGTGTGTGTGTGTGTGTGTGTGTGTGTATGTTCATTCATTTTCAGAGATATGCTGGTACAACTTGGGCTCGAGTTACAAGCATCATTAGTTTGTATTTGCAGGCTCATGGTGAGCGGAAAATGTGACCAGAAGCCCTGAGTTATAGGCATAGAAAAAAACCAATGCCAAGTGAAATTGCAAGCCTTACAGTAGTTCTGACTAAACTGTGATGCTGAAAGCCAATTCCAAGGATTTGCGAGAGGAAAATCACTAATTCATTAGACAAAATGAAAAATGAACAGGAGAATTGGCTAAAATATATTTCTCTCAGAAGTCCTACATTTCAGTTTGCAGCCCATTTAACTAAAGGTATGAATTAGTTCAGACTTCAGAGTGAATTGCAAACTCTGACATGACAAGCATAGGAAGTCTGGGAGGAAATCTGAAATCACTCCCATGTATTCATAATTAAGGCAGTGTAAGAACTCCAGCCCCCATCAATAAAAACATCAATACATCTGTCTCCTTTTACAAAAATTATATCAAAAATAAAACTATAGAAAAGGCAAAAGCAATTTATTTCTGATCAAACTGAATTGAATTGTTTAAAAAACACATATTTTTTAGTACACTGTCTAAGGCAGTGTCCAAACTCATTTTGGTTCAGCTGTTACCGCTGCAAACTGTCTGTTCTCTGTTTCTTCCTGAATAGTTAGAAATCACTCTTACATAAGGAAATCACCTTCTCTATATCTCATTATAGGGAGAACATGAGCATCTGATGCCCTATTCTTCTGAAAGGGCAGCAATGCTGCTAAGACAGGCATCTCAGATCAGAAAGAAGATGGCTTTAACGGAATAAGTCCAGTTGCTGATTTAAATTATCTAAACATTCTCTTTAAAAAAAAAACTGGCAAAAATACAAAGTAGATGTGATGCCTTGAAGGGGTACTTTGATCAAAGCCTCAATCAACATGCCCTTTGAGGCTTCTCTGTAAAGCTTAATCATTATTTTGTTGACCTTCAGTGGTCTACATGCACAGAAGATTCTTCTGCCACCATTTTGGCTGAAGCAATTGGGAGAAGCACAGCAGTCCATCTTGATAATCCTGCCACTGATTTGGTATCTCAAAAGTCCAATCCTTTGACACACGGTTGTCCGTGAGCAAAACTCCCTCCCGCCTCCGATAGGAACTTGCCCTCGCCAGGTGCTTTCTGGAGTCTTTCTGCTCTCTGGGCTTGATCGCGACCATTCCTGGCTTTGGAGGTGATTTCTCCGTGTCTTCCCTTAGTGGGCGACTCCTCGGCTTGCCCCCCATTCCATTCCACCCTGTAGAGTACCCGCCTGTGTGCGCAGGGCGCGTTTGGAAGAGACAAGGAAGCGTGTGCCCGGCTGCTTCTGCCGCTGAGCCCAGCTAGAAGTTTGGCTGTCAGCTCGGCTTCCTCAGGCAGCCCGTGAAAGTTTCCTCCCCCTCCCGCTTCGCTTCAGAGCCAGAGGCGAGGGAGGGTCAGTCTCCTTACCCGGTTGCCTGTGCTCCGCCGTTTTCATCAAGTGTGTGTGTGTGTGTGTGACAGAGAGAGAGAGAGAGAGAGAGAGAAACGGCGGAGAGGAAACTCTTTCAAACAGTGTTGCCTGCAATTCTTGTTACTCCCCTCCATCATTTCTCTTTCTCTCTCTCTCTCTCTCTCTCTCTCACATACTCACACACAGACAGACATTTGATCGCTTGAAAGGGACAGGCTGCACTTTGCTTCTATCGTAAGCACGCGCTTCCCACAATCACCTGTCCTTTTCTCAAGCAGCAGCAGCCAGGTAGAGGGGGGTGGGCGATTCCAACGGGCCACATGGCTTTCTGCCTCATTGTAGCAGGAGCCTAAGCAACATCCGCGGAGTGCAAGCCGTGGTCGCTGCTTGCTCCATAACCACAAGGTGAGCTGCAGAACAGAGGGGCCCTCAGCTGCAAGGTTGCCTAGTGCTGTGGGCAGAGCTGGGGCTAGCAAGAGTGCACTGAAAATATCTCCAGGCACCCGGAGAGACAGAACTTCCGGCCCTCGCTGGATCAGCTGATCCGCGGGCTGAGGTTAAGGGGCCCAGCAGCCTTGAGGTGACCAGGGAAGGGAAGGGCTGCCTCCTGTGCTGGCCACGCCTACCTCTTCACTAGGGCTTATTTTTGGGGGAGGGCATATATTTACGCCCACCCCAAAAATCAGGCTTGGCCTTATTTTCAGGACATGTCGTATTTTCGGGGAAACACGGAAGGACTTCCACTCCATAAAGAAAGACAATTTTCTACTGTCTCGCTCCACTTTCTTCAATCTATCCAAGACACAAAATGGACTTTGATTCCAACCTCCAATTGGAAAAGGTGAATATGACAATTTGCCCTTATGTCAGGAAAGAGTGTAATGATTAAACTGGTAGCAAGAAATGGAATAAAAATTATGTTTCTCGATTTATATCAACTTGATCTCTATTGGTATGACTAGCAGCTCTTGGAGTAGGTTGGCTATGTTTTCCACTTGGTAATTTTTCTTTTTCTGTCCCAGTAGCTTGCAATGGTCGCTCTGGAATCTACAAATCTCCTGTGGTTCATTGACTTGTTGTGTGGCTATTAGCTTGATGAAGCATACTGAGAACGCAGCAACAAAATGACTTTTTTTTCCCCTTCAAACTGAGGGTCTCTATCATTGTACCTTAACTGTTTTATGGATTGTAGAATCACTGCCTCACGGCAATAGCAAAGATGCAGTTTATTTATTGTTTTTAATCCTGAGTTTGATTGGTAATATGCAGGCAGGTTTATCCACACAGATCTCACAGGAAAACACTGATTCTCCCATCAGATGACAAAGATGCAAATATCCTGTTCCCATTACAATGCTTTCCTAGCTGAGTCTCCTCTTTATAAAACAAACATTGACAAACAGAAAATCAACTCATCAGCAAGAAGGCCAGGCTACGAGTATTTCCCTTGGGAAACATTAAATGTATGGATCTCTGTCTTTTTAATGATTACACTGAAGCATGTATAACTAACTGTCTGATAAAATGTGATCCTAATCAGAAAAAGGGGAGAAGGAGACCCACTATTAGAGCTTACGCATTTGGGCTGCAAACAACTTTGAAATAGAAAGCTCTATTGCTGCCATCTCGGGGTCATCAGGAATTTTGCAGTCCATAGCTACTAATTGTAATCAATCCTTTCTATTGCAAAAAACAAAACAAAAAAACAGAGAAAGAAAAAGCAGGAGTTAAGAATGAAGGCTGGTCTTTTTTTTTAAAGTGGGAAAAGCAGATTGTTCGCTGTTTATGTAATACCGTATGGTCATCATAAATAAACAAGGCTACTCTTATTTAACTGTAAATCTTTGATCATTTCATAAAGAACAAACAAGGTGCCAGAAAGCTTTAGAAGAAACCTGAAAGTTTTCACAATGAGCAAAGCAATCTTTTCCCACTGTTGACTAGAAACAGGATTTCCCATTATAGAACTGCTCCAAAATTGACTGCAGAAGGAAAAAAATCCAAGTTTTAGTCTTCACTGAGGCTACAATGCCATAGAGTACTTTTTAAAAAACCTTTCATCTTCCCTACTATTACTGTAGGTAAGAATGACTATTTCCTTGTCTCCAGAAAGCTTGGTGTATATTTTGTGTCCCCCCCCCCCCAAAAAAAAAATCTGCAGGAGTCTTCCTTCAACTAAGGGGACAGAAGCCTGAAGAGTCTATTGAAGCTTGTATAAGTGCCAGATTATGAAAGCAGATGACAAGCCAATTTCAGAAGGTCACAGTATATGAAAATAAAAGAATAAAGAGAGGGGGCTAAACAGAGTAACAGGCAAAAGCAGGCGGTACAAAAAGGAAGAAGACTGAGGGAAACTTCCTGTTTACTCTGCCCCTGGGAGAACATCTTGTGGCAGTAGAAGGAATATTGATGAATGAATGAAATGTTTCTTGTTGATATTTTCCTCTTCCCACCAGAAATATAAAATATTTGGGACAATGATGTTTGAGGGAGAGTGGTGCGGTGGCCTAGAGGTAGAGCTCTAGCCTCACAATCAGGAGGCTGTGAGTTCGATCCTAGGTAGAGGCAGATATTTCTCTCTCTGGGCACAATGAGAACATATCTGCTGAATATAACTCCGCATTGGTGACAGGAAGGGTATCCGGCCAGTAAACACTCAGCTCCATTCAGTTGCCCAGACTCCACCCCGCAAGAGATTATGGGGTCATTAAAAGAAGATGATGAATGATGTTTGAGGGAGGTTAGGTCCATCCATAGGCTAACATAACTCCATGTTAACTGATGAGAAGAGCCATCAGTCTACACATTGGCTAATGCAGCTCTAAGCTGGCCAAGCAAATTAGACTCAGGCCAGCACAGCTCCACATTAGCCGATGAAGCGGCCATTACCCTAAGGAGGCTTTTGGTCCATTGGTGAGAGATACTGTTCAGATCATGCTGTCTGTCCTAAGGGCTATTTCCCCCTTAAAGTGTCTTTTTTTTCTTCCTCCTCTTCTTCCATTATGTTTTATATTTTGTTTCTTTTCTCAAACTATTCTGAAAAATTTCTAAAGCAAAGGAGCAGCTTCTTTGACATGTTTTACTTAACTTCTGGGCTTTGCTGAATAGCTTCTAAAGAGCATACTGTTCTTATGTTCCTTCAAATCTCTTGCCCTACTTCCTTCTGTGTAATGGAGGGTCACTGATTCATTCCCACACAGAGGTTTAAAAAGAGTTCAAGAAATCATGCTTTGTGCTCTCCCTGTCACTTATCATAATTACTCTTGCAGAATAGTGAGTTGCAAACCAAGCGCAATGTAAATTGCTACAGTCTAAAAAATATATTAGTTTTTACTATGTTTATTCTCTGCAATGCAGAGAGATAATTTCTCCATTTTCATCCATCTGCTTCATCTTGTATAGTTATGGAATATTTGGGACCCACCCAAAAACAAAAATAAAAGACAAATGGATGTAGTCTTCCATTCTGCCCAGATTACAGTACAGTATGGTACCTCTTTAAAAATTTCTTCTCTATTTCTCCCTATCTAGAGATGCCATGATATCCCCCTGCTCTTTCTTTGTTTCTCTTCTCCAATTTTATAATCTTCTGTTTATATTCACAAGGCCTGTTCAATCAGTCCAATATCCTACCCTTTCTAATCCATTAACCACCTATGCAAAAATGGGCACTCTTCATTAGCAGAATATTCGAGACTTGCATACAATGTTTTTGTAAATATAATTATGCAAATTCTTGCAAATGAGAGATTATTCAAATGAGTGATTCAGTTGGGTTCAGATGCTGTAAATGAAGCAGGTGAATGAAAGAACAGGAAACTGTCTCAGAGACAGGAAACAAAAGGCAGAAATAAATAGAGACTAAAATATCACTTCTAGAACTTTCATGGTGATGGATATTGTTTTCTGTGTATAACTGAAATGGAGGCAATTGCTAGAGCAGTTTTGCAGCAGTCTGTTGGTGTGGAATGTATTTTGAAGAAAAAGCTTCAAAATGTAACCACCACACTCAGAATTGTCTTGTCTGTGTCCATTTCAGGAGAGTGAAGTTTTTCAAAACTGAAACTAATAAACAGCTATTTGAGTTTGACAACTAGTCAAGAAGAATTTAATGGTCTGATCAGAACTGCAATTGAAAGTGATATTTTTCACTCTTTGAACACTGATAAACTGATAGCAGTATTTGAGGGACAGAAAGTAAAGAAAAAAGCTTTCAGATATAAAAACAGTTTCTCTATGTTCCAGAAAGCATCTCTCTCTCTAAAGAAGAATTGGATTTAAAAAAAAAAAGAGTAGCTAAATATTTATTTATTTCTTCTAGAAATATCTAATTTTAGTTCAAGTCTTGGGCATACATTGTTTGAACATCTTATTCTGCATAGTTTCATCTGCAATGTAAATTCAGGGCTAGTAGTGAAGAGCCCCATGCCAGGTGTTGCATTAAGCACCCAAATTTCTTAAACAAGGACTGGCAGATGACTGGAGAGAGAGCAAAAAAGAAACTTTTAGTATGCTGGCCCTTGACCAAATCAATAGTATTGATCGTTTGAAACTATTAGGCTGGTGGTATTGTTGGCCTAACCCAAAGCTGGGTGTTTGTTTCATCTGATGCGAGTTAGCCAATAATCACACAAACGTGGGTGGGAATAAGTATGTATACATGACATCTGCCATTCTGATAGGTTGAATACCTTTACCTCATCATACGCCTTAACTTTTGGCGGGCTTTCTCTGCCTCAGGGCAGATTTTCCTAGGTTCCTCATGGGGGTGCTGTAGTGACTATGTAACTTTTTTTTTTCTTTCCAGGAACTTCCAGCAGAAGTTCTTGTGGTGCCATTGGTATTTGGGATAAAGGTTTATTCCAGAAATGAGCAATAGCAATAGCACTTAGACTTATATACCGCTTCATAGTGCTTTACAGCCCTCTCTAAGCGGTTCACAGAGTCAGCATATTGCCCCCAACAATCTGGGTCCTCATTTTACCCACCTCGGAAGGATGTAAGGCTGAGTCAACCTTGAGCCGGTGAGATTTGAACCGCCGAACTGCAGCTAGCAGTCAGCTGAAGCAGCCTGCAGTGCTGCACTCTAACCACTGCGCCACCTCAGATAGAAATTGTTTCAACATGGAAAGAGGTTGTGCAGGATAATAGGAAACTTAAGAACTGATGAGGGTCAGGCTGAAGATCAAGGAATGTCAACGTGGCTGCAGACAGTTGCTAAGGGCATGCTGGCTGGGGAATTCTGGGAGTTGAAGTCCATAACTCTTAAAGTTGCTGAGGTTGACAAACACTATTTAGACGGAAAACAGGCAGAAACCTGTTCACCCCACTCTCAAACCAGTCCAATCCACTAGGAAACGAGGGGTTCTAGAGGTACTTGACGACACGCATAGAGAACAAAATATCTTGCTAAGACAGTTGAATGCCATAAAAGAGAACATGGATCCCTCTGCAATTGTTTGATTTTCCTGCAATTTGAAAAATGTGGAGTTTGCAACAGTCTTTTCTTTCTCGTTCTCCTGATGATTCTGACAAGTCATGGAAATGTCTTTGCCACTTCCTGGCTGTGCAGCGACTTTCAAAGTGACACAAGGCCAGAAGTAAGTGGAGTTTCAGATTCTGTCTATGGAGCTTTACAGAGCCAATCTCATCTCAAACAATTACTGCAGGCCATGGCAGCTAACGTTTAATTCCCAGAGATACTTTGCAGGCAACTCTCAGTACAGAGGCAGAGAGAAGGTGAGTTTGAAATATGTGAAAAAGATGGCTTCATAGTCAAATAAATGGTGTTGTGGGCTGAGAAGCAACTATTGTATGTAATGGGGACAAAAAGTGGAAATTATAATTCACAGAACCTCACAAGAAAATAAGGTCCCCTTCCACAATGGTCTTAGCAATACAATAATTGTCAGTAACTCTCCATTTTTCATAACTTCACTCCAAGGAATCATTTGACCAAAGAATGTGGCCCCTATAGTAGAAGTAAAACATCATTTTCCCCCCCAAGAAAGACATTCATATGTTTACAGAAACACTGTTGTTATATTACTGATTAGCAGTATGTTTTTAAAACTTAATTAAACGTTTAGTGACTTCTACCTAAATTATTTTCAAATCCCTCTTGTGACACATATGCATTGAGTCCCACTGCCTTCTGATATTATTCCTAGACCTAAAGCAACTGAACAAACTTCAGAAAAGTATATGTTTTCTAACATCGCATAGAGCACATTCTTTGGTGTCTTGAAGTTACTTGAGAATTTTCACTTTTTAATGCTGCCTGTGGATTTTGGCAGCTCTAATTAGACCCAGATTGTGCCAAATTAAAAACATTCATTACATCATCTTGTAGTTTTTCTTTGAAGGACTACTTTGGGGATTATTAGCATTCCAATTAGCACATTTCTTATTGCAGTAGAATTAGATACACAACATTCATGCAAGCTCTAATCCTACATTTATGTATGTGGGAATAAGCTTTACTGCATTCTGCTAGAATAGGGGTGCAAAAATTGGGATGTCAATTAAATAACAGAGATACAGAACAAGTAATCCTCGACTTACAACCATTCATTTAGCGACCATTCAAAGTTACAATGGCACTGAAAAAAGTAACTTGCAGCCAGTTCTTGCATTTATGACCGTTGCAGCACCTCCACAGTCATGTGATCAAAATCCGGGCACATGGCAACAAGCATATATTTTCAATGTTTGCAGCATCATGGGATCATGGGATTGCAATTTGCAACTTTCAGGAGGCTGGATTTGCTTAACAACCCTGTGCTTCACTGAACAACAGCAATGATTCACTTAGCAACTTATGGCAAAAAAAAGTTGTAAAATCAGGCACCTCACTTAACAACTGCGTTGCTTAGCATCGGAAATTCTTTTCCCAATTGTGATTATAAGTCGAGGACTATCTATAATACTCTTCACCAGTGGTGGTCAAAATTTTGCAACACAGTTCTGACCACGCCAGCGCAATGAAGAGGTCCTACTTCAAAGCAGGAAGGTTTGCCAACACACAATTGACTCACTTCGACTACTTTTTATACTCTAAATCGCTGTTAGTCACAAAACCACAACCCATCATTTTATAAGATGGAACAAATGACTATTAATATTTAAAAATTGTCATATTTTCCTATCTTACTAATCCATATTCAAACAAGAAGCTTCAAATTCACATCAAAAATTCAAGTATTTCGGCAAGTGGGCATCTGCTGTTCATTTTCATTTGTAGGCTTGAGATTATCTCAACCTGTCAGATACCAAATGCAATTACATATTATTTTTAAAACTCTTGTCAAAAATTTTCAAATTGGAATCATCAAATGCTGTCATTAAATATTGAGTGTTACTCATCAAACATTATCAAGTAAGAAATGGCAGTCGGATTAAATCTCCACCCCTTCTGTAAGTGCATTGATGTTGCTTGCATATACACAGGAGCATGGCTTCCATCACACCACTGTGACCATTATCTTGACTTTTTTAACTGCATCCCTGCTGAAGACTAAATAAGGATAAACATACAGATCTGCAAAAAAATAGAAGATATTTTTTATAAACAAAACGGCTGATTTTGTACAAGAACTCAGTAGCAGGATAGATATTACAAATACTGATTAGTTTTAAACTGGTTTATTAACATGTGCCTATTAATAGTAGAGCTTCTCCTTGAGGGAGATGGGCGGTCTTCAAACATGAAATATAATGTGTGTGTGTGTGTGTGTGTGTGTGTGTGTGTGTGTGTGTGTGTGTGTGTGTGTGTGTGTGTGTGTGAAAGAGAGAGAGAGAGAGAGAGAGAGAGCGAGAGAGAGAAAGAGAAAGAAAGAAAGAAAGAAAAAGAAAGAAAGAAAGAAAGAAAAAAAGAAAGAAAGAAG
>QLTV01012194.1:655640-672668 GCA_003457575.1 Thermophis baileyi
GATAGATAGATAGATAGATAGATAGATAGATAGATAGATAGATAGATAGATAGATAGATAGATAGATAGATAGATAGATAGATAGATAGATAGATAGATGATAGATGATAGATAGATGTGTGTGTTCCTGCTAATACAGTTGCCAGGTCTGGGATGCAAACTTTGCATGACCACTATGTGGCAGCAAAGAATGATAATTTTCTGCCTCTCTTAGCAGTGTTAAGTAACTGATGCTTAAGCACTGATATAAAGCACTGATGATGTTATCTAGTTGGATAATAAAACATCTACAAGTGAACAATCAAGCTCAGAGAGCACCAAAGACTCCACAGCTCAGTCCTGGCCAACGGATGTTCTTTTCTATCGGTGCTAAGTAACTCACACTGATGATGTTACCTAATTAGATAATAAAATGTCTGCATGCAAATAATCAAGCTCAGAGATCACCAAGAACCCCATTGAGTAAAATAATATCTGAAGATCCTTAAATCTGACTTCACATGTTCTTCCTTTCTCAAACAACAGCATTGCTCTACTAATACCTTGTTTTCGTGCAGTATTTTTCCTATTAGGCAGGCTGATTTCAGTCTAGAGTTTTAGTAAAAAAAATAATATTATGTTATAATATAATATTAAAATCAATATTATGCTAGACTATAATAGTGTTATATTATATTATAGAGCTAGGTGGGGCAGTGGTTAGAATGCAGTATTACAGGCTAATTTTGCTGACTTCTGGCTGCCAGCAGTTCTGCAGTTCGATTCTCACCGGCTCAAGGTTGACTCAGCCTTCCATCCTTCTGAGGTCAGTAAAATGAGGACCCAGATTGTTGGGGGCAATATGCTGACTCTGTAAACTGCTCAGAGAGGGCTGTAAAAGCATTGTGAAGTGGTATATAAGCCTAAGTGCTATTGCTATTGCTACTCCTAAATTTCTGGCAAGGCTCATAAATGACATGAATTATCTGGAAAAAGGGAGAATTACCAGGGCTTCCAGATCTGGGTTGCCAAAGGTGTTAGATGGCCCCAAAGAGTTAGGAGTTTTCTGTTATTTTTTACTCTCGTCTATTGGTTATCTGGATTTTGCACCCCAGGCTTGGGAAAAACACTTAGTCAACAGCTAATTTTAAACCGAAAGCCCAACCAGAGCTTTGATAATACTTTCCTGAATAGTTCATCTTCTGGTTTTGGCTGAAAATGTGATTCAAGTTGTAATGTCAGCCTTTGTCTCTCCTTAAAAATTACTGGGTTTTTTAAACTGCTTTGAGATATTTTTTTTAACTAGAGGAAGCAGGGACCTCACTGTTGGCATAAAGAGCACAGCAGACATCACCACAGGAGGTAGCACCGAAAGGCTGATCAGGCTTGCCTAGAAATAGGGCACAGAAATGCTGACAGCCCAGTCTCAACTTGTCGCTCTGTTCAAGGTTCACTAGGCACAGTATACGGCTGTGAGTTGAAGGAGTCGTTCTCCATAAAAGAAAGGAGCTTCCTGGGGTTCCCTAAGCAGGAAAGTTACAACTATGTGTATGTAGGCAACGGCAGAGAAAACAAGTGCAACCCAAACAAAATGCAGTTAAATTCATTGCGAGAAATAAAACAGATAAGCAAGAATATTTATTCTTTTTTTACAAATAATTTTTATTAAAGGTTTTGTTTTTTTAAAAAAGAAATTTTTACAATTTTCTTCTTTTCAACATTTTCGCATCAGTAAACATTTCTACACATCCATTTTTTTCCTCTCTTACTTCAACTTACCGTTTATACATATGATTCTAATATTAATTTATATACATAGAAATAACAATGTAAGAATATTTATTCTTACCTCATCGTTCAAGTTGAGGTCCCAGTAGCCACAGAATGACTGGCACCTGAAAGGAAACAAACAAGGGTAGAGCAGGGATACATTTAGTTCAACTCCCTTCAGTTCTGCCCAACATGCCAAGGAATTGTGGGCGCCATGGTCAAAAGTATTTGGAAGATTATTTATTAAATTTATTATTTATTAAATTTGTATGCTACTCAAAGATGTCTTTGAGTAGCATATTAAGAGGGAGGCTTGTGTAATTTCAGTATTCCCCAATGTGGTGCTTTCCAAGTGTCTTTGGATTACAACATCCAGAATATAATCCAGTGATTACAGAGTATCAGGTACAGGAAGGATGGTCTAGGAAGTTCCAAAACAATATTTGGTCAAATACATGTCATCACAAGAGGATCACAACAGAACAATATCCTGACATTCAGAAAAAAGTGGTTAAAAATCAGTCTTGCAGATGTATGTCTGTGCAAGGTTTTAAGCCAATTCGGATCCACTACCTTGTTTACTACACTTAGTGTCATCATTCCAGGCTAGCATCAATATGGCCCAGGACATAAACAAAAATTGTTAAAAAAAAATTTAAAAAAAATATTAGATTGGATTTAAGTTCAATTTAGCAAAATGAGTCATTGCAATGTTTTAGATTTTTCACAATTGTGTTTTCATGACACGCTGTCTGTCTTCATCATTACAACCTTAGGAACATGGCTGTACTTGGTATTTACCTGTCTTCTGTTCCCAATTTTGCCCCATGAAAAATCACGTTGGCTTGGTATTAACTGTACCTAGCCGAATTAGAGTGTTTCACAGCACTGATGGCAAAAAAAAAAAAATGAATCATAAGAATTGACTTAACAAACACAGATAATAAAATGAAATGTCACATTTTATTAGACACTTCTATCCCATCTGTCTTAATGAATTTAAATGCCAGAACATTTTAAAAGACCGAGTGAGTGAGAGAGATAAAGAAAGTACTAGCAGGCCACATCCCATGGAGGTGCTTGTTTACTGCTCTAGTGTCTTTTAACATTTACTTTTTACTAACAGGGTAATTAACACTATAAACTATTAGAAAGGGGAGCTGGGGGAACTGCACTAGGGCAGAGAAGCATATTCTCTTTTGGTTTATTTCCTTCTGTAGAGAGATCCATTCCATGTTTTCCATCTTACAATTGGATTGCTCAGAGGTTGTTTATATATCAGTAATTGGGAAGGGCATTAGTAGGGCACTCTTGACAGTTGCCAAAGCAAGTCACTGATCAGTGATCAGATCTCTCCAGAGCCAGACTAAGACGTCTGACAGCAATAATTCCTGTGCCAGGCCCAACCAAGCTTGGTATTTCAAAAGAAAAAAGGAAAGCATATGTTTAGTTGAATGATAATAAATATGGAGATGGTTATCCAAATTTGCATCAATTAATTCCCAAGCAAAACAGCATGGATATTGCTTGACTGGTATTATTGGAATGTATAGTTGTTGCATGATCAATACTTTTAATTCGATCACAAATGGTGGAAAAGAGAGTTAGTGACCTGGAAAGATTTGGGCTACAATTCCCTTATTTTCCAGCTAATCGGACCGGTGATTCTGGGATTTGTAATCAAAGGCCATTAGATTGCCTCCACCCTAATTCTCCATGTATTAGGGACACATTTATGTTTTGATTTGAAATGTGCCATGCTCAGCAAAACTATACTGTGGGAAATTGAAAAAAAATAAATGGGGAACAAACAAAATAGATGCACAGCAGAGACAGCAAGTCTAACCCTTTCTGTGCATGTATGAAAAAGCTTGATCTAGTTTATTAAATAAGTAAATGAATCTTATTTTTTAAAGTTATTTCACCAAACTCATTCCATTTCTTTATTCCTTGGGGTAGGTCACCCTTATAGGAGAATCTCATGATTATTTTTACTTTGCTGCTGGTTACTGCCAAATGTTTTCTAAAACATGTGTATGTTTTATATACATTTATGTTTCTGTGTGTATAATGCAACCCAAATAATCATTGCACGCAAATCATAATTAGATATCTTGAATGTATTTGCACTGAGCTGATTGTTCCATTAATCTTTCACCCCTTCCAAAGATTTAATGAACGTCCTTCTGCTTGCAGCCTTAATATAGAATTAGAGGTTCTCCTACCAATAATTCCATCTAATACCTCTTTTGTACAAGCGGTTCCTTATCAAGAAGCATGTATCTCTTTTACAAACTCAAGATGCTGTTTAGCAAATAGCACACAGTAGATAAACAACGCATTCCTCCTACTCAGCTTCTAGGAATGATGCTAGTGAAGGTTTTCAGCTTCATTTCATTACTGGCACTCTTCCCTTGGGTTTTATTTGATTCACAGGCAGCTCATCTCTCCAAGTCACACTTCCAACCTGTGTAGTGCACCTGATCAGCTCAGGCTCATGGAGAAAGCCCATGTAAGCTCTTAGCACAATGCATCAGAGACTACTGTCACTTTTTCTGACTTACAGGCTTGGAAAAAAAGCAGGTGATAGCACAGGTGATTTGGGGGGTGGGGCTGGAGCAGGAACTCATGAGATCTCTGCACAACTCACCAGGACTGCTACTTTTTTTTTAACATTAAACTATTGAGCCTCTGGCATGGAAAATCATATTCAAACTTTGGGATGAAAGAGCTGAAGTTTCATGCTGTGGAGTCTGGACCCTTCCAATCGTGATCAAAAGGAGGACCCGTTAATGTGAAAGATAAGCTACCAGCCAAATTAGCTCCGTTGTGTTTTACAGGTTCCAATTCTCTGTCAAAAAGAAAGCATTGACTTCAAAATAGATTCCTTAGGAAGGAACACAAAGAAGCATATTGGAACTTTTTATAAATCATCATCTTCATTTAACAACCCCATAATCCCTTGTGGGGTGGAGTCTGGGCAACTGAATGGAGCTAGTAGAGTGTTTTAATGACCGGATGCCCTTCCTGTCGCCAATGCGGAGTTTTGTTCAGCAGATATATTCTCAGTGTGCCCAGAGAGAGAAATATCTGCCTCTACCAGGATCGAACTCACAGCCTCCTGATTGTGAGGCAAGAGCTCCACCTCTAGGCCACCACACCAGTTCTGAACTTTTTATAAGTGATCATGTTAAATAGAGGGGTTTAACTTCTTCAAGCAAGTCTTAAGAGCTACTTCTCTTTCTTAAAGCAGCTATTTATCAACATAAATCTCTTCAGATGATACTCCCCAACCAAAGTGGACTATGCTGGTTGGAAATGGTGAGAGATGAGGTCTGATATATTTGGAAACCACCAAGTCAGGGAAGGTTGAGCTAAAAGTCTATTTATTCTTAATCAGCTGAAAGGGTGTGCGCATTTCTTTTTGAATACCTCATTATTCCAAACCATCCTTCAACCCTTTCTTCTTTTTCTAATCAGTTATATGTGTTTTTTGCGATTCAGCTGTACAAAAGCCTAGTGAAGATTACAGTTTCATCCTGTTGCTTAATGAAAGTGCAGGGCTAAAACACAGTGAAGTTGTAGGAGTGACAATCTTCAAATGAATGCCCTGGCCAAACAAAGGTTTCTTTCAAGCTTTAGATTGGAGGTGGAATGAAATTTAGTACCAAATAACTGAGCCAGTTCCATATACATCTCAATGACTCTGCTTCCTAAACTTTTTGCTTGCTAAGTCTTGTTTCTCAAACTTCGGAGCTTTGAGATGTGTGGACTTCAACTCCCAGAATTCTCTCTTGGCTGGAGAATTCTTTTCACACTTCTGTTTTCTCTTTAAATCAAGCCTAATTTGCCTAAATTTTTTTGCTGATAGCCATTCAATAAATTATGCACCTTAATGCATATTATTTTGAGTCATTGTTCTGAATAGTGGATGAGAATTGGAAGGCTTGGCATCATTTTCAAATGATAGCCTGACAACTGATAGTATTAATTCCAACCTACTGTATATTCACCAGACTTGTTTTACCCAGAGGTTAAATTCCCCTTGCAGTCAAAATTGCCATTCTCCGCTTGTTATTGTTGCTTGTTAGAGGAAGCAAACCCAATGTTATATTTATTTGTTTATTTATCACATTTCTAGAGCCACCCATCTCACATATGTATCTAATAAAACAATCAAAATACATTAAAAACAACCAATTTAAATTAAAACGATAAGATGATTAAAAAATCAAATGCTGGAAAAGCATACACAAAAAATGCATTCAATTAATTATCATATAGCTCCGTGATGGCGAACCTATGGCACGCGTGCCACAGGTGGCACGCGGAGCTATATCTGCCGGCACATGAGCTGTTGCCCTAGCTCAGCTCCAGCACGCATATGCGCGCCAGCCAGCTGATTTTTGGCTCGCGCAGAGGCTCTGGGAGGGCGTTTTCAGCCTCCGGGGGGCGGGGGAGGCCGTTTTCACCCTCCCCAGGCTCCAGGGAAACCTACCAGGCCCATTGGAAGTCGGGAAACGGGGGCGTGGGGGTCATGCGTATATGCATAGGGGGCGGGGCAGCACAGGGGGGTCACATGCGCATGCACAGGGGGGTGGGGCATGTGGGGGCATTGAATTATGGGTGTGGGCGCAATAGCGCACGCACGCTTTCGGCACCCGAGGAAAAAAAGGTTCGCCATCACTGATATAGCTATATAGCAGCATCCACCCTAAGATGGGATCCTCAATTTTGTTGACAAAACAATGTTTAAGGGACTTCCAGAAGGCCAACAAGGATGGGGCCAGCTCACCCCGGGATTAATTATGTTTCACAGGGCAGGGCCATTGCAGAAAAGGCTTTCCTCATTGGTCTTGCCCAACAAAATTTGCTGGCCAATTAGGACCTGCAACATGCCTTTCCTGCCAGGCCTGGGATGTAACATAAATGTAACTGAGGAGAGGCAATCCCTCAAATAACCTTCGTTATAGGATTATGCAAATCAATCAAAATCCAGATCTGTCCCTCCATGGTAATTTTCTGCATATCATTCGGGTTTCTCAAAGTTTGCGTGAATTAAGACAAAACCCTGAAAATCCACATCCATGATTTTTCACATATGTTTCCACATATTTCTTGGACTCTATATAATTTTTATTAAGATATGGATTTTGTGTACAGCTGTATACAAAAATGTAAAGTATACATTTTTAATACAAGCATCCCTAAGGGAACTAAGGTGAGAGAGTGAGTGGCTTACGCTTATATGTGTCATGCCCCATTGGAGTCTGACTCTGCGGCGGAAGATGAGCTGGAACAAGAACTGACAGCGAGAGGGCAGCTCCATTGGCCTTGGAGGAAACTGGGGAAGGGCAGAGTCAGTCCAGGCAAGGCTGTTCGGAATTAGCAAGGCCTGCAGGCAGGGAGGAACAGAGCTCAGCCAAGGAGCATGAACCACCCCCTTCTGATGCAAAGGCTTGGAGAGTGCAGAGGAGACGGGATCAGCTCAGACGGAGGAGGCCACTCATGAGGAGAGTGCCCTGCCCAGCTTCACCGGGCACACCTGGGGAATGAGACTTAAGGAGAAGCTGTGGGGAGGGGCATTTGTCGGGAACAAACGCTGAGTTCCTGGAGTGTTGTGTGCTGACATTTGAACTTGCCAAGAATCCTTGCATTCCTGTGTGGCGTTCTGGACTGATTATCTGGATCTTTTTCTCCCTGCACTCCTTGCTTTGCTCTTGTTTTGCTAAATAAATTTGGGATTTATTGCCATGCAGCCTTGATGCAGACAGCGCTGGGCTGGACTAATTGCGACTAGATGCTGTTTGAGGTTTGTTTGGGGGAGATTTGGAGCACTAAAAGGGCCAGTTTGAACTGCCAGCTGTTTGTGCTATCTCTGTGCCGTGCCCTGGGTCATCACAATATGCTACTCTAGTCCAACAAGACTCTGAGAAGCTTCCATTCCATTCTTATAGTTGAAGGGTTAAAATACCAAAATGAAAAACAAGCCACCATACTACAGTACAAAATAATAAGAACAAAGGTTACCCAAGAAATTGCTAAGGCTGCTCAGAACAAAAACATCCAAGGATAATCCAGAATGGAGTTCCCATTTATACGTGATTCCCTCCTAAGGCTCTCTATAAAAGCCAGGTTTTAATTGCTCTTTTAAAATGCGACAGGACGGGGCTACAACAGAGAAGGTTCAACTTCCTGGACCTCATAAATGACAGTCCTGAAGAGATGAGGTCGAGAATGAGTGTACTTTCGTCAATCTTACTGGACAGTGAGAACTGTTCCAGATATCCAGTCCCTGAGCCACTGATACTAAGATTTCATCCTTTCTGGTTCTAAACAGTGTTATCAATACAGGTAGTCCTCAACTTACAACAGTTCATTTGGTGACCATTCAAAGTTACAACGGCAGTGAAAAAAGTGCCTTATGACCGTTTTTCACACTTATGACCATTGCAGGTTCCCCATGGTCACATGATCAAAATCCAGATGCTTGGCAACTGGTTCATACTTATGATGGGCGCAGTGTCCCAGGGTCATGTGATGTCACGTCCCTTTTGCGACCTTCTGACAAGCAAAGTCAATGGGGAAGCCAGATTCACTTAACGACTGTGTTACTAACTTAACCATTGCAATGGTTCACTTAAAGAACAGTAGCAAGAAAAGTTGTAAAATGGGGCAAACTCACTTAATAAATGTTTCACTTAGCAACATAAATTTGGGGCTCAGTTGTGGTCATAAGTCGAGGACTACCTGTAGAACATTAATTTCAATTGGTTAATGTTCTTAATAAATTACATTAACCTTTCAGGATCTTTCTGTGATACTCAGAGAACGATTAAGGTAGTTTAAAGGGAAATGTTACATTTGTTCTGAAGCAGTTGGCTTTTTCATTGCCTTTTGCAATAAATCAAAGGCGTTCCAATCATGTCTCCTATTGTGTAAGCAAAAGTCTTCCCATACAGGGGAATTATCCTACCATGTTCCTGTGCTATAGTCCTATATATTCCTTGAAATTTTTTCTTTAGAATGGGAAAGTTGAGATGTAAGGGGAAAATCAAAAGGTAGAGAGATCAACCCCTAGGAATATGGGGAATTTCCTCATGCTCTTCACACTTCTGATTAATATCACTGGACACAGCCTAATAATCTTAATTCTTTTATAAGGTTGATTAAGCTTCAAGCTTGGAAGTATATTTGCTGTTGCTGTTGGTTTGCAATCATATTCTGTATTGATGAAAACCAAGGGCATAATTTATTCCTTTGTGCAGCTGATTGACAGTTCCTATAAAATTCAATAAAGCCCTTTAAATTCTCCTCCTGCTTATTTGGCCTTTGGCAGCGTACAAGTAGTAAGAAGCATATTTTATTGTGCCTTGAAAACAGCCATTTTGTTCTGTGCATGCAAGCTACTCGAATTGCTTGCTCTAATTTTCAATAAGTCTCAAGAAACAGTAACCCATAGATTGTACTGGTAAAGGGCACCTTTATCATTTATGGATGGTTGAGTATTTTTTTAGTGTTTTCACATAAGCTTCATATTCCAGAATTAGTTTGAAGGATTTGTTACAATATGGATTGCAGTGCTATGTTTCAGAAGCTCTCCTTCTAAATTTATGGCAAAATTAATGTTCTAATGCTAATACCATCAAGGGTTCATTTTACCCTTCTGGAATAAGTAAGAAAATTGAAAAAAAATATGCACATGAAGTCCTGGGAGTCATATTTATCCCATAGAATACACATGTTTAAGTTTTTAGTTACTTGTAATGATTTATAGACATGTAGACCAGAATCTATTCTTAACATCAATTAGAAAAGAACAAAATAATTATTCTCATGTATATCTTAATTAACAAATTCTCATGTTCCTTAATATCACTGCTGTCCCTAATAACAGTTGCAGCATTCAGGCATTATCTAAAACAGAGCATTACTTAACACATGATTTATCTGATTAAGCCCCACCCCTTGCATCACTCACTTAACTCTTTGCTGTCCAAGCAGAGTCTGTCAACGTCACAGTGTGGTTGAAGGGCATAATTCATTGTCATTATTTTTCTGGTCTTCCTATCCAAGGCTTTTAGTTCTGCTTAAGTCCCGTCCATGATTCCAGCAGTGTGTCAAATGACTGAAATTGCCCAAAGGTTAGTTGACTTGATGGGATTTCCTCCACTGAGTTTGGACTTAGGATCTTTGTCATTCTCATGATGTATTCACTTCTAGCCTTCTTTATTATTATTTTCTCTGTATCTGAACTCATATTCTGGCTAATTCATGTGCTGTATTATATATGCAGAGGGTTCTTCTAATCATATATTGTTGACATGTGAGCACTATGAATAACAGAATAACGGAGTTGGAAGGGACCTTGGAGGTCTTTTAGTCCAACCCAGGGGTGGGTTCTACTTACCTTCCCTACCAGTTCTGATCGCGACGGAAGTGCGCATTTTGCATGCGCGCGCTCACTTCACTCGCACGCACCCCCCCATCGCGTCACGTAAAACACCTGGAAATGACCCTCTGGCATGCGCAGAAGCCTTTGCACATGCGCAGAGGGTTATTTTTCAAGCCGCGGCGACCGGAGGACCGGTTCAGGGGCATGGACCACCAGTCTTTGCTGCCGGTTCGGCGAGCGGCAGTAAATTTCCGCTACCGGTTCTAATGAACCGGTCCGAACCGGCAGCAACCCACCTCTGGTCCAACCCCATACTCAAGCAGGAAACCCTATAACATTTCAGACAAATGGTTGTCCAATCTCTTCTTAAAAACCTGCAGTGTTGGAGCACCTACAACTTCTGGAGCCAAGTCGTTCCACTGATTAATTGTTCTGTCAGGAAATTTCTCCTTAGTTCTAGATGGCTTCTCTCCTTGATTAGTTTCCATCCATTGTTTCTTTTCTTGCCTTGGGGTGATTTGGAGAATAAGCTGACACCCTTTTCTTTATGCAGCCCCTTAGATATTGGAACCCTGCTATCATGTCACCCCTAGTCTTCTTTTCATTAAACTAGACATACCCAATTCCTGCAACCATTCTTCATACAGTATGTTTTAGCATCCGGTTCCCTGAAGCATTTGCTTAATCACTGTGAATGACTGAAGCAGGAACTGTTCTTGCTTTATCTGCATTACCGGGTCCAGAACCAGAGGCATTAAAATGGAAGATATGGCCAGATGATGAAGCCCCACCCTTTTTATGTGTGTCTCATGCATCACATGTACTGTATATATAAAAAAAGGAGTGGAACTTTGACTGTAGCTGTCACAATATTTGCCACGTGGATCCAAGGGGATCTGTATATGTGAACTTTGGATCACCTGATACTTTTGCTCCAAAGATTGACTTGATAAAAAAAAATATAAGACTTGAGAACTGGAAAAGCAGAGTGGTTGATATCATGGAGTAATTTTGAACCATCCATAAATTAACAATAATAAGTTAAGGACTACCTGTATTTTATTGATTGTCCTTTCCATCAATTGGAGGTTAAGCAAGATATGGTATTCATATTAACTTTTCTTGGAATTAAGTCAAATTCTCATGTATTGATATAGGAAAGAACATCTGACGACTGAAAAAGAGCTGAGGTTCTACTACAATAATGATAATCACTTGCAAATGTTTTGGTATGGCATTTTGCTGCAAAATAAATAAATAAAAATCATTCAAGCCTCAGTATTTACTTCTATGTTAGCAATATATTTAACCTTTATTTTCAAGAAAATATTTTCAAATAAGCAATCCTAAGACTTTGTGGCATTTGAAATGAGGAGTAAAACCTACAGAAGGTATAGAGAAAAACAATATAAATCACTGCAACTGATTTCCCTGACATCAGTGAGAAAGTACCTATTAGAGACCATGCAGTTAAGACAGCTGGAATAGAAGTCAGGCATAAGAGTTAGTGTTGAGAAGCATGATATAATTAGGAAAATTGGTTGCATAGCATTTGGGGCAGGAAGAGAGCATGCAACCAAAATTCATTTTCAGCACTAATCATAGTCTAAGCTGTAATTAACTTAATAGAAAACTAGCTGCTGAGATCTGTCAGTTTGACCATAAAGTGCTGCCTGGTGTGCAGTACGATAATATTTTCTGTAATATTTCTGTAATGTAACTGTAAGAATTGTAAGTTGAATCTATCCTTTTTCAGGGCATACAAGCATTGTTCCTCAAGCAGCACATGGCTAATAAGTAACCATAAGATATTCTCAGGAAATCGTACGTAGTGTGATTCAGCTGCACATCTTTAGAACATATGCAATATTTGGTGAGAATCATAGGTTTAAATGTGCATATTTCTGTAGTTGGAACAAGATAACATGGCTGCATTGGGTCAACTGCAGCAAATCCATAAAGAAAATTATTTTCCTTGTGGATGCCGTTATTATTAAGCTCCAAAGTTTGTTATTTGCCAGATGAGCTGTCTACTTTTACTTGCATCTTTCTATAAAATGCTCACAGCCGTGCAGCTTTCTCTCCATCTGGACATTTTATTTAGACAACTCTGTGCCCATAGAGAGATATGCTTTGAAAATGTGAATCTACATTTTAAATCCGCACGTTCTTCCTCTGAGTAGGAGAGAAGACCATTTCTTGCTTTTCCAGTAAGGGCACAAATCCAGCTAGATTCACACTTTCAATGGATCTTCCTTTCTCTGCGTGGATGGGGAGAAGGGCACACGAAAATCAGCAATGAGTAGTATGTTGTCCAACTAGTTTATCTAAGCTTACAATTAAAATATTCAAGCTATAGAGATGCAAGACCAGATTCCATGCTGCCTGCTAAATAATGTCTGATACGTGCTACGTGAGAGAACACAATGATCATCCATTAAAAAATCTAGTTCCAGGCTATCTTGGATTGACAGACTTTTTCCCCACATACGTTAAGAAATCAGCTACAAGCACAAGATGCAAAACTAATGATTTTATGGGTATAAACATAAATGATTTTAAAATTAGATTGTGAAGGAACGGGGGGGGGGAAATAGAGATATTCGTACCATATGCTAGAGTTTGGTCCATCCCTGTTGGGCAGCTTGAAAGAGGAGAAGGAGTCACCAAACATCAAAGTGCATCATGTATTGTACATGCAGAGGATCACAAATGTAGTTCCTGACATCCTATCAAGCAGCAGGTGCTTTCATTGGTTCAAGACTCTGAAAGCCACCACCTCACAGAGTAGAGAAGCCTGACTCAATTTAATTCTCTCCAAATGTGTTGGAGAATCAGAATTCCTCATTGACTGAAAATTTGGGGAACTGAAATTTCAACACACTTAGGGAGATTCTAGTTGGGGTATGGCAGTATAGACGAAGCTGGACTCGAATCTGATGTGGAATAAAGCAATTAACTCTGCCCTTTGCTAAGTAATCACACAGATATTCTTTGCTGCAAGGAGAAGTTAGTAAAGTAATGCAATCTAGTGATCATTTCTCTTATTCCTGTGGTACTGATTAAACTCAGTTGAAAAAGTGAAATGATTTCAGAACATTTATTGGTTTACAAAAGCATTGCACATTCATTGCATATTAATCAAGATAAATCTTGCTTCACTGACATCTACTTTTCTATGAGAAAGAAATGGATGAATTCAGGCACATGATTTCCCAGCAGATTCTAAAATGGAGTTCTGAAATAGGTCAACATTGCTATTTGTGTGAAATAGGTCTCTGTGTTGACTGTAAGTGTGTTATTTTATGGGTTTTGTTGTCTGGGGAAATATGGAGTAATTATGAAACTAAAGAAAGCAAAATATAATTATTGAAAATTCCCTCTTCTATAAAACTCAATTGATCAAGCCTGTTATAACACTAAAGTATGCAGATTTATGATTGATTACAACATGACTGTTTCTAAAAAGATGAATGTTTAAAATTAAACTGAAGCTTGGTATATACACAGGCACATAAGCAAAACCAGAGTTTGAAATTCTCCACTGACCCTAAAATGACCCTGAACAAAAAAGAAATAAAATTGAATACTTGAATAGAATTAGGAAATGATATGGAAGTAGATTCATTTGCCTTATCTCCAACAAAATAAGTAGGTAATTGTAATATCTTTTAGGATTTTAATATTTGCTGGGATAAATACCCCAAATATTAAAGATTAAGTTCCTATCAGAATAAACCATTGGAAAAAGGATTAGAGCTAAAGAAGGTAAACAACCCTCTGGGCACCCAATGCATGGCACTTCTACCAGCCTGGCATTGTCACTGCATCTTGGTGCAGCTCTATACAGTACAATTAGAGGTACTCTTGCCTTGATTTTCATACATAGATAATCAGAGTGAATCCAACTCTTGCAGGGTCTTCCCTCCCACCATCTGGGCTCCAGGAAGCCATTTCTTCCCTCACACATACAGAGATAGATAGAAATTCTACACTATGGCCTATAATCAAGAATCAGTTTGGTCTAGAAGTTAAGGCACCAATCTAGAAACCAGGAGAATATGTATTCAGTCCCAATTTAGGCATGAACGCAGATGGATAACCTTGGGCCAGCCCCTCTGACTCAGACCTGAGAACCAAGCAATGGCAAACCACTTCTGAAATCTTGCCAAGAAAACTTCCTTATATGCAAAAGTAATGACGACTTGATGACCTTTTCACTTCTTATCAGGAGCTTCTGTAACTCAGAGGGCAGGACAGACCGAATTTTAATTTTTGCCCACTCCTATTGATTTTCCCAACTGTTCTTAGAGGTCTACATTCCACGACAGTGAAGATAATCATTCAGCCAGTTTCAAAAAGGCTGGGTGAATTGCCAAAAATCTAAACTCATCATTGCAAAAAGCTGATAGAGAAGGCCATACATGGTTCTAAGCAGAGGCAGGTTCCTACCAGTTCTAACCGGTTCTTTAGAACCGCTAGTAAATCTGTGATGACGTCATGGAGCCGGTTCTGTCGGTGTCTCCGTGGGCGCCGCCATCTTGGATTTTGCTTCTGTGCATGTGCAGAAGCGAATTTTTGCTTCTGCGCATGCGCAGAAGCTATTTTTTTATTGTTGTGGGTGCGCGCGCACCCAGCGTGACCCTGAGCGAACAGGCAGCAAAAGGATCCAGAACCCACCCCTGGTTCTAAGATCAAGGGTGTCCACACATAGTAGAAACCAAAATTTGTCTCATTCAAATTTCAAGCCAAACTACTGCAGACAACAAATTAAAATAGAGAAACAGCAAGGATACAAGTCTAGTACCAAGCTATTGTGAGAAATTATGCAGACAAATCTGTGCTTGTGTATCCTCTGCTTCTTCTCACACATTCTGATTTATTGTTCCTGTGTTTAATTTAGACACAACACATAGATCAGATTCATATATTATATCCTATGCCTCCTCTGTGTCCATGCCTGTGACCATGCCAACAGGAATCACAAAGTATATTAAACCAGAGTTTGATTGGGGGTGATGGTTGGTGCCTTTGAGTCAGTGTTGACTCCAACTGCCTGAACTATCTTTTCAAATGGGGGGAATCTCAAATTATTTACTGTTGCAGATACAAATAAACTCAAAGATTAGCTGAGATTTAATTTAATTTTTCTTTTACAATAGCAATAGCAGTGTGGTCAGAAGACACCACCTCAGGTAATCTCACACCTCATATTTTTCTTCCTTGTGCTAATCCATAACTCATAGCTTGCAACAACTATGATTTAGCGTAATGTATATCAAAACAGAGGAGAAACCCAAACAGAGGAAAGCACTGGTCTACAGAACTACTGAGAATTGGACACAGCTGAACAGAGAGTATCAAACATAGCAATCAATGTGGTATCATAATAGTTATTTATTTAATCAAGGCATTGGCCACCTCAATCTCCAAGGCATGGCTAGCAAGCACATGAAAAAGTAAAGACTGAAAACAAAAATACAACATTACAAAGTAGAAACATGTCAGGATGCTTCAGGGAACCACAATATTTTAAACAGCAACCAATGGATTACAACGGAATCATTTTGCTCCAGGGGTGTTGAAAAAGCCAGGACCACCAGGGTCAGCAGAGTTGGGATTATACAAATTTTGGAGGAATGCTCTTCCATAGTGCAGGCATGGCCACAGCGGAGGCAGAGGATATAATATATGAATCTGATCTATGTGTTGTGCCTAAATTAAACACAGAGACAATAAATCAGAATGTGTGAGAAGAAGCAGAGTATACACAACCACAGGTTTATCTGCATAATTTCTCACAATAGCTTGGTACTAGACTTGTATTCTTGCTGTTTCTCTATTTTAATTTGTTGTCTGCAGTATTTTCCCCAACATAATATAATTTCCTATTTTATCTGACTCTAATCATTTCCTTAGCATCTTGCCCTGCCTTAAATCAAATTATTCCTAGAATCTTTTGTATATATGCATATGTCCCCAAACACCTAATTTACAAACTATTCTAAGAATCCAGGGTAAACACAATAAAAATCTACAAATCAATAAAAATGGCTAAACTCACTAAATTATTCATTTCAGATTGGACATGCTCAGCTCTATTAAAACATTACTCAATTGGATTATTGCTGATACAGAATCCATTTCATTTCCTTAGTACAAAGAGTTTATTTGTACTATTAATAAAAAAAATTGCCACAGGGATTTTTGCTGCAGTAATATATCTATATATTTTCTTTCCCAACTTATTCAGAAAAACCCACTTGGAGTGAACCATGCTTCCAAGAAGAAATATATATATATTTTTTAATTTATTTTTATTTCCATATAGACATTCACACTTTTATCAGTTCATTTCTCTTTTACAATTTTTATACATACATTAGCTATTTTGTATACAAATCTTATAGTTATCTTATAACATTATTAGATTCAGGGTTGCTTTTTTTCCCGTCCCCTTTTTTTTTTTTAACCCCACTTGGAGTGAACCATGCTTCCAAGAAGAAATATATATATATTTTTTAATTTATTTTTATTTCCATATAGACATTCACACTTTTATCAGTTCATTTCTCTTTTACAATTTTTATACATACATTAGCTATTTTGTATACAAATCTTATAGTTATCTTATAACATTATTAGATTCAGGGTTGCTTTTTTTCCCGTCCCCTTTTCTTTTTGTAACCCCTCCTTCTTTCCCTTACTCCCCTCTCCCTTCTTCTCCTCCTAACCTACTTCCCTTCTCTCTCCCCTCCTCTTCTCTACTTCCCCTCCTATTCTCTCTCCTCCTCTACACCCCTCTTCTTCCCTCTCCTTCTTGCTAACCTCCCTCTCACTCCCCTCCTTCTTTCTTCTATGCTACACTTCCTCCGATTGGGAGG
>QLTV01012194.1:700831-723050 GCA_003457575.1 Thermophis baileyi
TCTCTTTGTTTATTGTCCTATTTTACAATGTCAATTATCCTTTAAGTCTTAAAATCCAAAGAAAGTCAAATATCAGATTGTCCCAGAGTCCAATTCAGTAAATTTCTTTTTTCTCTTTAAATTGTTTGCGACTCGCTTTCCTTAATGGCTTCCCTTCCGGAAGTATGACTCTCACTTTCACTTCTTAATTCCTCCATTCTTTAACGCTTAGTTCCACTTCTCACACTGTTTAAAGTCAAAGATCTTCCAATTTTCCCAGTAGAAAGATATATCATAAATTTGTAGCAAAAAGAAATCCAAAGTAATTCCTCATACCGCTTTTACACTGATTTCTCCATTACCGCTTTCTTCCTTCGCGTTTGTGTGCAATCAGCCTATATTCCATTTCAGCTTCGCCACCATCAAACACCGCTTCTTCACTTTTAGAGCCTTGATCTTACCGCACACTCTGATTCTTTGTTGCCAATCACACCAGCTATCCAAAAGTTTTAAGGATTTAGTTTAGTCCAATCTTCGCTATAAAGTCTCTCTTCTGCTTCCTGCTGTGTGGCTGTCTTCGCTCCGGACCTGTCACAAGAGGCAGGTTTTCTCCAGCCAGTTTTTGGGGAGTTCTCCTGAGTGAACGGGTGTCTGCTTCACACCAGTTCACTCTCCAGAGTGATCCCCACAAATTCGCAGATCTCTACGGGATCTGCGATGCCCCAAATGGGCATTTGACCGGAGAAACTCGTGCTGTGAGCTCGGAGCCCGCTCTCACAGCACGCATCGCGAAAGACGACACCACCAGAAGTCCCCCGGATGTTTGGTGTTTTTAATGGTATTTTTTGTTTTATCTTTGCAAAACCACCCACAGTAATTGGACTTGGATGGCCAGAAATTAAGATACATAAATAAATAAATATTTTTGTGAAATTTAGGCAGTAATGGCAGATATAGTGTTTTGCACTCTGATCCAGGTAAATATTCCAGATAAATAGTCCAATATTCATTTAAAAGAGTGCACACATCCCTTATCACAAAAAATTATTTAAGGATAAAAACTGGGGTGATAGTATTCTTCCGCCATTCCCTCTCTCCCAGTGTACAAAATAACTTAGGGCCTTCCCTGCTCCCATTTATTAGCTTCACAACAGACCGGTGATTGTCTAGGCTAAACTATCTGTGCTATTATTACAATTGTGCAGGTAGAAATCCAGCAGGCCCACAATCAGTTCCTGCAGATAAAGCTGCTAAATTTCTGTCTGGATGCCGCACCGAATAGGTGAAGTCATTTACCAGGATCAATAGCAAACCAAGTGTGAGGCAGATTGTTTCAGATTTGGTTAAGATATGAGAATTGATCAGTTGTGAGCACTGGTGCCCATCTCTCCATTGCAAATATATTCATGAGATGTGTTTCTGCCAAGTCCTAAGATGTATGTCTTTCTGGGCAGCTTCTGAAGGGTAATATATTGTGCATATTTTTTATATTCCATTTCATTCAGCCATTCATGTTCAGAATTCCCATCCATCTTCCCAACCATAGCATGAGCTTTTGAAATGCCACATTACGATTCCTTTTCTTTAAAAACGTGTTAAAGCTCTAAAGACATTTTTCTATGGACGCAGTTCCCACGCCTTCATTAGAGGCAAGTAGAAGTGGCCAGTTCAAGCAGAGAGCAGGGACTGGCATCCAAATAAACCTCTTTTGAACTCCAGACTTGTGGTTTTGAACATACCTATGTGTGCTACATCTTTGCACAATCTGTCTCCATATACTCTTGCATTTCCTCAAGCCATTTCACAAAGAAGGAACAACTAATGACAATTTACTGAAGTGGCGTGCAAAAACATGAACAGAACCGTGTAGGTTTCTGCCTCAGCAAATGGAATAAACTGGGAATGTGTTCCAGCCTTTCCTCTGATTTAAATAATTTGGTGCAAATTAGTCAAATTACATATCTTAATTACCTCACCCATGCAAGAATGGCAGTGTCACATCTCTCAATGGTTTTGTAAATGGGGACTGCATATATAAACAGACTTTTTAGTGTTAGTCATTTACATTCACTGTAACATGAATTATATTGGTATGCATCAAGCAAAAATCCATTAGGTGTAGCTGTAAGAAGTGATTATGAAATATGAATGGGCTGGGGAACTGCTGAATTTCTGTGAGCATGGTGGTTATGGTAAGTGGAATTTGAAGAACCATTATGTAAATGCATTAAGCAAAATTTTCTAAGAAACATCTCAAGTGATTGGAGAACTGTTCCTCTCCATACTCTTGCCTAATGCAAACTGTGGGTGCAAATCCATTGAAGCATGAGGTTCAGCAAACACTTTCTGCTTTCATTGCACAGAATAGTATGATCCTGATTTTCCAGTTGGTTGGATTTTTGAAGCAGGGATGGAAACAAAAGAATAATGAAAAGAATAACAAAATATAAAAGCCCTTCAAATAGAAGTAGAATGACCATGGCAAAAGAAAGCAAAGATAGTGCCAATAGTAATACCTACCCTGGGTACAATTCCAAAACATCTGGAGCACCACTTGAATACCATTGGCCATTGACAAATTCACCATCAGTCAATTGCAAAAGGTAGCTTTGTTTGGAATTGCTTACATCCTGCAGCGAGACCTTTAACACTATCAGAACATCTCCCTATCTCAGGTCCTTGGGGTCGACTTGATAGGTGGATAAAAATGCCAAACACGGTTTAAACATCTGGCTGACTGCACGACCAGCCATAATAATAATGTTTGCCCTGTAAGAAACATCGTTGTCGTTGTTATAATATTATGCAAAATTCATTGCTGGTACAAATGGAAAACTAACAGAAAAGTGGCCTTGAAGGATTCTTTGCAAACATATTCAAATTGGAATCATCGTTGGATTTGCAGTTGATAAATAGTTTCATTATATTTCTATCCTTTAATATAATTTGTTAGAACAAATCTTAGAGGCAGGCTTGGATGCTGATTCCACATGCTGTATGGAATCCATAATTACAAATCTGCCAGAGTATGAGGACATTAATATGGATATGCACCCAGTTGGTATTCCCTTCTGTCATGTCATTATTTTTCTATTTCAAAGACAGAGGTTGGAGGGAAGCATCAAAGCTGACTTTTGAGTGCTTTATATAGCAGTAGATTTCCAATGCTGTTCTTAAATTCTCACTGGATTTCTCAAAAGCATCAACATTCTTTAATGAGACCAGTAATAATGGAGAACAGTTCCTAAAATATGTGTCTATGCTATTACTAATCCCCTTTAATTTTATGCACAGGTCACCCTTCAGAAGAGAAGCAGGGTGGTGTAATCACAAAAGAAACAAACCGCCACAGTGCATACAATCACATATAAAGCAACAACAAAGCAGATCAAGTTGAGCATTTATATACTACTAAAACCCTCATGTTTAAACCCTCACTGTTAAAACCCTCATGGTTTGTAATCTTCAGTTGGGCGAAATAGTGCATCATAGGGCACCAGTACTGAATCATCATACCTCAAATGAGCTAACTTATGGAATACATCCAAAATCCACAATCCATGACTCCCACAGGAATTGAAATTTGGCAAAGGTGTCATCACTTCAATGCTGCTACCTTGCCATGACCACGTGATCGAAGTTTGTGGTAGCGCAATGGTTACAATGCAGTATTGCAGGCTAATTCTGCCGACTGCCAGCAGTTCGATCCTGACCGGCTCAAGGTTGACTCAGCCTTCCATCTTTCAGAGGTCAGCAAAACGAGGACCCAGATTGTTGGGGAGCAATATGCTGACTCTGTAAACTGCTAAAGAGTGTGTTATAAAGCACTATGAAGCAGTATATAAGTGCTATGCTATTGCTATCACTATTTCCAATGTTCCCTGCCAGCTTTTTACAAGGAAAGTTAATAGGAAAGCCAACAGGAATTCGGAAATCAATTCCTACTCCCACTGCTTTTTTGCCCACTTGGGATCATTCTGTTCCTCTGTTTAGGTAAAGAAATGTCTCTGAAACAATGACCCAACAGGCCATGTTATTTTGTCTAGTTCAAAATAAAAATAAGAATTCAGCAAAATAAATTAAAGCAATGTATTGTGAACTTACAGTATGTTATATAATAGAAAGCTGAAGTAGGAATGGATTCAAGGTGATTTCTGGTTTGAACTACTGTAGAGGACACTCTACGATCTGTAATAGTTTACAGAGGTTTCTGTAATAGAAACATGAGGTTTTGTAACAAAATGATTTAATTCATGTGATAAAAAGATCTGAAGAGGAATGTGTTATCGCAAATGAAGCATTAAGACAGTTGTCGATCAGGTCGGCAGTTCAGCGGTTCGAATCCCTAGCGCCGCGTAACGGGTTGAGCTCCCGTTACTTGTCCCAGCTTCTGCCAACCTAGCACTTCGAAAGCACGTAAAAAATGCAAGTAGAAAAATAGGGACCACTTTGGTGGGAAGATAACAGCGCTCCATGTGCCTTCGGCGTTTAGTCATGCTGGCCACATGACCACGGAGACGTCTTCGGACAGCACTGGCTCTTCAGCTTTGTAACGGAGATGAGCACCGCCCCCTAGAGTCGGGAATGACTAGCACGCATGTGCAGGGGAACCTTTACCTTTACCTTTATTGTCGAAAAAAAGTCCTTAGATTCTCTTCTGCCCTACAGGTCTTCTGAAGTAATTTCTACAATGTGTTTCTACTGGAGATATGAAAAGTCTTGAATCATAATCTGTTTGTTATGGTTTAAGACAGCATCAACATGCAATAGATATTCAGGGTACTGTGGTGGTAGGTAAATGTTGGCAAACATTTACAAGTAGGCAGTCTCTGTTATTTACACTTCATATTCAGCATCTCGTAGTGTCTAAAATGGCATAGATGTTATTGTACATATGATCTATAAATCCTGTTAGTTTACTACTAATGTTCACTAATATTTACCACTAATATTCACTGCTTAACTGCTGAGGTAAACCTAGCCTTTCCTAAAGAAGCCTTCAGATCAGCGGTGGGTTGCTCCCGGTTCGGCCCGGTTCAGCGAACCGGTAGCGGCGGCGGTGGGAGGCTCCGCCTGGGACGCTTCTGCGAAGCATCACGCACACGCGTGAACCAGTAGCGATGAGATTTAGAACCCACTACTGCTCCAGATGTATGAAAGATACAGGTTCCAGACTTCAAGCCAAGATTGCCTACAAAGTATTATAAATTTATTTTGGATAAATAATAAATTAACTTCCTATTACTATTTTTCATTATACTGAGGTTTTGAACTGTGTTCACCACCCAGAGTCACCCAAGTAAAATGAATTAAATAAATAATCACCAATGACGGTTGTAGCCTTGACAAATTTGGAAGACATAAACTTAGGGAACTCTTGACTAGACTTGTTCAGCAGCCAAATATAACATAATGATGACTGAATAGTGGGCAGGAAACAGCCTCGTGAAAAATGATGGGGTATTAGG
Organism: Thermophis baileyi; assembly: GCA_003457575.1. NCBI lineage: Eukaryota > Metazoa > Chordata > Lepidosauria > Squamata > Dipsadidae > Thermophis > Thermophis baileyi. Next base: position 706,279 of record QLTV01012194.1, read on the forward strand.
AATTACTGTATCTTTCATAAACAAAGATCAGAAATTATTGCTGAAAAAGTAAATAAAGGGGACATAATACATTGGGCAATTCCCACTGAAATGTCGTGGTTGATAAATGAAAATGGCCAAAGCAATTCGGCTGAAGTGGGGAGAACTGGCACTCTCTTAGCTTGTCTTGGTCCGAATAAGAAAAACTTTCCCTATCCCCTTGACATAAATGTGAAATAAAATTCCAGAGCTGGTGCAGTTCTTCTCCCTTGGTAGTGTTATGTTTCAGAACCCAGGTGTCTGCCTTCATCTCTATTTAGGCAACATGTAGTTAGCGATAAATCCAGAGGACATTGATGGAGTATTCTATCAGATGCTCTGAAATATGAGTCTCTCTCCTTCCATTTCTACTAAAATTTATCAGCCATCAGAGGCCAGCCAGCAGCAGTCTTCAAGTTGCAGCCTAAAATTAATGGGGCATCAGCGACTCAGTATTGGTTTATTACTGAAATGTTAAGGAGAGCATCCACCAACTAAAACAAGCACTTTGTTTTATTATTTGAACATTTAAAACCTGCTTGTCCCCCTTAAGTTTTTAAGTGTCAATATTTGACAATGCTATCGTTTCATTGCCGTTCTCTTGAATTTGACTCGCATTCTGTTTAGCCTCGACTTCTGTTCTGAAAGTTTTCTTGGCATAGCCATCATTTCCTCTTCTCTTCTAATTATTTGTTTTGAAATATTTAAGCAAGCTTCTAAAGAATTGTAAGAAAGAAAAGCTGCAATATTTATCATCATAGGTATCTGTTGCAGAGGTTGTATTGAATGACACTGATGCAGTAGCATGGTAACCCAGTATCTGCCCTTACATATTTATGTCTGACATCTGAATAACTCAATTTTTGTGTCACAATGCATGTTAGAACTTGCCCTCTCCACTGCCCCCTCGTGAGTGCCCATGTTCACCCCAATAGAGAAAGAAAAGGGTTCTAAAAGCAAAGTTTTTCAAAAGTTGCTTAATGATGGGAGATTCAATAAGTTCAACTCCACTACTGAGAAGCAATTTGGGAATTCTGCCATGTAATCTACTGAAAAACCTATGGGAAAATCTATTATGTGGACTGTATTCATTCAGGGGCAATCAGTCATGTAAAAGCAAAATAGAAAATGCACAAAACAAAGGACTTTCCAAACCGGTCCAGGCACCTTTTGACCCAAAATAAACCCAGCCTATGTATGGTAGCCCACCAGATAGCCCTGGGCAAGCCCACAGAAATTTGTCAAATTCCAGCATCTTATACTGATCACACGGTTTTTACAATTCATTGAATCTCATAACAGCCTCTTCTTCTGCAGAAAGAAATGACACTGTAGCTTGAAAAAAAATCATTTTATTTTCTTTAAAAATACAGTACACAGCAGTGTGTTTCTTTCCCACCCTGTTACTGCTGGTTCACAAAGATAACATGATAAATTTAACCCCGATACTAGGCTGTTATAAATCCTGAGAGTGACTCAGTTACATGCTGATTTACATAAGACAATATGCTGAAAAAGAATAATCTTTCTTTTAACATAAAAGAGTCTCTTCCTGAACTTATGAATCAGATATAAAATTTGCAGAATTACTGTGCTGCAATGACCGACCAAGGATTTCCCTGAAATCCTCATGGTGAATAATTTTAAGTAAAGTGGATTCTAAATTGCTATACTATACCAAGAAGTGAAAACATACTAAGTGTAATGAGCACATGGGATATAGTGTGATTTACCAAACATATTTGATACTTTGTGTTTCTCAAACTCGGAAACTTTAAGATGTGTGGACTTCAACTCCCAGAATGCTGGCTGGGGAATTCTGGAAGTTGCAGTTCACATATTGTAAAGTTGCCAAGTTTGAGAAATACTGCTTTAGTAGGTGGTGATGGTTGTTAACTCCCCCTGCACTTTCATAGTTAACGGACTTGATTTTTCCATTTGTATAAGTACTTTGTAAATGTGTTTGTTTCATTTAAATTATCCAGTTTTACCGAATCTTTGGGAAACATCCATATGTCAGCTGCATATGCTTATAATAGTACTTGGTTTCACACATCCAGAAGTGTGGCATTTTTAATATCCCTAGAAGACAAGAATTTAAACCACCTCAGTTGTGCTGTTTGCATTTCCTGATGGCAGTATGTGGCAAAGGTGTATTCTGAGCCAAGTGACATGATCAGCAAAATCATGGTTCTAAACATCCAGCAGAGCCAGGCTTCCTTCATTTCAGACTGCAGGCAAGAAATCACTTACATGAGTAAGAAATAAAGGAATTGTAGCTATGTTGGTTGACTAGGTGGAAAAAATTCAGCCTTAATGCAGTTATTACCAAGTTTATAGAAAAAATATTTTTAAGTCAAGGGCCCTATGCCTATCAGAGATATTGTAGCAACCACATTTTGTGACTTGTTTCTTATATTCAGAGAGATTTTAATTTACCAAAAAAATGCAAATAATATTTGTACCTATCTGTATTCTGTGGTATCAGTATCAGGAAAAGGCTGCACCGTATTGATTCTGCTAACACTGTAGACTTTTTTTTTTTAATTGCTTATGGTATCATTTAATTGGCTGTGTTCTATTGAAGAAAATGAAATGGGAATAATTGTAGATTATCACAGATTTGCTATATTCGTCTTTTTAAAAATTGGCAGTTGTACTACACATCTTTTTGTCTAGGGTAAAGCACTCTCTCTAAGGGTAAAACATGGGTAGCTTTGTATCAAACACACTGCAACCCTTTGTGACTTTTTACTAACTGTATTTGTACTTTCATGGTACAGTTAGTGTTTCAATGATGATCAAAAAGCAGGATTGTCTCTCTGTTGGGTTTGATTCTGTGCGTGTTCAAAATAATTAATAGAAAGACAACGGCCTGATCCAACTAAAGCACAGCATTTTAAGTACTATTGCTTTAAGTGAAAGAAAATCAGGTGTCTAACATTTTAGTGAAATAGGTTATTTGAAAATATTTCATTTATGCTGGAACTCATCCAAAAGTCTAAGTAGTTTCTGAAAATGTAAATTGCATGGGTGATGCTGTGCATTCCCTCCCACCCATCTTAGATTGCCATGGTGAGTTAGGTATTAATATTTGATTTTTAATAAGACTGGCGACACACTGTAAAAGTGTGTTGAATTTTATAATCACTGGGTCTTAAAAAAAACAAAAGAACATATATGCAGTTATGCATTAGACATTTTTCTCTCTCTTAACTCTCTGGTCTGGTGTTTTCCTGGCATATCCAAAAAGATTACCTGAGATACAGAATAAATATTTGGAAGGATGGTAATACTTTGGTTCAACTTCATACTATTTTGAAAACCATTTTTCAACAAAACCTTTCAAAGACTCTCACCACCTACAGAACCCAAATTAAAGAAATTATAAAACATTAAATATCCTGCCTTTCAAGATGTAAAACAGCCCAGCTTTATTTTTCCTAGTGTTTGAAACATCATGTGGAAATAACTTTATTTGGGAGCCTATATCTCATTTTCAAGAAAGGCATAAGCAATTTTTGGCCATTATATGCACTGAAGCTAGATTAGGCTAGAGAATATTCCATGTATTAGTAGGCTTTGGGATAAGATCTTACCATGACAAAATCCAATTTTCATTCATGTCAATAAAGGAGGGAACTAATGTTCCATAGGACACCTGTTTGCAACTATTATACTAAAAGTGATAACTGCACCATGACCAGATTTAAGGTGGATCTCAGCAATGGAACATTTTTAGGTGGGGATGGGGTTAGGAAGTGGAAGAAATGAAACGGAAGCAAACGTATCAAGAGACAGTGTTCAAATATTGAGAATTTAGACTATTAAAACGTGAACTGCTCCTCAAAAAATCACACATTATTTGAGGCCAATGGGATGAGATCACTGTACATCAGCGGTTCTCAACCTGTGGGTTGCGACCCCTTTGGGGGTCGAATGACCCTTTCACAGGGGTTGCCTAAGACCATCGGAAAACACATATTTCCCATGGTCTTAGGAACCGAGACACCGCTCCTCTATCCGTCCACATACGAGTACCCGTGGACGGTGCGACGCACGGGCGGCCCTCAAATGCGCAGGCGCCGATGGAAGGGCTGCGCGCACTAGCCCGCCATCTTGGTGCCACGCCCCCTTTGTCACCTCATCGCTTCTCGCCTGGCAACGCGCACGCGCGGGGCAGGGCGGGGGTCACGGCGGCGGGGCAGAGGTCGCGGCATTAGGAAGGTTGAGAATCACTGCTGTACATGATCTGTGACTTATTCTTGTCCCTAAATCTAATTGTACCTACCCTGTTTCTCCCAAAATAAGACATCCCCTGATAATAAGCCCAATCGGGCTTTTGAGTGCATGGCAATAAGGCCAAGGGCTTATTTCATTCAGGGTTCAAAAAAATATAAGACAGGGTCTTATTTTCAGGGAAACGCAGCACTGCAGAGTAGAGATTATAGAGATATCCTGCGTAATGCAAACGACAAAATATTGCACAATTCTACTCCATCTGCTGGTGAAAGAGGAAGCCTTGGTTACAAGACAGCAATATCTGTCATTCATTTCACCCGCCGTCCTTCCGTTTGCTCTGTGAATCTTTATTCTCTGAGGTTTAAAAAACAGTGGGAAGGGGGGGGATGATTGCTGGTTCAGCACTAAGCAGGAGTGGGGAGTGGTATCCTCTGCCCCCACTGGGAACAAAGAATATTCTAATTATTGCTCCCAATATGTAAAGGACAGAATCAAAGGCTTTAAAACTACTTTTACAAGTGTGTTTTCTAAGTCCCGTAACCTTTATCCATAAAAAGCAATAATGGTATGTTATGAATGAGTAGGTATATGAATATGCTGGCAACAGGTTTGGAGTTATAAACCTTCAGTTAGTGTTTGATAGTAAAAGAATAATCTACCCCAATGTCTACATGTTCTCATTTCTAATCCTAACAACAGGGTACATTGAAGACATTTGAAGAACTACAAAATCAACTATTCAACCACATGAAGTCAGGAAAATATCGAAATAAATAATTTGTTTTAAAATAACAATAGAATACTTATTAGAGTATAAATGGCATTTTTTTCTTCAAAAACAGAAGCACCAGTCTTAAGAAATGTGGTATGAGAAATATATAATAGGAAGTGCCAGTGGCATCTGAGTTCTGGATAAGATTCTTTTAGAAAAGTGTACACTGAAATTGGTTTAAATGGGAGTTAAGTGTCATGCTGAATTTTAAAGACCAGATCTCCTTGGAATACAGTCTAATACTTACATGACCAAGTTAGGAAATAAATATGCCGGAACAGGGGAAACGGTATGTTTATATGACATGCTGAGGTTCACTCTTCCCCACCCAATCCCTAAATAGTACAATGCTTTTGGTTGGAGTTGGAAAATATTCTTAACTCAGGCATATTCTTCCTAGGTTGCTGTAAATTTTAATGCTGTTAGATCAGATTCTAAGACCAAATCAGTTTTTCTTTAATATTGAAATTGTTTCAGTCATTACGAGTGAACTGTGAAAAGAGATGACGTCCAATGTAGTGAGTAGACATCCCTTTCTCCATCATGTGACTTCTGCAAAGGCTGTGAGGTGGTTCTACAAAGGTGAAAAGAACAAAGAATGGAGGTCATTCATCTGTAAAGATGAGAGGTGCATTTTCTCCCATAGTTTAGACTTTAGTAGCACTTCAGAGATTCAACCCTACATATCTCAAGAAAATCTAAAATGCTTTGCAAAATATCCCACATATGTTAAAAGGAGAATTATAACCCACTTTATCATTACTTTTCCATAATACTCAATTACGTCACCACTCTTAAATGATTGAGTTCTTCAAACACTTAAACTGAAGCCAAATTTTACAATTATTTTATAATAAGTAACTACAATATAATTTTTAAGAACAAACATGGCAAAATCTGGTAAATCAAATTTTAATTCTGCATTTCTTTCTTTTTTTTAAAAAAAAAGTTTCGTAACTCTTGAAAGTGGTATAACATGAAACAAGAGAAACTTAAATGAAAATTGTATTTACTATTCAGCAGAATGCAAAAATGTCCTCTTTCATTAATTAACATTTCTTCTTTATTCAAGCTAGTGTTTTGCACAGAACTACTGGGAGATTCAAGGTCTCTATTTTTAAGTCAGCCATTCCTCATTCCAGAACTGTGACAGGTGGAACTCCAGATGTACTACAAAGCCAATGACAAATGGGCAGGAATTAGAGAACTGTAAAAGATGTCTCTATGTAGGGCACAAGGTAGAGCTTGTTGGAGTCCTCTGAGAATGAAACCTTCAACAATGCCTTTTGATCTAGCACTCAGTCAGAGCAGACACACTGAAACCCATGCGAAAATAAAACAAAAAAACCCAAGTTATATTATCAAATTCTTCTGTGAATATTTGTTGGCACAAGCATTCATCATTAATTCATAGCAATGTTGTGTTTGGTTTTGTGAACAGCAATTCACAAGTTTATATTTTTGGCAGTTACTAGGAAGAGTGACAGGAGAAAAAAAACATGCACAGCCTGGTAATAGTTATTTCCAACCAATATATCACTGGAGGAGAGCAAACTGAAAGAGCTCAAACTATAAAACATCACCATTAAAAAACGAAATATATTAAAACTGAACCTTAAGTGCTGGTTTCCATTTTTAAAAATAGAGACCACACTTACTTAGCAATATGCCAAATAATGATTCTTGCTATTTTAAATAGCATTCCATTCATGTAAAGTACATTTTGACAACATAGGTAGTTTATAATGTAAATCTTCAGTAATGCACAGCTCACTAATCATTTTGAGTATGGACAAGAATTCAGAATACAAGATATAATTACCTTGTATTCCTAATCATGTTACAGTCTCTGCATTTCGTTAAAATGCAGTATTAAACTGCATTTGATCGTACGTATCCTCTCAGTTTTTAAAATATTTTTCTCCTGACTTTGCAGGAGATAAATAGGAGCATAGAATAAAAATACAGTTTCACAAACTTCTGCTTCTTGGAGAGAACTCTGCCTGCACTGAAGGTTCAGATATGTCCCTTGCAACACAGCGTTTAAACACACCAGTGTGCTTGTTTGCACACATAACTTCATTGCCTTATATGAAGATGTTCAAACTGGTCCATTCCTGTTACCCAGGAGAATAGCCTAAAGAGCTGGGCTTTAAAAGAGTGTTCTTGCAAAGGTTCTTCTTCACCTCCATTAGCACCTGGATTCTGCAATATGTACAATAATTGCATCGCTTGAATCGTATTTCGACAGCTTTCCTTTTTCTTCATCTTACCAGCGGGTAACATAGAAGGAGGAGGGTTTTGTTTTTAGTATTAACTTAAATAAAAAGTATATACCGTATGTGTAGGCTACTCACTGAGGGTCAGTACTGAAGGAGGACAGAAATATTTGACAAGAGTAGCGGTTCAAGAGCTATGTATAAGCAACACAGTTATCCTATACTTGGCCTGTAAATCATTTATGTGACTATGGGGATGTTGTGATGGTTTTAAATGCAAGGTCTGGTCATAAATCGCTTTTTTCAGTACTGTTGTAAACTGCAAATGGTCACTAAACAAATGGTCATAAGTCAAAGACTACTAGTGTAATGTAGGGCGATGTAGTGTAATGCAGTGTAGTGTAATATAGTATAGTATAGAATGTTGACAATAGAGGGTAACATCTAGAGCAGGGCTGTCGAACCTGCGGCCCGCGGGCTGGATGCGTCATGCGCTGGCCACGCCCACCCCCAGTTTAGCGAAGGGGGAAAAAGGTGCAGTGCGTCACGTGATGCCGCCGTGACGCCGCGAGTTTGACACCCCTGCTCTACAGGGATCCTCATAACTTATTTATCTAATGCAGTGATTAATGTGACATGTTCACCAAGCATACTATATTGACTGCATTTGCCTGGGAAGAAGTCATCTAGTGCTCATAGATTGCCTCCATAGCAATGGCACAAAGACTTATATACCGCTGCATAGAGCTTTACAGCACTCTCTGAGCAGTTTACAGAGTCAGCATATTGCCCCCAACAATCTGGGTCTTCATTTTACCGACCTTGGAAGGATGGGAGGATGAGTCAATCTTGAGCTCTGTCAAAATCGAACTCCAGGCTGTGGGCAGAGTTAGCCTGTGATGCTGCATTCTAACCATGGCGCCACTATAACTATCTTCTATAAGAGGATAGTTTGAGCCAATCATATTTTTCTTTGTATGGCAACAAGCTACACTGCTATTAAATTGTGTTCCTCATAGGTACATGGAGCATGCAGTCATTGGGAGCTGGATTAGAATACAGTCCTTCCTATCTGTTTTGACTGAACATGTTTATGTTTAATAATTAAGATCTAGCTACTTGTCTCCCAAGTATTTTCTTTCCATTTTCCACATCCTTATCCAATTTTAGCTCCAACAAGCATGGGCATCTACACTAGGGTCAAATACACACAAGTAGAAACATTCATCTTATTTAGGCTGAAGAGGGTAAGTTGGCATTTATCTCTTCCATACTAAAAAGTTATGATCTGTTCATATTGCCAGCTAGGCAGAGTTACACCCTTGACATAAACTACATCACCCAGGGTGTAAAATGAATTTGTAAACATTAGAAATAGAATGTAGATGAGATATTCTGCTGCTCCCATGCTCCTCTTCCAGTTTACAGCTTTCTCCCTGCTTGGCTTTGACATTTGGAATCAAAACAGTGCGGTGGTTGAGATGTAAAATTAGGATTGAAAAAAACCCAACTTTGAATCCAATCAAAGATTGGATAGAACCTCACCAATTAATTTGATTCATTGCCTATCTCTCAGCCTAGCCTACATTAAGGATTGTTGTAGGGAAAATTTGGAGGAGCAAGTTACATTTTACATGTACCACTTTTCGAGATCCTAGGACCGTGATGGCGAACCTATGGCACACGTGCCACAAGTGGCATGCGGAACCATATCAGTGGGCACGCGAGCTCAGGTCCGGCACGCATGTGCGCCCCGGCCAGCTGATATTCGGGTCTTCTGGGCCCACTGGGAGTCAGGAAACAGGCTGTTTCCAGCCTCCGGAGTGGGTGGGGAAGGCCCGTTTTTTGCTCTCCCTAAGCTCCAGAGCCTTTCTAGGAGCCTGGGGAGGGCGAAAACGGCCTTCCCCCCCCCGAGGTCCTCCTGAGGCCAGAAACGTTCTGTTTGTCGACTTCCGGTTGGACCGGAAGTCCCATTTTTTTGCTCTCCCCAGGCTTCAGAGCCTTTCTAGGAGCCTGGAGAGGGCGAAAACGGCCTTCCCCACCCCCCTGGAGGTTAGGGTTGAAACGGGCCATTTCTGGCCTCCGGGGGGGTGGGGAAGGCCGTTTTCACCCTCCCTAGGCTCCTAGAAAGGCTCTGAAGCCTGGTGAGAGCGAAAAACAGGCGTGCCATCGCGTGCCGGGAGCGGGGGGGTCACGTGCGCATGCACGGGGGGGCCGCATGGAATTATGGGTGTGGGCAGGCGCGCGTGTGACCCCCGCACTCTCCCCCTTTTGGCACACAAACCAAAAAAGGTTCGCCATCACTGTCCTAGGAGAAACGTGAGATAGCAACCTAAGAAGTAATAATAAAAATAATAGCAACAACAGAATTGTATTGGCTTGGATTCTGGATAAAATGTCTGATGTAATGATGCCTAAGTAGGGAAGGCAGACTATGAATTGTTTCCTCTTATTCATGCATTTTTTAAATTGAGCATTTAGCTGCCCCACAATGTTAATTTGGGCAAACAAAAGCTTTTATTTTGACATCTTACAGGAAGCTAACATAACGGATTACACAAAAGATACACCCATCAACCAGATGCTTGCTTGAACAAATGAGCTGGTGAAACAGGTTGATTTCTGAGATGGAACTGAATAGAATAAAGACTTTTATAACATTTCACACTCTGCTGTAACTGCCATGGTTTTCAATTAAACCAAACTGAGGGGGTTACTCTAAGGAGAAAATCTATTTCCCACCTTATTTATTACCGTATTTAGTTAGTTAGATAGTGAACATACCTAATATCTTTCTTCCTCTTATTTTCCCTGCTGCAACAACCTTGTGAGGTGGGTTGGGCTGAGAGAGAGTGATTGGTCCAAAGTCATCCAGCAAGTTTGTCATGCTTAAGGTAGGATTAGAACACACAACCTCCTGGTTTCTAGCCTAGTGCCTTAACCACTAGACCAATCAAGCTCAATTTACACAGAAGTAATGTCACACATACATGCAAGATATCCACATCCACTGTATAACAAGCACTCAAGTCTGTCAAACTGCCAGGGGTATTTGGGGTAAAAACAAACAAAGTGCATATTAGTGTTCAAAGCAATCACTAATTTTATGCAAATAGCCTCCTGCAAACACTGCTCAAACAGAAGCCTTCTACTAAATGTCATTTGAACAACCAGGCACATATAAAAAGTGCATTTGTATATGCAGTCTTTTATACACCCACAAAACCATCACTGGGCAACTAATGTACCCCTTGAACTGAGACGTTTGGACACAATAAAGAATTTTAATTTAACTTATTAAATTAATTAACTGAAGAGAATGTTTCAGTCCCCTCTTCATGATATTGTGAGAGGAAGAAGGCTGCCTCTTGTGATAAAGTGTGATTTAACAGCACAGTATAAAATTAGCCTTTTAACTTTTATACTGTATTTTCTACATGGCCTCCTACAATCCTTGAGAAGATACAAAAGGGTTCCTAGTCTTCAGTCAACCATAATTTATGAGGTGGACTTGAAGATTCACTTCTCTTACAAAAATTAAGCAAGGCAACCATTCTACCTCAGATTCACCACAAAAGTTATCAATTCACAAGAGACCTTACCTTTACTACAGAATGTTCTACCCGAGGGATGCTGATCATAGACATTTGTCCCAGATTGTCCATGTGCGACTGTTCATGTTCTGGTTGCCTACCTCTAAAATTATTTACCACACATATCACCTAGAAAGAGAAGAAAGTTCTTAGATACTATGAAGCCATTATGACACCTGAGTCTTGACGGAAATACCATTACAATTAAAACTGTACAATTTCCACAATATATTCATCCCTCCCAAATGTTGTAATTTAATGCACTGCGACTTCATGAAATTATAAATCTAGTACAGGTAGTCCTCGACTTACAACAGTTTGACCGTTCAAAGTTACAACGGCACTGAAAAAAGTGACTTATGACCGTTTTTCACACTTATGACCATTGCAGCATCCCCATGGTCACCTGATCAAATTTTGGATGCTTGGCGACTGACTCACATTTATGACAGTTGTAGCATCCCATGGTCACGTGATCACCCTTTGCAACCTTCTGACAAGCGAAGTTAATGGGGAAGCCAGATTCACTTAACAACGGTGTTACTAATTTAACTGCAGTGATTCACTTAACAAATGTGGAAAGAAAAGGCATAAAATGAGGCAAAACCCAACACATTTTTCACTTAGCAACATATATTTTAGGCTCCATTGTGGTTGTAAATTGAGGACTACCTGTACAATGAGAGGAGAATTTGCCATATTATTCCTGGGGCTTAAAACAATATTTTCAAACGCTTAGGAGATATTTCCAAACTAATATAATTGCAGAGGGTGCCGCTTGATAGAATGGGACCTTAAAAATTGAACATCTTTAAATTAAAGTAGAAACATGTCAGTGTAAGAGCCGATACATGATGAGGCTGGAATCCTGGATTCTCAGGCCTGAGAAAATCATTTTATAAACAAGGGACAGATAATCTTTGAAAAAAGAAACTCAGTAACTATAGACTCCAAAATGCAGGAGAAAGAAGCCATGTCCACATGGAAATGATAATGACAGCAATAAAAAGAACTCTAAAAATTACTCTCTGAATAGAACAGTCTACCAGTAAAAAGCTCATAGATGGAATAACACAATACAATATGATTACTTTAGCTGGGTAGGGTAATAAACAGTTGTATTTATCGAAATATAGCATATGATTTTACATAGTTCTTTAATCAGGCAGAGTTATAAATGCTTGCCATTCATACGAATAGCCTATATCCCGGCGGATTAATGAAATGATGGATCCTACAAAACAGTCAGACATATAACAGGTAGAAAAATGCGTAGCTTATACATACCAAAAACACAGCTATTGAAATACCGACTAGAAATCCTGCTATCACATCTGACCAGTGATTTCGATATTCTGCTACTCTGTTGATACCAGTAAGAAATGCCATACACATTATGCTCAAGCAAAGAACTGGTTTTGCCAGCCTGGTTCCTCTGGCCTTTATTGTGTGGGTGATGTACATCTAGGAACAAAAAAATTAAAAAAAGGTAACAAAAACAAATGCAACCCAATATCCATCGTTTTTCATCCAGTTATTGAGGAATTTGAATACTTGTCCCACTTTTGAAGAGTAATGATTTTTTAAAAAATCATATAAATTAACATTTATGCCAGGAATCCAAATAAGTTATTGATTTATTTACTGGATTTCCATCCTGCTTTTGGACTGAAATCAATTGCAACCCTGAAAATTACATCTTTTTGCCCCCTCATCCCCTGGTTGAGACTGGTGGTAAATATTAATACAAAAACAGGCACAATCCATGATTGAGTGAGAACCAGATATGGATACTCCTCAGCTTACAACCACAATTGAGCCCAAAATTTCTGTTGATCAGCAAAAAAGTTGTTAACTGAGTTTTGCCCCATTTTATGACCTTTCTTGCCACAGTTGTTAAGTGTTGCCAGTAGTTTAGACATTAATAGCTGTGTGTTGCGTTATTTTGAGGGGACAGCACATTTACACTGTTATACAAGCTGTATACTCACTACTTTACATTGTAGCCAAGTGTCATTTCTTCAGTGTTGTCACATGAAAAGATATACCGTATTTTTCAGAGTACAAGACGCACCGGAGTATAAGACGCACCTTAGTTTTTGGGGAGGAAAATAGGGGAGGGGAATCTGCCTACCAGGTATTCATCTGGCTAGCGTCCTTAGTCTGGCCAGCTTCAGCACATTAGTTTGCTGGTTTTGAGTGGGATAAAAAACAGCTTCTAAAGCACAGCTGATAGAGAGAAGCAATGAAAAAAGCAGGCAAAGCAGGCAAAACCTCATTAGGGCTGAAAAAAAGCTTCTAAAGTACAGCTGATTTTCGGAGGGAGTAGCAATGAAAAAAGCAGGCAAAGCAGGAAGATCGCTTCACTCTTAGCTTCACTCTTAACACCTCGTTAGGGCTTCGAAAAAGCTACATTCGGAGTATAAGACGCACCCAAATTTTCAGCCTCTTTTAAGGGGGGGAAAAGTGCATCTTATACTCTGAAAAATACGGTACTTAAATATTTACAAAATGTGAGGGGGTATACTCACTTCTGTGATATACTGTACGTACATAACACCACACAAACAGAGAATTTTCTTGAATAATTTGACCGCATAAACTAACAAGGAATTCTGAAAATAACAAGAAAAACTAATCCTGCTTTTATATCTAATACATTGAGGCACGTTTAGTAATACTGGAGAGGAAAGGCACTTTTTTAATTGCATTTTCATGTACACTCAAGTGCTATTAACATTAGGCAACCATGTTGTGTGCAGAGAAGTGCGATTGAAATTGTTCAGTTAATTAAAAATATTTATGCTGGCTAAATATCTTGCAAGACATAGTCTAGCTAGCAATCTTGTCGGAGTTTATGGCCATCATCCAATACTGCTGCACTTTAAAGTGAAATGAAGAGATTGAGTGCTCAGAATTCCATTAAATTAGAACTTACTTTTTTCTTTACTGTTTGGCAAAATGTGTTCACTCTAGGCAAGAATTAAAAATAAATAGTAAAGTACTATGAGGTACAGGTTGGTGGTTTGCTGTTTCCAGTCACCAGATGAAACATGTACAAAACTTGCCTTTCTTGACTTTGATGATTTTTTTTATGCCCAGAGATACCTGATTCATTCTAATAAAAATCCAGTGAAAGACACTAGTTTTATATGTGATGAACTGAAAACAAGCTATAGATGCATTGCAGATGTCTTTTGTTGTTGTTGTTGTTGTTGTTAGTTGCGAAGTCGTGTCTGACCCATCGCGACCCCATGGACAACGTTCCTCCAGGCCTTCCTGTCCTCTACCATCCTCTGGAGTCCATTTAAGCTCACGCCTACTGCTTCAGTGACTCCATCCAGCCACCTCATTCTCTGTCGTCCCCTTCTTTTGTCCTCACTCTTTCCCAGCATTAGGCTCTTCTCCAGTGAGTCTTTCCTTCTCATTAGGTGGCCAAAGTATTTGAGTTTCATCTTCAGGATCTGGCCTTCTAAAGAGCAGTCAGGGTTGCTCTCCTCTAGGACTGATCGGTTTGATCGCCTTGCAGTCCAAGGGACTCGCAGGAGTCTTCTCCAGCACCATAGTTCAAAGGCCTCAATTCTTTGGCGCTCAGCCTTTCTTATGGTCCAACTTTCACAGCCATACATTGCAACTGGGAAAACTATAGCCTTGACTATAGGCACTTTTGTTGGCAGGGTGATGTCTCTGCAGATGTCTTTAGTAACAATATTTATATCACATGTAAAAACTAACATGGAACAGAAATAAAGAAATATCAATTAAATTAAAATATACACAATGTAGACATTTTTTTTAAAAAAAACCCTAGGCAACACTTGTTAAGTTTTGAGACAGAAGAGGTTTCAGACACGTTCCAATACAACAGCTCTTTATTTAACTATGTACAGACACCAGCAGCACTCCAATCTGACAGCCAGCCTTATAGAGAGAGCTGTCAGTGGAACTAGCCAATCAGGGCTCTCCATTTTCCCGCCTGAATGGAGGACCTGACTGAAGACTATACAGTCTGGATACTTAACAACACTAATTAAGGGAATAATAGAATATCAAATAGATAACCACCTCATAATTAAAAGAATAAACTTGATATGTAAAACCCACTAACAGCATACACTACGGTAGTTAAATCAGGTAAAATTAAGCAATATGCAAGCCAGAATATTAATGCTGGTTTAAGAAAATGTTGTCCAGACTGAGACCCTTGCAAGGTATTCAGCTCAGACCACAAGCTACCACGTTTTTCCTTTGAACAGATCCCCTTCTTCTATCCCCTTCATGTGCAGAAAAGCAATGGCCAATATTTTTCCTTTTGGGACATATACACTTTAAACACACATTACAAAGTTAAATTATATTTAGAAAGCTAAAATACAAAAAGTAGAAGGCTCTTCCCCTCTAGATCCCAAACAACTACAGGGCTGTCGCAAAGGTGCTTTTTTCAAGAGGCAACTGGACTTTCTTGTTTTCTTTGAAGATGTTTCGCTTCTCATCCAAGAAGTTTCTTCAGCTCTGACTGGATGGTGGAGAATGGAAGGATTTATATTCCTGGCAGACAGCTGGTCATTTGCATTCTTTTAGAGAGTCATTGAGGCCACTTGAAGGTTTATCTGTGTCCTCAGGTTCACCTGAGTAGTGCAAATAGGTGTGGAGCCTTCTTGGAACTGCTGAAAGGACTGTGTTGTAGACTGGAGATACATGATGTTGTATTCCTCTCCCTTTGTTGAGAGAGGGCTGTTCAATTTTGACATAGATGGCCTCTTTGATCCCTCTTTCAAACCAGTGGTCCTCTCTGTCCAAAATGTGGACTTTGCTGTCTTCAAAAGAGTGGCCTTTGTCTTTTAAATGCAGATAGACTGCTGAATCTTGTCCTGATGGGTTTTTTCTCCTATGACACAACTACAGGGCTATTTGAAAGCTGAGGATGAAAGCCTTCTATATCAAGCCATTGAAACATTGAAGAAATTATGGAACTGCACTATTAGAAAAAAAATAAAGCAAGCACACTGAAAAGGAGGCCACTTGTGGGTGGGGGGAAATCAGTAATTGAAAAACAAAACAAGTTCCTGCTAAGTTTCAAATCATCCATACTCGGGTTATTAAAGCCAAAGGCCTATGGATTATGCTATTCTTCTACTCAGGATAAAAGGGAGGTGTAAGGCTGGCTTGGCTGAAGAGGCAATCTTTCCTCTGCATACCGGCACATGCCTTGCTGAAGTTATGTGCAGCAAACTGGAAGTGCTCTAATCCAAATGGATGGGAGCATTCAAGCCAATGTAGGGAGAGAAAGTATAGCAGGGAAATGTGTATGGAGGTTGTGTTCAAAATGAATGGAAAATCAATAGAAGGGGACATCCATTTCTGCCCTCCAGAAATGGTTGCCCACCAGTTTGGGGAATAAGAGGTACATCCAGATCTCTTAAGAACTGCAATCTGAATCAAGGTTTTCCAGCGGCATGACTGACAGCACTCTTAATATGCAAGCCAGATATATTAATGCTTTAATATATCTGTTTTGGTCACGGAAACTGCTTTGGTCACGCTGATGGATGATCTCTGGCGAGCCCGAGATGGGGGTTATTCCTCTATCTTGGTGCTACTTGACCTCGCAGCAGCTTTCGATACCATTGACCATGGTATCCTTCTGGGACGACTAAGGGAGTTGGGAGTGGGAGGCACCGTGTTACAGTGGTTCTCCTATCTCTCTGGTCGGTCACAGTCGGTGTTGGCAGGAGGACAGAGGTCGACCCCTAGACCCCTCGTTTGCGGGGTGCCTCAGGGCTCGGTCCTCTCCCCCCTCTTATTTAACATCTACATGAAACCGCTGGGTAAGATCATCCGACGATGTGGGGTGAGGTATCAGCAATATGCTGATGATACCCAGTTGTATATCTCCACCCCGCGTCAGTTCAGTGAAGCGGTGGACAT
>QLTV01012194.1:730907-741045 GCA_003457575.1 Thermophis baileyi
TTTTTTCCCCCTTTCTTTTTTAAATTGTTTTTATATGTTTTATTTTTTTATGATGTAAGCCGCCCAGAGTCCTTCGGGAGTTGGGCGGCATATAAATTTTATAAAATAAATAAATAAATAAATAAATAAATAAATAAATAAATAAACGATTGCTAGCGGCCCTTTCGGGGAAAGTGCTACACTTATATGGATTGATTGAATTGAATATTTTATTTGGACATGTGTGATTAGACACACAAGGAATTTGTCTCCGGAGCAGAAGCTCTCAGTGTACATGTAAAGCAACAGATTGATAATCATCATCATTATAATAATACCAATAAGAGGGGGCAATAAAGAAGATAATAAGATGGATAAATAATAACACAACAACCATTATATACGGGTAAATTACACACAGACATTGGACAGCATTTTGCTGAGGATTGAAGGAAATATCACCTGGTATGGCAAAATTTGTTGTTCTGAAGGTTCTTAATATCCCAAACGATTTCCTGAAGTGATTAAAAGAGGAAGTGGGTGAACGCAATGTCCATTTGAAGCCTTTGAACTACAGTTTGGGCGAAGTTGACTTTCCCCTGTCTTCCAGAGCAATAAAATCTGCCAGAGACCACAAGTTTTACAATTTCTTCATGGGGATCCTCTGTATGGACTACCGGTCCTCTCCTTTGGCCAGAGAGGAATTTTGAGGCACTGATTCATTCACTAGCCTCCGCAGTCACTGGCTCCGCCATTGCTTCCCCAAAAGAGCTAAATCTTCAAGGCTTTTCAAAAAGGAGACAAAGTTGGTGCCATCCAAATATTAGGGGGAAGCTGTTCCAAAGGACAGGCATGATGACAGAGAAGACAGCTCTTCCTAGACCCAATGTCACAAACAGAATCTCACATCCAGTTACCTGTGAGGCAGTGGCACTGAAAACCACAGGATTCTCTAGAGCACGGGTGTCAAACTCGCGGCATCATGTTGTCATCACGTGACGTTTCATGATGTTTTTCCCTTTGCGGAGCTGGGGTGGGCGCTGCCTACGTGTGACATATCCAGCCCATGGGCCACCAGTTTGACACCCCTGCTCTAGAGAGGTAATAGTAGCTAAACGACACAATTGGTCAAAACTGATCCACTCACACCAGAGGAGTATGATCATACACATATTTTCCATTCATCCCCAACCAGGATAGACTCCCACGGTTTTGAAGAATTCAACAGTGCTGCTGTGTGGTTTCCATTCTGATTTCACTAACACACTTTACTGTAGTAAGTGGAATCTTAGGGAATAGTCATGATCTAGAAACCCATAAAGAATCTATTTTGTGATTCCAGGTGGTGCTTTCTTTCAATTTTTTATTTTCATTTTGTTAATTCATAATATTTTGTTCTACACACAGCACAGGAGAGGCTGCACCAACTTTCACAGAATATACTTATACCAGTGGTGGGTTCCTCCCGGTTCGGACTGGTTCGCCCGAACCGGTAGCAACCAGCTGGTGACGTCACGGTGACATCACGGATCTGGTTTTGTCGGTGCCGGTCTGTGAGCGCTGCCATTTTTGGGGGGGATTTTTCTTTTTGGAAAAAAAAAATTTTTTTTTTGCTTTTTTGTAATTTTTTTTTCTTCTGCGCATGCGCAGAAGCCGAGTTTCCGGCACTGTGCATGCGTCGCCATCTTGTTTTTGGCTTTTTTTTAAAAATTTTTTATTTTTCAGCACTGCGCATGCACGCGCCTGGGAGGTGCGGCCACGCGGCGCAGGAGGAAGCAAACCAGCAGCGAGGTAAGTTAGAACCCACTCCTGACTTACACAGAGTGAATTTGGTGGCTATGAGCGAGCCATCAATTACTGAAAATCAAAGGAATTTCCAAATGTGAATCATACATTAAAAATTACTTAGTAATGTACTCAGAACATATGAAAATGGTAAAGTTAAATTTATCCAAATCTGTGATAGCTTGTAATTCTAATTTTTTGGGGGGGGGGGGAGGAAAAAGTCTCAGCAACTTCTATTTGAGTTTCATATGCTTAGGGCACGGGTGTCAAACTTGCCACATCACATTGCCGTCACATGACGTTCCGTGACATTTTTCCCGTTTGCGGAGCTGGGGTGGGCGTGGCCTGCACATGACGCATCCAGCCTGCGGGCCGCCAGTTTGACACCCCTGATTTAGAAGATACTAAAAATATTGATACATACTAATTTTTGCTTAGATGTTTCAACTGCCATCATATGTTAATTGGAATGTCCTGGCCAAGACAAGTTCACTTTTGATTTTTATCAAGATGTAATGAGCAACGCCTAAGGCCTTGTTGGGGAGCTCCTAGGAGACAAGCATTTCTAGGACCTTACCTCAGAATTCAGTAAATATTCCAAACTATCTTACAGATTTGTAAGTGAAAAGTCAGATTAAAAATGATTAACTGAATATAAAGTGTCTTTGGTAGAAGCCACAATGATATTTTGTCTATCACGATGCCATCGCACAAATAATGCAAATTATGAATTTGTCTGAAGATGTCATGACTTGTGTGTTTCCCTCTTCTACAGATACAGAGCCAACATACATAACTTACCCTTGGGCAAAGAAACAAACCTTTCATATTCTCTTTTTAAAATTAGTGTCACCTTGGGATCATTTAAATGATGGTTAAGCTACATTAAATATGATACTTTACATTACATACTTAGAATGTACAATGTAACTTCTTTTTATAAATGTATGTTAAACCTAAAAAAGTTGACCATAATCATAACACAGTATTTTAAATACTGTGATTTAAACTTAAAAAGTAAAAAGGGATATTAAGACGAGGAAAGGTAAAGATAAAATGAGGGATTTTAAAAAAGACACTCAAAATATGATTGGGATTTTGGTCCAAGGTAAGATTAGAGAGCACCACTTTCTTTCTGTCAAGCACTTTAACTGTCAAGACACTTCTCAACTACCAGATCCAATTTTAATTTATACTTTCAAATCAGATTTTGACACCTGGCAACTGCCTCAGTAAGTTCCTGCAGTTTTCTTGGCAATTTTTTTTAGAATTGATTTGCTATTGCCTCCTTCCTAAGGCTGAGAGGAGCGACTATCCCAAGGTCACTTAACTGGTTTTGTGTCCAAGGAAAGACTAGAACTCATGGTCACCCAGTTTCTACCTTGGTCCCTTCTCCACTGTAATCCAACTTTATATTTGTATAAGGAAGGGCCATGCACTTAACAGTCCCAGCTCCAGCTCCAGCTCCAGCTCCAGCTCCAGCTGCCAAATCTTAGAACTCTAAGATCATTTTTTCATGTTTTTTGAGAGAAAGCCAACTTGACTGTTGAGTATATAATTAGAGAATATCTCTTAAGGGAGGAAAGGAGGCTAAAGGCATGAAGAGTAAAGAAATATGTCACCTTTTTTGGTTATGCAGAAATTTTTAAATCCTTGGAAACCTTACTAATACTGTATATAGGTTGATGATATTCGTAATTAAAATTGATTAGAAAAGGAATAAAAAATAAAATTGAAAACTTTTGGATTAATTTTCTAGTTTAGCAGATACTGCAGGAAATCACAGCTGCCAGTTTTTTAGCTGGTATTGATCCTCATATGCATAGAGTTGTATGCATATATTATCAAATTGTAATGCACATATATGCATATATGTAATGCACATGCATGCATCAAGTTGTATGCAGATATAATATCGAATTGTATGCATATTAAAGGTTTTTAAGAAGAGACTGGATAGTCACTTGTCTGAAATGGTATAGGGCAGTGATGGCAAACCTTTTTTTGCTCGGGTGCCAAAAGGTCACGTGCACGCGCGATAGCCCGTGTGCGTGTGCCCACACCCATAATGCAATGCCCTCCCTCCGCGCATGCACACACAACCCCCCCATGTTGCCCCCCACGCATGCACGCAGGCCTCACTGAAGCCTCCGGACTTCTGGTAGGCCCATTGGGCCATTTTTCGCCCTCCCCAGGCTTCAGGAAAGCCTCTGGAGCCTGTGGATGGCGAAAAATGGGCCTAATGGGCCTACCGGAAATTCAGAAATGAACTTCCGGTAGGCCCGTTGGGCCGTTTTTCGCTCTCCCCAGGCTTTATGAGGCTTTCCTGAAGCCTGGGGAGGGCGAAAACGGCCTCCCCCGCCCTCCGGAAGGCTGAAAATCAGCTGGCCAGCACGCACATGTGCGCTGGAGCTGACATAGGGCAACGCCTTGCGTGCCCTCAGATATGGCTCCGCGTGCCACCTGTGGCACGCGTGCCATAGGTTCGCCATCACGGGTATAGGGTCTCCAGCTTGAGCAGGGAGTTGGACTAGAAGACCTGAAATCCAGCTTTATTCTGAATTGAATTGAGTTCACCACAGGAACCTAGAATTGCATTGGTGTAGTATATGTGCAATTCCAAGCAGTATGGCGCCTTGTAATCAAGAGATGGAAATTTGGGCAATGTTCAGATTTTCTAAGTGCCATCCTACATTTTGTGGTGTAGCACCAAGTGTGCAGATATCCACTTGGACCCCCATGGCCAGTTTATGCCACAATCTTTCAATTTCAATTTTCAGATCTTGATACTTCTGGATCTTCTGTAATTCTTTGCCTTCTACCATCTCCTGGTATTGCTACATCAATTATCCATACTTTCGTCTTTTTAACCAGTTGTATCTGCTGTGTTAGGATCCAAGACTTTATCTGTCTATATTTGGAAATCCCATAATATTTTAATCTGCACATTTTCAACTATTTTTCCAACTATATTTTTCCCACCAATTTTTCATTACTGACACATTATATTATGAAGCTGAAAAAATACCTGATCAAGAAATATCTCCTACAATCAAGGAAGGTAAAGGAAGCACTAGAAATAATAAAGTAGCAAATAACAGCTATAGCCAAAAAGATCAGCAGTATAAAACTTGTATTGCACTCTATAGGCAGACTCTCCAATTTCAGTTGAATCAGAAACATTTCTATCAATCCATCAGTGGATAGATTGCAATGAACTAGCCAACACCTGACAAAGAAGAAACAGTGTATTTCTGAGCAACAGCTATGGGACAACCCAAAGACATACAACAAGAATGCAGCATGGGTAAAGGATGTGAATAAGAATAAAAAAGAAGTTAAAGTGAAGAACTTGTAATAAGAGCAGAAATGGTGGAGAAAAAGGCAGGGAAGATCAAGAATTGGTCAACACAAGGTAAAGATGAACTGCATGGGTTTTGATTGAAACATCTACACCTACTCATTGCCAAGCAGTTTAATGACATACTGGAAAGAGGTGAAATGGAAGATTTCTGGCATCTGGCAAAACCTACCTGGTAATGAAAAATTCAACAAAAGGGGCTACACCAGGCAACTACAAGCCAATTACAACAGAGGTGGGATTCAGCAGGTTCTGACCAGTTCTGGAGAACCGGTAGCGGAAATTTTGAGTAGTTCGGAGAACCCGTAGCAGAAATTTTGAGTAGAACCGGTAAATACCACCTCTGACTGGCCCCGCCCCCATCTATTCTCTGCCTCCCGAGTCCCAGCTGATCGGGAGGAAATGGGGATTTTGCAGTAACCTTCCCCTGGAGTGGGGAGGAAATGGGGATTTTGCAGTAACCTTCCCCTGCCACGCCAACTAAGCCACGCCCACAGAACCGGTAGTAAATATTTTTGAATCTCACCACTGAATTACAAGCTTACCAATAATTTTCAGATTGCTAACTGATGTGCTAGCTGATGCAGTCCAAGTCTAGTTGAAAACAAGCTCTTTCCACTTGAACAGAAAGAAAACTGCCCAAACAGCAGAGAAACAAAAGATCAGCTCCTAATTGACAAAATGATTTTGAAAAACTGTAAGAGAAGGAAGACTAACTTGAATGTAGCTTAAATTGATTACAAGAAGACATAAAACTCCCTGCCTCGACTAGATAATCAAGGGCCTAGAAATAACAGGACTCAGTAGAAACATCAGAAGTTTTGTGCAAAGATCAATGGCACACTGGAAGACACAGCTGCTGATCAATGGTGATAAACTGAGAGAGGTTAATATCAAGAGAGGAATCTTTCAAGGAGACGATCACCACTGTTTGTCATTGCATTGATTCCTCTGTCAGTAATACTGAACAAGTCAGGTCATGGCTATCAAACATCAAAAACATCTGCCAGGCTATCCTACCTCCTTTACACAGACAATCTGAAGTTATATGGAAAAAGATTGTCTGAAACAGAATAGCTCAGCACTGTCTATATATGCAGCCAAGATATTGCAATAGAGTTTGGACTGGACATATGTGTCACCCTTATCAACAACAGTAGGATGACTGTGTCAAAAGAAAGTAAAGATAGCACCAGTAGTAACAGGGGCCTTGGATGCAATTCCAAAACATCTGGACTACCACTTGAACATCATCAGCCTTGACAAAATCACCTTCAATCAATTGCAAAAGGCAGTTTACATGAAACCTACATCCTGTGACAATACTTTTAATATTATTAAACAACACCTGCCTATCCCAGATTCTTGGGAAGGATTCAATAAGTGGACAAAAATGTGAAATCCCGTCTACGTATCTAGCTGACTATGCGACCAACCATAATAAATCAAGAGTTCCAGAAAAGAAGCAAACCCACTAGAAATAGACCAAGTTATGTCTGTATGTGTTCATGTCCCATCTACTTCTCCTACGAGTCTGCAGGGAATTCGGGAGCAAGACTTTTTAAGTATCCCTCTGACAGCCTTGCAAATTAGACCAGTCAGGAAGAACAGCCAGAATTCTACTTTACTGTAAAGTTAACAAAATTTTGCAAGTCTGAAAATACACTTCTCCCTCTGTCCCTTTACAGCCCAAAAAACTAGGGAGGGTCCCATTTGAGCTGATTGCCACATCCACATTCTTGCTGTTGGGCTATGTTGCCTTTTATCTGACCATTTCCTCGGCTGCATCTCTTCTCCCTTTCTCCCAAGGTTATTTCCACATGTCATTACACTCTCTGGATCTCTTGCTTGGTGTGTCTGTCCTTATAATAATGGTACCAGAGCTGGCCTACAAAAACAGATATTTGATCATTTGTTGATCACTCTTTCTTCTTTCAATAATTTTTCTTTTGTCACAGATGTGAACTGATCACTTTCTGAGATTCTTCACTTCTTTCCTCTCATCCATTTAAGCTTTCCACTCCATTTACCCGCTCCTTGCTGCAGAAGCAATTGTAAAACATGCAATGGATATGTGTGTAAAAGGGTAGGTGGGTGGGAAGCATATACAGTATGTTATGTGGACATCTTATTGGACAACTAGAACATCTGTAAACCCTCAAATTACATTGTTGCATTGTTGGATAAGATCATTCAAATTTAAGAGAGTGAGGTAGGAATGAAAACCTTGATAAGACACATTAGAGGGGAGTAAAACTGATCTAACTCAGATTTGATGAGGGCAAAATTCACATAGCAATAATATTTATATACCACTCCATAGAGCTTTATAGCACTCTTTGGGCAGTTTATAAGGTAGAAGCATTATTTGCATATTGCCTCCAACAATCTGGCTCTTCATTTTACCGACCGCGGAAGGATGGAAGGTTGAGTCAATCTTAAGCCCTGTCAAGATCAAACTCCAGGCTGTGGGCAGAGTTTGCTTTCAATACTTTACTTTAACCACTGCGCCACTGCATTTTGTCAGTAAGCATTCACTTACTGAAAAAAAGAGATTTAGAGTGTTATTTAGAGAAGTAACCAAAATGTAAGCAACAGTTACTTGGTTAAAATAACAGCATAAAACATCCTTCTTCAGTATGGAACCTCTAGATATCTTGGCCTATAGCTGCCAGGAATCTCAGCAAGGCTGGCCACTGTATTGGATGGAGTAAAGAAAACTGGGGGCACTAGGTGGGGAAGGCTAGTGTAGAATAATGATAAAGTTTCACAAATATGCAACACCTAAGCTGTTGAGAAAGGCTGATTAGCAGGCGAAAAAAGTCAGAGTTACCATAGCAGCAGCCACCCACACTAAGCAGTCACAAAAAATGGGGAGAATCTATTGTTAATAAAACAATATGCTAAGATATTTTAAAATTTTAAGAGTTAAAATAGATGCCGGAAACAGTTAAAGGAGGACAATGGCACACAAAATATAACATGAATAATCTTTCTTAATTTGAAGGCCATATAAGTTTGGTAAATATAGACAAAAACCTGGGCAGGGAAGAGAAAAAGAAGGTGTGTATTTATTTTCACCACTATCACACTCTTCATCCAAAAGGCTTCAGGGTTAGGGTTAGGGTTAGGGTTAGGGTTAGGGTCCCGTATCAGATGAGAGATTAGCTAGGGTGAAAAAATTACTGGCCAAAGACTCAAAATTTCAAGGCTCAGCAGGAGTCTACTGCCAGATCTCCCAAGCTCATCCAAGAAACAGACTATTGGTTGCTCAGTTCCTTTTGTGCACTTCTGGATTCTAGCAAATTCAAGGTTCTCCTAAAAGGTTGGGAGACCAGGCACACCCTACCTGCTTCAAGTCATATCAATCAAGTTTCCTGTTCTCTCCACGGTGTTCCTGATAGCCTAGGAAAATTTATGATCATGTGATTCTTCTCTCCCTACATATGTAGGACTCTCAGCTGGTCTCATCTAGCTTCCTATAATTTAAACAGGCCATTTCTGTATGTTATGGCACTTTTTCACTTGAACAGTATTCCACCGGAGATCCAGAAGACACCCCCTCCCAACCCTCTTTGCCTTTCTTAAGGCATTGAAAACCTGGCTTTTTGCCCAGGCATTTGAGTGAGGAGGTTAACCAACTCTGATAGCTAGTATGATTTTGTGCGCTGACCTTGGGCAATCGTTTTAACTGCTGTTAGTTTTTGTGTGCCGCCTATAGTTACTATGTGAGATGGTCATCAGCCCAGGGATGGGTTCCTCCCAGTTCGGACCGGTTCGGCCGAACCGGTAGCGACCCGCTGGTGACATCACGATGACATCACCGAACCGGATTGGTTGGTGCCGGTCCGTGGACGCCACCATCTTTTTTTAATTTTATTTTATTTTTAATTTTTTTCGGGTTTTTTCTTCTGCGCATGTGCAGAAGAAGAGTTTCCGGCACTGCGCATGGGCCGCCAGCTTGTTTTTGGCTTTTTTTGTTTGTTTTTGCTTCTGCGCATGCGCAGAAGCCGAGTTTTCAGCAGGGGAGGGGAATGCTTGCCCGACTGCTCCCTCCCTAAGCAACCTCGGAAGTTTTCAAGCTCATCTGGAGAGGTGTTTTTTTTAAAGAAAACCCCGAAAAAGCTGCAAGATCCGGAGCTGACGGTCTCCGGTAAGATGCCCATCTCGTGGCCCTCCCCGCCCCATCCCCTGCCCCCCCATTGCACACTACTGCGAGCATCTCTCAGCCGTTGCATGCAGGGAAAAACCTTAAATAGTAAAGAAAAACTTCTCGTGAGTGTGAGGCAATTAACAACTTCTTGAATGCACGAGAAGTTTTTCTTTACTTGTGCAAGGGCTGGGAGTTGCTCCAAGGCCGGAGGAGCAAAACTTCCAACCCCCCGAAGCGAGGGATGAGGTGATCACAGTTTGGTCTCCTGCCGTGTTCAAGAAGAACTCCAGCGGGGCTTGAATCAGGATTGCAGGAGGACTCCGCTCTTGGGGTGCGCGCACTCCAGGCTTCCTCTGGAGACACCCCCCACAACCTTCCTACAATTGCTGGGGACATCTTTCTTGGTCTGTCGGTGCCCCTTCGCCTCTTCCCGTGCCCGGGTGGGGGAAAAACATCTTCCTCAACTGGGAGGCTCCGCTGCTCCCAAGCAGCAGCGCTCTCGGAGGACGATGTTTTGCCCAGCCTGGAAGTTGCTTCCGAAGCGCAGAGAAGCTTCGCTTTTTCTCCTCCCCAGTGAGCGAAAAGCTGGCGGGCTGGCAGGGTCCAGCCCACAAGCCCTCTCTGTCCCCGGCGCAGGAGCAGCCCAAGCCAAACAGAGCCGAGCTGACCATAGCTGGGCTGCCCAACCCGAGGAACAGGCGAATAGAATGTCGGGCAAGACCGCAGGAGGCATAGCCAGAGCCACGGGCAACCGGAGCCATGGGCAGTGGATCAGCTCGCTGCGGGCCTGGGATTCGGGGGGGTGGAGGGTGTGCTCCTCGGAGCCTTGGAGCAACTCTTGGCCCTTGCACAGTAAAGAA
>QLTV01012194.1:741382-812118 GCA_003457575.1 Thermophis baileyi
CGCCTCCCGGCCTCTTTCCCTCTGCCAGTCGGGTTCAGTCTGAGCCGGTCACTGCCTGGCCCGATGCCAGCCCCCCCCTTGCCCACCATTTAATTTGCCTGTTCCTGGTGTCGGGCAGCCCAGCTACGGTCGGCTCGGCTCTTGGCGGGTGAAGAATCTACAGGCGAAGCGAGCCCCTCTGGGGAGGGCAGTGGGGAGCAGCTGCCCGGGAGGACCTGGCCGCTCTCCCTCACTCTCCGGCCATCACGTGGCCGGAGGATTAGGCGCCCCGAAACGCGCCTGTGTCGCCGGGTCGACCTCAGACCCCACAAGGCAGCGGAAGCCGGAATGCTGCCACAATCTGAGCTCCCTTTGGAGTGGGTTGCAAACAAGGTGCAAAGTGGCTCCCAAACAGAACGTGGCACACCCAGAGCTGCCGCTTCTTTGTAACAGCCGAGGACTGAAGAGATGCCTCTTCCGTACTTGGCTGTTGGAATAAGCGGCGGCTTTGGCTGCCGCCATGCCCGCTTCGTTCTCCGGTCCCTCTCCTTCCCTCGCTAGGCTGCTACTGCCGGAGTGCTGCCAGGGCAAGCGCGGGGTGTGTGTGTGTGTGTAGAGGAGGCATGGACTGTTCGGCGCTGAGGTAGAAGCAGCCACGGCAGTGGGGAAAGCGAGGCTTCTTTGCCAGCCTCCCAGCTGGCAAAACATAAATTTCTGCCGTGGCTAGGTAGGGGGTGGCATGGCCTGAGGCGGGGAGCGGCTCGCCTGGGAGGCTGCTGCAACAGCCGCGGGAGGACCAACCCTTCTCGCCTCTGACGGGCCTTCCCCGCTGTTGCATTAAAGAATGAATCCGCCCCTGCTGGCGCTGAGGTAGAAGCAGCCATGGCGGCGGGGAAAGCGAGGCTTCTTTGCCAGCCTCCCAGCTGGCAAAACATAAATTTTCGCAGGTTCTGTGGGCGTGGCTAGGTGGGGGGCATGTGACTGAGGGCGTGGGCGTGAGTGATGTCAAATTGGCCACGCCTACTGTCACATGACCATCAAACCACGCCCACAAAATAAGCCACGCCCACAGAACCAGTAGTAAAAAAATTTGGAACCCACCCCTGCATCAGCCATATAAATAGTTTAAATAAAATAAATATGAGTCTTTATCTAGCTCTCTAGTAGTCCCACGCAGTCAAATACACATTCTAAAAAAAAATCACATGAATTAAATAACTGTTCACTCATTCCAGTCTAAACATTAGAAAATATACAGATTAACAGAGTTGGAAGGGACCTTGTAGGTCATCTAGTCCAACCCCCTGCTCAAGCAGGAAACCCTACACCATTTCTGACAAATGGCAGTCCAATCTCTTCTTGAAAGTCTCGAGTGATGTGCTATCATGTCTTCCCTGGTCCTTCTCTTCGCTAGACTATCCATTCCCAGTTGCTGTAACCGCTCTTCGTATGTTTTAGTCTCCAGTCCCCTGATCATCCTGGTTGCTCTCCTCTGCACCCTTTCTAGAGTCTCAACATCTCTTTTGTAGTGTGATGACCAAAACTGGATGCAATACTCCAGGTGCTTGCCACTTTATCCTGTTTCCATTTTCTTAAAATTTGGAGTAATTAATTTGTAAGAGGGGCTAGCATTACAAAAGAACGTACGACAAAGCTGCTTTATTAGTTCTGACTCATCTTTCATTTTTATGTTTACCTGATCTCAGAAAAGGGGAAATATTTTCAAAACAACATTCTTCCTTAAGTAACAAGTAGTAAAGAACTGCCAAGTGTGAGGAAACTAAGTTTTATTTTTATTTATTTATTTATTTGTTTGTCAAACATGTACAAGATAGCAGGTATAGGTATAAACATAAACATAATCAAAGTGAATACAGATAGATGAGGACAATAGGACAGTAGGACAGGGACGGTAGGCACGCTGGTGCGCTTATGCACGCAGTTATGCAGTTGACAAGATAAAAGCATTTGTAGCACAGCGGGACTTTAGTTCTATGGGCAGCACCGTACAGAAATTAATGCCGTCTATTTAATGACTGCCTTGTTTGATATTCTCTTCAATGAAATAAAAACACTTTGGGGAAGAGGAGTTCTCACCCTCTCGATGTTCAGGAAGCTATTAAAGTACCTGGCTATTCTCCCAGGCTTTGTGGCAGGGTGATGTGTTTTTCTTTCTTTATACATTTATCTTTGGGTCACTCATGGTTTCTTCTCTATTTTGTTGTACTTTTCTTTCCTTTCCTTTTTCGGCTGTAAGTTGCCCAGAGTCATTAATAGTTAGGCAGACTTGAAATGCCAGTAATCCTATCTACAGTAGGAGCAGATAGATTTTATTGGACTATAACTCTTACTACCTCTCACCACTGGTCGTTGCAAAGGCTGATAGGAGTGTATTTCACCCATCCTTGATTTATATCAAGGTGACAGTTTAATTCAGATAAGATGGAAACACTTAAAGGTAGATATTTGCTGATCTGGGTAAAGAGCTATATAGATATAAAATAAAGAAACTTAGAAATCCTTCTGGATTCAAAACTATGGTGTGGAAGCAAAACTTTGTTTCATCAATTTCGGATAACACATCACTCATAACCAAGAAACAAATCTATTCCCAATTATATATGCATTATTTGCATGCTAATAGCATTAGACAATTCTACATAGTTGGAAACTGTGGATTCCTTGGTGCTCTCTGAGCTTGGTTGTTTTCTTGCAGACATTTCCTTACAACTAGATAACATCGTTGTTACCTAGTTTGCTAAGAAACATCTGCAAGAAAACAACCAAACTCAGAGAGCACCAAGGACCCCACAGTTCAACCCTGAGGCACAAATATTCTTTTCTATCAATAATTGGAAACATTGGTTGATATTCATTTGAGGATACATAGTAAGATTGAGGTTCACCAATTTTGTGCCAGCTGCACAGACTATTGGTGTGTTTTAAAACTCGCCTCAAAATTCTGGAATAATCTTTAGTCAATAGCCTGAGATACTAACCCCTTACTAGCCTGCCATACATTTGTTTAATTCGCACCATTATTATTGAATATTTCAGTTATAATATGGCTTATTTTCACTAGTTCTTTAAACAAATGTAAATATTATTTATGTTGTGATTGATATGAAATTGTATTTTTTATATTGTAAGCTATCTTGAGATATCAAAAAATGGCTAAGCAATACATTAAATATCTATGCGGATTACATTTACATAGCTTTCAGTACAGCTCTGTTATATAGATTAGGAACAACCAAGCGGGAAGAATCTAGTTGTGTACAACAAAAATCAAATTGTAATGATCTACAATAGAGATTTCAATTTGTTTGGGCTAAGGAGGTAATATAGTTCTGAAGGTACCTTTTAAAAATCCATTTGGTAGCCATGTATCTATAGTTTGGGGTTGAGTTGCAATACTGACTGGCATGAGAGATATAATTACTCACATTTTTAACCATCTACTAAGGATTCTATGTTTGGTATAGTGATTAAGGTATCAGGCTAAAAACTGGGAGACTGTGAGTTCTAATCCTGCCTTAGGCACAAATCTAGCTCGATCATCTTGGGCCATGATGAACTGAGTGAAGTGGCAAACCATGACATTGATACATCAGTGTACAATAAATGGACCTCCAACTTCACAATGTGTTGCAAATGAACATGGCTTTGTGATGCAAGTAGGGATTAATATTATCAATTGTTCATGGATATAGGATAATTATTTTTTTCATATTATAAATATCTCTGTATCAGAGATCCCAAATAATTCTTGTTGCTCTATTGCTAAATATAAAATGAATTCTAAGACCCAAACCATTCTTTCTTTCTTAAAATATTAGAAATTATCTTTAATTTTAATGGGGCATTAGCTGCTGCTTTGATTCTATTTCCTGTCTTGAATTATCAAATAGTTCTGATAATTGAATAGTTTTGTTTTTATTCTGCCTTCAAAGGGGAAAAAAACCTTTTATATGTAGATATAAAAAAGCATATGGATCATTCTAAATGTAGTCTTCGTTAACGTCACAGTTACTATAGTATTCCTTCCATTACATTTTCTGCATAATTTTTTCTTTAAAAGGAATTCAAAACTCTACAAAATCCACATCTGTTGTCATGTATAACTTTCATTTCCCTATATAACTTCCCCTAATAAATGTGTTTTAATGCATCTTTTAATGTATGGCATTTATATGAATCTTTGAACAGAGAACCATAAAAGCAAGCACATGCTCTTTATCACTTTTCAATCATGTTTTGATTGTTTATACCATTTCAATCCCAAAGTGGCTTTTATATCCTAAGTAATTATGTCTATATAGATACAGGTTTAGATATTGTTATATGCATCTAATTTAACATGCAGATCTCTCTCTCTCTCTCTGGAATTGTTATGTTAACTAATTCAGATGTATGGTTTTCAACTTGCAAACCTAAATGAAGCATGCGTTAAACTAATGACGTGTAATCATGTTGCTCTGGATATCTAAAAGACCCCCTAATGTCAACATTAATGTGGTCAAGTCAGCCTGCCAAGGCTGTTTTTCACTCATGCAGAAGAATTAGATGATAAGTGGGACTCCACATAAAACCACATCAGCAGAAAAAAAGGAAAAGATGTTGCATCTTTTTTTCTGCTAACCAAGCGTGAGCATTAATGGAAGAAAATGCTCTCTGACAGGATAAAAACATTCCCTTGCTTATTTTGCAACAAATGCATGTTCTTATCTCTCCTTATGTATTTCAGTCAATTATTTAAATTTGTATGAAAAGCCAATTGAAAAACGAAGCCTGGCGCAATGATAAGTAATTTAAGCAAGTTTTGCACGTTGTTATAATAGATTTAGTTACATGTGATCCAACATACAATAAACAAATCCCGCTCTTGAAATAAACTGAGCATTTTCTGCCTGATTCTGGTACAGAAATCACAGACTTAAAATAACAGATACCTGCTACAGGCAACTTATGCTCTAAAACAGGAACAGCTGTATATGTCAAAATTGTAGAATATATCTGGAAAAATAGAATATATCTGCCTGGAATTTCTTGAACAGCGGATTTTTCTAATGCCAAAGAAATCTAAAAAATTTACTACATGCTCTCTTTCTCTTTCAGCAAATGGCCGTAGACATCAAAAGATTTTTCACTTTATACCTCCAAGGTAATATCTCCCATTCTGTATTTTTACAAACTATATACTCATAGAAACTGAAGTGGGGGGGGGGAAACATTGTATTAAGGAATTTATTACCAACTGTGCACATTTTAAGAGCCGCGGTGGCGCAGTGGTTAGAGTGCAGTACTGCAAGCTACTTCTGCTGATCACCGGCTGCCAGCAGTTTGGCAGATCAAATCTCACCAGGCTCAAGGTTGACTCAGCCTTCCATCCTTCCGAGGTCAGTAAAATGAGGACCCAGATTGTTGGGGGCAATATGCTGACTTTGTAAACCGCTTAGAGAGTGCTGTAAAGCACTATGAAGCGGTATATAAATCTAAGTGCTATTGCTATTGCTATTTTTATCAGTCTTTTGTTCGAAGAAATATCCTTTTGGGTTCAGTTCCAAGTGGGGAGAAAGACACTGGAAACATGGTGGCTGATTGGAAAGATGCTTTAATGATGAACAGGATCACATGGTTTGAGGTCCTGGGCAGACAAGGGAAGAGATGCTGGGAGTGCCTGGGTTTTATGCCCTCTGTTGGGTTTTGAATTTGAGCTTGTGTTCTGATTGGTTGTCAGATTCCCATGGGGCCATGCAGGGGCAACTCTGTAGGCTGTGCTGGGTCCCAGGCTTGGTTGAGCCTTGCTGGGTGATGATGTAATGAAAGGGCTTTGGGCAATTTCTACTATGGCTCTGTCTGAAGGAGGTAGATCAGCAGTTCAGCTTCTGTCCAGTTAATAATGGATCATATCACAGGTATGGCTCAGATATTGCTTGTTTTGATGGAGTTGCCACCGTTCAATTTAGTCTTTAGCAATTCTATCACTCTTTGCATGTATTCTTTACTAATCACATTTTTAACTTGTCCATGCTTGATGTTATAGACTGGCCCAGGCCTTAATGGCCCATTGACAAAGGTGGGGGGGGGGGGGCTGAGCTTCTGCCTCCCTTTTAGGGGAAATATTCTGCCCTTTTAATATTTCCTAAAATATCTCATTTTCCTAGGAGAGGGGTGGGTGCTAACTTCCTACACTTTACTAGTTATATCCTGTGATTCTTTAGTTTCCAGAACGTTAGGTATTGAGACACTCTGGATTGTTTTACATCTGCAAGGTTGTTAAAGCATGGGTTTTCAGATCATATCCTTGGACTTGGACATAGTCTTACTCATCCATTATTCTACTTATAGTGAATTCAATAATGTAGCTGTTAGTGAAGCATCAAGGGCTTCTATATGAATTGTGACCTGTTCTGTCACACTATCAGTCACATTGTGATAGGTTGCCAAGAATTCCACAAATCTCCTATAGAACTGCATCCTTCCTTTCAATCTTGAGAATGCCCAGATAGCTGGTCACAATAATCTAAGGAGGCATCTTCTCCTGCTTCCAAGATTGCAAAGAAATCTTCCTAAATTCATACTAGACTACCAATTTACCAACATAGTGGTAAAACAACAGTTTTTTACTCCTTTAGAAGAAGAAAATAAAATAAAAAGGTTTCCTTACCCACAATGCAATTGCAAGGGTATAGTAAAGTCAAAAGAAAAAGTTCTCTATCTTGTTTGATCAACTGAATGACCTGATCGCCAAACCACCAAGATTAAATCCTGCCATTGAAAATAATTTGCTTAGATACCAAAGCCAGCCAAAATCATAAACCCCAACTGTTAAAAATAAAACAAGTAAACAAGTGGCTTAATTAAAGATTTGTAATTTACCTTTTTGTAGAAATGTAAGAACAAAGAGAAGAACAATGGCATTTAAGATAGCCTTAACATTTTAAAAAAGTAAGGAGAGGGACATGCAACTGAACTTTCAATATTTTGTATAGATACACATTATACATATAGCCATTCATCACACTCACTTTGCCAGCTCACTGGTCAGCTGAAGGACAGGCTGCCTTCTATTTGGGGGGGGGGAGCTTCTCTCCCCAATACAACAATGCAGTTAGGCAGCCTACCATAAAGTTGGGATGACTGCACTATCTGCAGCAGGACACAGGGTCAACCATAAAGGGCCACACATAACCCATCAATCAGATATTGGAAAGACTCAGTGTCAGGCACAAGCAACTAGATCCACACGTGTAGAGTACAAGCTAACTATTATATTGTATTCTGCCTGTAATACAGGAATCTCCCCAGACTATTTGCCTTCTCTTGGGAACAGATAGATAAGTTTCTCTTGAGCTTAGCAGTCCTGGATCTCTTGCAGCTGTGCAACAATTCAAGGCTAATTCCCTGCTTGAATCATCCTGCCTGCCTGGCTGGGCATTTCCCAACACACAGTTCCACTATACCAAGATATATATATTTTTTTTAAAGAATGGAGAAATATTCACAGTGGATTCCCCTTTCTCTGGATATCAAGCAGAGAGGCTGGGTGAGATGACCATCAAAATGCCCTCTAGCTATGCTTCTTCCTTATCTTTATAACATTAATGTATTCCTGTAGCAATGCTGTGCAACCCTCTGGAAGGATAACGTAAGAACAGTTATGCATAGCTAAGCCACCTTTGGAAGCTCCTTCACAAAGCAAAATGAAACCGTTGCATTGCTTCCAAAGCCTCCCCTTTTATCTGCCTAATATATGGGACAGAGGAAACTGTCAGGGACAAACAAAGCCCCCTCAGTAAGAAGAACATCACCTTGGGGTTCCAGAGTGTGAGTGATGCTGACTCAATCCAGCCTCAAGCAACAGCATCGCTTCTGTGCCGTGCTGAGCCCAACATCGCTTCCCCAATGTGAAGTGCCGCACTGAGACAAACAAAGCCCGCTTTGTACAGAATTAATTATTACATCTCATTTGAAGTTGAAACAGCAGGCAGTGCTATCAAAAAGCAATATTTAGCCCTTTGAGAAGTGGAGCAGTGTTGCCCTCATTCTCTCTTCCAAACAACACACGTTGGAAATTTAAGATTTTAAAAAAGAAAATTTGAAATTTTAAAAAAAAAAGATCATTTGACTCTTAGATATATGACGTTACCCTAAGCTATGAATCTGGTGAACGTAATACTGAAAGAACCATGCATGAGCTCAAAGTAAGGTCAAAGATTCTGTGGATGGCATAAACAAGCCAAGAGGCAAACCCGGGAGGAGAGAAATAAATGGCCACAATGTCAATCACACCACCATCTGGAACACCTGCACACGTAAAACCGATTTAAACTGTTCCAAAGTCAACATGACTGATACCTCTGTAATGATATAGACCAGTGATGGCAAACCTTTTTTTCCTCGGGTGCCGAAAGCGCGTGCGTGCGTGCTATTGCGCACGCACGCACGTGCCAATACCCATAATTCAATCCCCCCGTGGCCCATCCCCCTGTGCATGCGTGCGTGACCCCCCCCTGCACTGCTCCCCCATGCATGTGCGCACGATCCCCCCCCACTCCCCAACGTCTGGTGGGCCCAGTAGGCCCGTTTTTCGCCCTCCCCAGGCTCCAGAGGCTTTCTTGGAGCCTGAGGAGGGTGAAAATGCCCTCCCCCGCCCCCCCGGAGGCCGAAACGCCCTCCCAGAGCCTCCACGCGAGCAAAAATCAGCTGGCCGGCACGCACATGCGTGCTGGAGCTGAGCTAGGGCAACGGCTCGCGTGCTGGCAGATATGGCTCCACGTGCCACCTGTGGCACGCGTGCCATAGGTTCGCCATCACGGATATAGACCATTTATTCACAAGTGGTTTATATTATTATCTGACCATTGCTGCAGCTGTCAAACAAGAATGAAAGCAGGTTTCACACTGCTGAAGTGGTGACCGGGCAAAGGTTGTGGGACATCTACAAGTTGAAGTCATCTGAGGAGAAGGCCAACAATCTGAACACAATTGTCGGGTTTACTTACAGTGATATATGTTGCTGCATATATACTCAGAGCTGCTTCTTTGGAAGGAAAAGTTTTTCGGGCTTTCATGACAAGATCAGGATTTCCAGAGCAAGCCTCTGCACCACTGACGAACTGTGTAAACTGTTGACATCCCAGAGCTGTGTAGTTGGGTTTGCAAAGTGCAAGGAAATGAGGTGCAAGATTCCCAGTTACTACTTGTCCAGCATTTACAAATATGTCTGTTGCAAAAAGTCCAAATGCATAAATGCCTAAAGAAAGGGAAGGAAAAGAAATAATTAAGTTGCTATTACAGTAGTGCAATAAAATGAATAATCTGATTAATAAAAAAGTTGATTAATAAATAAATAAGATATTTTGCATATCAGCTTGGTGAAAGGCACACTGCTAAGAGAAAATGAAAACAAGATAGAACCTTGTCCTGTCTTTGAACATACCAGTTGCAGACATGCTAACTATACTCTTGATTTATTTTTAGGTGTATTATGTTTGTAACAGGTAGAATCATTGCTCCTCTGTGTGTGTGCCAGTGAATATTGGTGGTGGGGGCCGATTCTTTACTGGTAAGTTTTGGATCCTCTGAACTGTCTGTGCCCTACCTCTCCTGTGCCATCAAGGACTTTATAGATGATAACTAGTTCTCTGAACTGCATCTAGAATCTTACTGCTAGTCAATTCAGCTCATGATAATGAAATGCTCTATTGGCATAAGGTGGCATGCATGCTCGTAATTCCCTTAGCAGCTGCATTCTGGATCAACTGCAGCTTCTAAGTGGTCTTCATTGCTACAGTCCCCACGTGAGGTCACCAAGTGTGTGTGATTGTCCTGGTCCACATATGGGTGCAGTTGGTGGCTGGATGAATTTGTAAGAGTTTTATTGCTACATATCTTCTAAGCAGGAGCTGTGAGTTCAAAGAGACCCCCAAATGGTGCACCAGTCCTAAAGGGGGAAGCGTAATCTTAACCCATGGAACTCTTTAGTCCTCTTCCCATGTGATCCAAGTTCCCATAACTACTCAAGCTTGCCATAGCCGAGCTTGCACCTGTACTTCCTTATCCACCCCTGCACAGCTTCCAAATACTGGGACAAGACCTTGAAGAAGGATCTGGTTGGACTGAGGTTGAGACGTCATCAGTGTATTGGTGAGAGCTGACCCCAAATTGCTGAATACCTCGCCTAGTAGACTTATGCAAATGTTAAACAGGATGGGTGAGAGCATCGAACCCTGAGACATCCCATATATCAGAGGCCTCTGGCTTGATTCTTTTTCCCTGCCAACATTGTCTGGATCCAACTACAAAGAAAGAAGGAGAACTCCCACTCATAATTTCCACAAATGGATAATAATAAAAAGGATAATATTAGAAACCACATTGAGATTAAGCTGAACCAAGATGATTGTACTATACCATCCCAGTTCCACCAGAGGTCAGTAGCAAATATAGCCAAAGCCTTTTCATTTCTATGTCCTGGTTTGAAACCTGACTGATAGTTTGTCTCCTCCAAAGGTCTCTGTTGCTGCAGCCTGGCCACCTTCTCAACAATATTCCCCCAAAAGGCAAAGGATAGAGACGGGATGAAAATGGCCAGGTCTGTCAAATCCAGCAGTCTCTAATTTTAATAAGGTAGAGAATCTATGGACTAATTGTGAACCTTAGCTGTCCCCTTGCCTGCGTGTTCCCTGGCAACAGTAAATAAAATATCAGTCATTTTTAACATATTTAGCCAGTATGCCATAAATGCAATCCAAAGCCACTTTTACTTCAACTGTGGTCATGTCATTCTATGCAAGCTAGGATCTCTACTCTACAGACCACCTTGCTAATCCCCACATAGTTGCTTGCATCTCAGCAATACAGAAGTACAGTAGATGCAATGAACTGATACAAACTGAGAATGTTGGTTTTTCAATGGCATCATGGCTTGGATCTTATACAGCAGAGCAAGAGTTCTCAAAAGCAGAGTTTATTATTGAAGGAGTGGTGAGAGTTAAGATTATAGTTGTATATGGGAACCTCAAAAACACAGAGACAATTCAATAGAGCAAGAGGTTTACATTACTGGATGACACATCCTAATGCATGTAGATTAGAAAATAACACCCAATATTCTTACCAAGGAACCTGACAGTCCTGCGCACCAGTGGGTTTATATAGCAACAGTCTCCAGTTAATATTGTTTTTTCTTGGTTTTCAAAATCCCGTGTGGCCATCTGTAAGCAAAACACTGCAGTTTCTCCAACAATAATCTGGAAACAATGAAAAGAAAAGGAAGCATTAGATTCCATAAATACAAAGCGACACTACACTAAAGATACATTTAAATCCATCCACAGGGGAAAGATCCCATAAAGTTCATTTCATTTTCCAGAAAAAAAATTAAAGGTGTTGTCTAAAGCCTAACAACACCTTTAAAGGGTGCTGTGCACAAAACGCAGACAAACTCTAATAATGAGATATTCGATTGTAAATTACTTTCTGAGCCCTTCTTTCTCAAATGGAGTTTTATGTAATCCTAGCATTTCATGATAGATTCTGGTTGGAAAAAAAAGTCTGAACTTTGCACATTGCATAATGCCAGTTCTTGCAGTGATGGGGTTGTTTTTTTTTACACACTATAACTCACCTGCTGGCCTACTGCTTTGCTGTTGTAAATATTGTAACAAGGATTTTGTAGGTCAGAAATGAATTTTGGATAGATAATCCTTACTTAATGACTGCAATGTTCAGTGAGCATTTAAAATTATGACTATGCTAAAAAAAGTAACTTTACAACCAATGGCTACATTTACAACCTTTGCAGCATCCCTCACTCACACGATTGCCTTTCTAGTCAGTATGGCTTCTCCTATGCCTGACGTGTTACTTTTCTTTTTTGTGCCCCCTTGCAGAGTGGAGAAATTGGAGAGAAAGGGATTATAAGAGAGTAAACAGGTGCACAATGGGGAATACACATTGGAAGGAATGCGGTGGCACCAGCAGCCCCCCCCCCCCGTGTAGATAGACCCAAGTGCATGAGACAAGCAGCCTGGTGTATTCCCCATTGTGTGCTTGTTTACTGTCTTGCAATCCTATCCTCTCCAATTAATGTAAATACAAAGATTAATTCCCTTCTTTCTAATTATCTCAGCACAGGAGTAGCCATTCCAAAGGGCATGAGAAAAATGAAAGCACAGTCATGGTCATGTGATTCCCCACTTAGCGAATGTTTCAATTAGTGACAGAGTTGATCTCAATTATAATTGCTAAATGAGGACTACCTATAATTTGTCATGCCCCTAGTTGATCAGTGATCCTCAGAAGATGAAGAAGATCAAAAGAAGAAAACTGGGAATAAAAATGCGCAATGCTTCAATTCCACTGAGGTGTTTTAGATGGTGGTGCAGGTTAGCAGCTGCATCTTTTCCTTGGATCACTCAGCTGTTGCAGGAAGGCTTCTGCTGCAGCTAATTGATTATAGAAGAAGATGCAGCTGCTTCAGTAAGTCACTGCCAGATCTGTTTTCATGCTTGTGTGTTTTGGAGCATCTCTTTTGAGTCAAAATGCGGATAGTCCTAGACCTAGCAACAGTGCTGCAAGGGCATCAGATTCCACCACCCACAATTTTAGCCTCCATGGCTAAACTTGGCTTAAACTTGGCTTGCCTCCATGGCTAAACACTCGCAACAGAATACCTTATTCCACAAGACTTGAAATTTTGGGCTTAGACAACTTAGAACTACGCCGCCTTAGAACCGATCTAAATGTAGTCCATAAAATTATCTGCCACAATGTCCTACCTGTCAATGACTACTTCAGCTTCAACCACAACAATACACGAGCACACAATAGATACAAACTTAAAGTAAATCGCTCCAAACTTGACTGCAGAAAATATGACTTCAGTAACAGAGTGATCAATGCCTGGAATTCACTACCTGACTCTGTGGTTTCTTCCCCAACCCCAAAAAACTTTAACCTTAGACTGTCTACTGTCGACCTCTCCCCATTCCTAAGAGGTCTGTAAGGGGCGTGCATAAGCGCACCAGCGTGCCTACCGTCCCTGTCCTACTGTCCTCATCTATCTGTATTCACCTTGATTATGTTTATGTTTATACCTATACCTGCTACCTTGTACATGTTTGACAAACAAATAAATAAAATAAATAAATAAATAAATAAAGCCAGTCTCATTGGCCAGTCCATAGGAATCCCTATCTTCATGTGAAGAGTTAAACAGCAGGAAAGCAGAGGAATGTTCAGTTGCACAGAGGAGCAACTGGCATAAGCATGTCTACTTAGGGGGAATGTGGTGCTGAAACCCAGGAATGATCAGTGGCAACTGTGCTCAGGCAGGAACTCCAAGCCTCCTCTATTTAAGACCCCAGGTGAAGAAGGTAGCTTACTGCCAAAACAACTTATCCAACAACCCACCTTGCACTTTCCTTCGAACTCTTTAGTAGCTGGCTCTTGGTTATCTAGTCTTGCTGTGAAACGTCTTTGAATCCTTGCCCCTACCTTGCCCCATGAACTCCAGTTATAATAAGGACACACACTTCCCCTTGAACTCAAACTATATTTACATTCATGTCCATGTCTGCTGGGTTTAGGAGTCTCAAACTGTTAAACAACCAACTCCAGCTGGGATGGGGGAGAAGATTCAGTAAGTACTTTCTTGCTTTCGGTAAGGATGAGGAGCAACACCAAGAAAGCAAAGGTAGCCTACATAAGCTCTAAGGGGGGTAGAATCTAGAGTTTTATATAAGGGCATGTAAAGAAAACAAAGGTATCCTCCATAAGCTATAGAAAAAGAATCAAGAATTTTATATGAGGCCAATACCTTTCTTACATACAAGCTTCAAGTTCTCCAAGAACTCCAGAGTTCTTCAGGAGGGAAGATGGTAAACAGAGCTAATAAACAAAATAGTAAACAAATGGACAGACAGAGGGAAAGAACAACCACCACCGAAGCCATCAAGTCTTTGTTTAATTATGTTCTTAAAAATTAATGTGGAAAAATATCATTAGATTCCACTTGCTGGTAAAATCATTTTTGAATGTCACCAGTATCTATCCCTGTTTTAAAGTGAAGAGGATGACAAAAGAATTAGGTGGGAGTAGAGAAAAGATTGTGGATTGACCTGTCTTAGTTACTGGCACTTTACAAATGTCATGACAGACTGGGGATGTCGGCCCAGAGTACAATTAATGATAGCATCATTCACCATGGATCTGTTACAGAAGAGGATACCATTGGCAAAACACTATATTGGGGCCCACCATAACCATTGCACCAGTATCACTGAGGGAAGTAATGGTAGCTGGTATTCTTACCTAGTGCTAGAAAACTACTGGAATAAAAGAAGAAAGGAATAACGTTCCCCTATTTTTGAAACCATGTACCGTATTTTTCAGAGTATAAGACACACTCCCCCCCCCCAAAAGAGGCTGAAAATTTGGGTGCGTTTTATACTCGGAATGTAGCTTTTTCGAAGCTTTGCAGGCTTTTTTCATTGCTACTCCCTCCGAAGAAGGTTTTTTTAAGCCCTAACCAGGGGATAAAATAATGTGCTGAAGCTGACCAGACTAAGGACGCTAGCCAGATGAATACCTGGTAGGCAGATTTTCCCCCCTATTTTCCTCCCTAAAAACTAAGATGCATCTTATACTCCGAAAAATAAGGTAATTAATCTGTTTCTTAGAACTTTATCTATCACACGCCAGTGTAATTATGTTTTAGACCCTCAGACATTGGTAGAGAAATTTGAGAACTGTAGTTAGATATAGTTTTAAGATTTTTTTAATAGCATGTTAGTATAATGGGAATAATGCAACACTGAACATGATTAAATAGAAGAATGTGGCAATAAAACTT
Organism: Thermophis baileyi; assembly: GCA_003457575.1. Lineage (NCBI taxonomy): Eukaryota > Metazoa > Chordata > Lepidosauria > Squamata > Dipsadidae > Thermophis > Thermophis baileyi. Next base: position 756,225 of record QLTV01012194.1, read on the forward strand.
AATAGAGTAATACAGGCAAATGAATAAAAGCAATAAAATATGTACCACACTGTATTTACAAGTGAAAGCTTTAAAAAAAAACTAGCAGCTTAAAGAGATTTATAAAGGAAATTATTCTGAGAATACAGACAGCGGCAGTAAAGTATTTTTCAACCAGATGCCCTCTAGAAAGATTGGCAGCAGTGGTGGGAATATGCAAGTTATAATCCAACAGATTCAGAAGGAATCTCTTTCAGGAATGTTTGGTCTATGGGCTGCATGTAGCCCGCAGTTTTATGTGGCCCACCGATTTTTTTTTTAAAGTAATAAATTCACCACCACTTCAAAAGATTTGCTGCCCAGTGCCCCCAAGCTTCATAATCTGTTGTGGCTTGCCCCCGTCCCGTGCAGCTGCTCATGGATCCGGATGAACAGGAACAGTCCATAGGGTGGCAAGAGCGGTCTGTAGCGCCGGCACCGGAGTCCGAGACCGAAGAGGAAGCAGGGCCAGAGGACGATGCGCAATCAGGGCCTTCTGCACCTCCTCAGCAGGAGTTCAGTGACTCCAGTGAAGAGGAGGGGCCTCTGATTGATGCCAGAGCACGCAGGGCAGCTAGCCGGCAAGAGTGGCTGTGTAGAAGGAGGTCTCCTCGAAGGTAAACTTGCAGGCAGAGGGGCCACGCCCNCTGGAGACAATTGTTTGCATTCACCTTGGCTGCTGTTCGAACTTCGTTCCTATCAGTTGGGTTGACTCCAGTCCGGGCTCTTGGCCAACTCCAGCAAGTAATTGTATTTGATGGACTTAATGACCTGCTTGTGTCTTTCATATTTGGAATCCCGGCCAAAGTGTTCTGTGCTTGAAAACAAACACTTTGGCAAAGAATTAGTATTCACTTTAATACTAAGCAGTTATTAGTATTAAAGCCTTTTTGTTTAAATAACAGTGTGTGTGTGTCGCTTTCTGGGGGTTTGCCGCGCTGGGTCACAACATAATCATCACCAGCTCCAATGCTGCCTTTTCTCCACTAGTCAAAGAACAGCTATTGTTTTTCAGCCTGTGAGGATATTTAATTTATCAATATGAGCCCTTTGCCTCTGTGCAGGCCTAGTCTAGAGTACTGCATATTTATAGAGGCCTTTATATTGGTTTTATATTCAAAGCACACATACAACGGGGTGCTCTCAAAAATCTAAACAGTTCTTTTTAAATGAAAGAACTAATGAAATTCTAACCTATAGTTTTCCTTCACTTTTCAGGTTTGGTTGATTTGTTTTTTTTTTTTTTAAATCTGAATTAGATTCAGGTCATTTCTGCCTGTGCGTGCATGCATGCATGGCTCCTTTGCTTCGCTGGCTCTTCCAACGGAAGCTTTCCCTGTGTTTACACATGATGTGCAGAGAACTGGAGCAAACTTTTGATGCAGCTGTGCCAAGCCTTCCAGACAACGCAGCTGCCTTGGCATTCAGAGGAAAAGCCATTCATTCATGCCCGCATGTTTTGAAAAGGGCTAACAGATAGACGGCTGGATCATCACATATGTAAAACTTCTTTACATTTATTGCACAGTGCTATAAGCTGCCCAGAAAGGACTGTGAACCTTGAGGCAATTATATGCTTTTCTAAGTAAGCTGAGCTATTCAAAACTAATATGCATACACACATATACACACACAAATAAAAATAAAGAAATTGGGCGATATACGTTTCATTGACAGCAGAATTTTTTAAATATTCTAATTCAGAATCCCAGTTATAGCCAGAAAAAAAAATATCTAGAAGTAAATCCTCTAAATTCCTAACTAGTACAGACTGTCTAACCTCAATGATTTGAAAGAAGTAGCTTCTATATCTGAAACCCTTTTATGAGAATAGGATTCAAACAATAGAATAGAATAGAATAGAATTTTTTATTGGCCAAGTGTGATTGGACACACAAGGAATTTATTTTTATTTATTTATTTATTTATTTGTCTGTCAAACATGTACAAGATAGCAGGTATAGGTATAAACATAAACATAATCAAAGTGAATACAGATAGATGAGGACAATAGGACAGTAGGACAGGGACGGTAGGCACGCTGGTGCGCTTATGCACGCCCCTTACAGACCTCTTAGGAATGGGGTGAGGTCGACAGTAGACAGTCTAAGGTTAAAGTTTTTTGGGTTTGGGGAAGAAACCACAGAGTCAGGTAGTGAATTCCAGGCATTGATCACTCTGTTGCTGAAGTCGTATTTTCTGCAGTCGAGTTTGGAGCGGTTTACATTAAGTTTGTATCTATTGTGTGCTCGTGTATTGTCTAAGCCCAAAATTTCAAGTCTTGTGGAATAAGGTATTCTGTTGCAAGTGGAGGAGTGGAGGACTCTTCTCGTGAAATATTTTTGGACTCTCTCAATTGTATTAATATCCGATATGCAGTGCGGGTTCCAGACAGGTGAGCTGTATTCGAGAATTGGTCTAGCAAACGTTTTGTATGCTCTAGTTAGCAGTGTAATGTTGCCAGAGAAGAAGCTACGCAGGATTAAGTTGACTACTCTTAGTGCCTTTTTGGCAATGTTGTTACAGTGGGCTTTGGCACTTAGATCATTAGATATGTCTTGGTGCATATGCTCTCAGTGTACATAAAAGAAAAGATAAGTTCGTCAAGGTACATACTGTAAGTTGAACTTGACCTGGAAGGAATGGTAAACAGAATGATTTGACAGTAACAGCGTTGTTTGCCAGTACTGGATTTTCATCAAGAACAATTGAAATGTTATTTATTTACGTGATATTTTGACTGAACCTTTTACATAACTATACAGTTCAGAGGTAAATGTGTCCTCCATCAATACCACTCTGGCAAACAACACCATCAATACCAACTGGTAAACAACAAGCCCACCATCCAAATCCCCACAGCCTCCAGACCCTGAGAAAGCACAAATGACACTACTTGACCAATCAGGGGCAGAAAAGTATATTGATGATACCTCACCCTACAGCAGTGAACAATCTCACCAATAGTTCCATGCAGATGTTAAAGAAGAGTGGGGATGGAGTAGAGCCTGAGAATCTCAGAGAAGATACCTGGCTCTCAAGCATTCTCCTTCAACAACATCAGCTGGAACCAACCTTGGAAGAAGAAGAACTGCAATACTGTATCTTCCTGCCTATCCATAAGTTGATCTAGAACAGGGGTGTCAAACTCGCGTCGTCGCGTCATCACGTGACATATCGCGACTTTTTTCCTTCGCTAAACTGGGGGTGAGCGTGGCCAGCGCATGACGCATTTGTCCCGTGGGCCGCGAGTTTGACACCCCTGATCTAGAAGGATACCATGATGAAAGAATCAAAATTTGTTGAGAGATTAAGGAGGGTCAGATGGTTGCACCACCACCCTGATCCCATCAGAGAGATTGCACCCACAAGTGCAATCAATCGCCTTTTAGAACTTTAGCTGTGCATCCTGACTGAAAGGTGTCTAGGTAATGGGGATGATTAACTGTAATATAAAATTTCCTTTTTCTGTATATGTTTGTTTCTGTAACTAGAGAACGAGAAAGGAGGATCAGATCTACCATACTTGTCCCTATTTTCCTTTGTTCAGACATGGAGCCTATACATGTTACAAATAAACTGAAGACCTAAATTGAGATGAGTATTCATGTCAACAGCATCGCCGTCCATTAAACAGATCAAGCAGAGTTATGAATCCACACTAATTTTCAAGAATCAAAATGAGGCAATTAAAAAAAGTATTTCTGGTTCATATTAGCACATTTAAATTATAAATCTTACATTTAGCTCACTCTTGATTTCAAACACGTAAGAAATAAAATAATCAAATTGCCAGATGATGCTCACATCCATCTTGCTCAGAGTGCCATCTGCAGAAATCAAACATTCTACCTTTATTTCTATTTTCCCCTTCCCTCTACCTATTCTGCAACCACCCATTTTATTACTCTTTCTATACACACAAGCCTGCAGCATCTCCTTGCTTTTGAATTGTTCTGGACTGCATCTTGATAATTTTATTTGTTTGAATGAGCATCTGCAATTATATGGCTATTTAAAAGCTCTTTTTCTGCCTAGCAGCATTATTGATGTTTTATGAAAAATATCAAAAATGGGCTCATAGTTCTGATTGTTCAAAATATGGGAAAATTCAGGATCAAGAAGAAGCATCTTACTTTTGATGAGGATAGAAAAAAAGATATTTTTAAAAGACAGAAGAAGTGAAATCAATGGTCCTGGGAATGGTTCCAATGTCACCAAAAATGTAGATAGTTCAGTAAACTATTATTATCTAGCTCCATGCGATAGTCCCTCCTTCACCATTAATAGCTGAGCTTCTGAAGTATCTTCATAGGATACTTCAGAAGGATAGAAGAGGCAGGCTGAACTCAACACCAGTGTTTGCCACTGCATACATTTAGATCCTTTCCACACTGGCATCATTTTTACTTCCTACTTCTTAGAAGCAACTTCAACAATCTACCACTGACCTTGAAATGTCTGGTCACTCCTTTGTTACTGGGCTTACTGCCAAAATCACAATGGGGCTTCTGCAGAGATTGTGGAACTACTGACATGATTTTTGCTGTGCACCAACTTCAGAAGAAGTGTCAGGAACAGAATCCTGAATGCTATACAGCCTTTGTTGAACTCACAAAAGATTTTGTTACTGTCAGCCGACAAAGCCTATGGAGGATCATATCAACGTTTGGTTGCCCTACAAAATTAATTCAGATGGTATGCCAGTTCCATGGTGGGATGATGGACAGAGTGCTGGATGGTGGAGAATGCTTTAAGACAGTTATATTCAACCCACGGCCTGCAGACCACATGCAGCCCTGGACAGCTAGCAGTGCAGTCCTACTCTCTCTCTCTCTCTCTCTCTCTCTCTCTCTCTCTCTCTCTCTCTCTCTCTCTGTCTCTCTATCTATCTATCTATCTACATTAACTATATTATATACTTTATATGCGGCCCAAGACAAATCCTCTTCACTCAATGTGGCCCAAGCAAGCCAAAGGTTGGACATGCCTGCTCTAAGTCACCAATGATGTTAGACAGGGTTGTGTGTTTGTACCCACCCAGTTTATTGCCATGATGAATGATGCCTTTCATGACAGTGATGCTGGACTCAAGTACAGAGTGGATGGGAAGTTATTCAACCTGAAGAGACCTAATGCTATTACCAAAGTGAAAAAAACTGTTCTGAGAGACTTCCTCTTTGCCGATGACTGCGTCCTGAATGCTGGCTCAGAGCCAGAGAAGTAAACCAGTATAGGCAAATTTTTTACAGTTTGTGGACAATTTCGGACTCAGCATCAGTATCAAAAGATCAAAGTCATGCACCATCCTACTCCTCATGCAAACATACACAGAACCTCAAAATCACGATTAAAGAACAGAAACTACAGGCAGTGGACCAGTTCAATTATTTTGGCAGTACCCTCTCTTGAGTAGTGACCATGGATACAGAGGTCTACTGCAGAATAGCACAGACAAGTTCTGCTTTTGGTAGACTGCACTCCATTGTGTAGAACATCAAGGATTACTGCAGCAGCAAAATTGAAAGGTATAGAGCTGTGATACTCACTACCCTTCTGTATGCCTGTAAAATATGGTCTGTGTATCAAAGGCAAGCAAGACACTTAACCATTTCCACATGACTTGTCTTCACAGAATATTAGGTATCAAATGACTACATAAAATATCAGACAATGAAGTTGTGTCTATAGCAAGTCTAGCATCAATCCATAGACTGCTAATGAGAACACAGACCCATTGGGCAAGTAACACCATCCTTATGCTAGATAAGTGCATACTTAAGGAAATCCTTTTGGGGCAACTTTCTGCTGGAAAATACTCACATGAAAGGCATTACAAAGTGAATTAACACATACCCAACTGCCTGAGTAATGCTGGCACAAAATCGCTCTACCTGGCATGGCCTCGCAGTAAAAGGGTTCTCAGGTATTTGAAGGGAACTGTGAATGTGGGTCTTCAAATACAGGTCTAGGAAGAATATTAAATTATTTGATTTATGTCTCTTCCAGTCATGAAGGGAGGAGTGTTAAGATATTCATGAACTGGGACAGCCAATGGTAACAAGGTCAGCCAATGAATAGGCATAGCAACTAAGTCAGCCAATGGGAGCTAAACACATCTGAGTCTGTGCAGAGAATCGAAACTGAAGCTAGAAGGCTGGGCGTGGCTCAGCCCACTCTGTACTCTTGTCCACTCTGAACTGCTGAAATGAAACTAACTGTTCTCTCCTGCTATTACGTTGAAGAAGAATCTATGTTGGTATTGTATATATATTCTTGTATATAAAGAAGTTTCTTATTTAAATCAATCCTGCTCATCAGTCTGCCTGTGTGTGCTTTCTGGATTTAATTTTCTGCAACAAACTCTGATAGCCTCATTGATAAAGGCTGCCAAGCTTATGAAGTAAGGTGCATTGCAGAAACACAGCATGAGCTGCACAAGTCTAGAGCCATTTGTGCAACAAATGCAGTGTCTACACATTTTGCCCAACATGTGCCAGGACAGTCATCTTGGGAAACTCCACATTTACTTTTAGTGTGATTAATGGTGTTGAGGTCTTCATTGGGGATGATGATGAATAAACATGACATACAGCCATCTAGCAAGCTCCATTCTATCAAGGAATCCCCAAGCCAGTTGGAAAAAGTCATGTTTTGAGGGCCTTCTGGAAGACCAACTGCGCAGACAGGACCCAACTTGGCTTCTTCACTTGTCCCCTGCAGTGCACTTATTTACATTTGATTTCTAATTTCGACTGACTTCACATGGGCCAGACAGGGACAGCCAAAAGGCCAGATATGGTCCAGGGGCAATAAAATGTCCAGGTCTGTGATAGGACAAGTAAATGTAACTTGGTCCCATGGCATGTAAGACTGTACAGGTCATAACACCTTGAATTGAACTTACAAGCATACTGGCAACCAATGCAGTTAGTGGAACAAAGTTTGTCACATGTATAGAAGGACAGGCATACATAATTGTGGGCACTGCTGCATTTTGCACCAGCTGAAGTTTCTGGACACTCTTCAAGGACAGCTTCATGTTCAGCGTGTTACAATAGGACATCTGAGATGATTAGGGCATGAGTGACTAAGAGTGGAAGGAATACTTTCTAGGAATACACTGAAGACTTGATCTCTGCATAACCAAGAGGAGTAAAGAGAAGTTTGCCCCTTCTGGTTACTCCTGCCACCTCAAAGAAATCCACTTTAAAACATTGATAGATATTGATTGGAAGAAAAACCCACCATAGCATATTACCATGGCTGCTTACGTTCTTGCAAATGAGAAATAAGCTTTCTGTAAAATGAAACTGATTTGTGAGGTGAGAACACTGGGAAGTTAGCAAAGTAACAAAGCAACTATCCATGGCAATTCCAGGTGCATTATGCTGAACGTTCGCTTGAGGCCATTTCCGTGGCACTTCCTTGTTCATCCTTCCTTGCTGCTTTGAACAAATACTTGCTTAATTTCCTCATAAGCAGTTCTTTCCCTCCTACTGAGGGAAAAGAACACAACATCTTTGTTGGTAAATTTAACTAGTTATGTTATTGATTAGAATACACACTAAGACTGAAAGTAGAATTTGTTTCAGACAGCCTGAAACTGGGAACTGTTCCATTTTGGGGTAAAACATGTTAGATTACTGGCAGAAAAGGCATGATCTACTATGCTTCTATCAGCATTTGAACACTTTTAAGATTTGTTCATTCCCCCCCTTTAGAAAACACCACACACTAATCCACCTACTTGCGCTAATTCTTGCTTCTCCAGCTTGCAGTTTGACACTTTAATTTTCAGACCCATTTTCCTCATTGCATCAAACTAGCATTTGCTGCAAATCATTCAGATTCTCAGCCAACAACTTGGCAGTGTCTGAATTAAAAATATATGCACATTATTGGTTCCACACTTCTATCACCACCAGAAGCTTTCCTTCTACATTTATCTATAAATATACTGAACAACTAGAAGGATACTGTTATCATCTTTATCTAGCTTTCTGCTTGTTGTTGAACCATTTTCAACATTTTGCTTTCCACAGAGTCTCATGCACACTTTATTGCCATCATATTCTGTTCTTATTATAACCAGCAAACAACCTTCAGCTCCGTATTTCTGCACAAACTTCCATATTTCAGGTCTATTCATTTAATCATATGCCTTCACTAAATCAACAAGCACACAATGAATTTTTTCTCATTCAGACTGTTGGGCTAAACTGAAGTACTCCTTAATTGGAAATAGCATGAGCATTATATTTTTCATGGCTTGTATTATGCTGGTCACGTTTCTCCATCAATCAATTCCTGCTTTTATCCTGAAATCTCTACATCCTGTCAAAATCTAATTAAATTTTGGAACATATAACACCACTGGATAGAGGGAAATCAAGGCAAGAAGCCTACAGTACTTGTGCATCACTGAATGTTTCGCCAAGAAAAAATAACTCTGCAATTTATTTTTGTGTGTACAATATGAACAAGATTTTCAGCTTTCTATGAAAATATTTGGATATTAAGATCTTTCAGGCCTTTGGGGAGTGTAGCAAAGAATCTTTAACAAACAGAAATGACACAGATAAATTTCACAAGGTCAAAATATAAACATTATGCAATTCACAGGCAGCTAATATGCGAACAGCAAAAACTATTTATGTTAAAAAGATACTACCACACAGGTAATAACATTTTGGGCCAATAACTAATTTCTCTGTCTCTGTGAAATCTAGGAGTTTGTTCATGCTAGTTAAAATCAACCTTGGTACCAGAGAAAGCAGATCATTTCATATTCCCTTCACTACTTAAACCTGTAAATTTAATTCTAGACTGTAGATTTTGATGGGTTGCAACAGTGAGCATAAAAACGTACAGAATGTAAAGTCAAACAAGTCTACTATAGCAATTCACAAAGTATCTGATAGCACAAATGTAACTGGCATCAGAGTTAGATATCATCATGCTCGTAAAACTGCACATTTCCACTGCATTATTAAAATACAGTGACTGTATTATATGATACCTGCCATTATCTTTCATACGTAGATGATGATGTACAGTATAATGTATTGGATGGATGGCATAAAATTGCACTGTCGCACAAAATTTCCTTCAAGATATCCTCAATTTAATTAATCTCCTTCTTACAGACAGCTCTCATACTATCTTTTGTAGTCAAATATAAATGAATTAATACAGAATTAAGAGTCTGCTAATTACACAACATCACAAATCACATTATAACTTGCGTTTCAAATTTTTAACAAAATCCCCACTCTTGTTTCATCGGTAATTTCTCAACAGCAATCAATGATTTTTTTTTTAAAAGGAAAATGGAATTTTTAAGGTTTAGTGATGATGGAAAAATATGAGTGCTACTTAACAATGCTTTGGCGCTTATTTTTGTGACATTAAAACAAGGTGTAATAAATTAGCATAAAATGCTGTAAAACTAGTTTTACAGCTGCTCTATTAAAATTAATATAAAGTACACTAGTCACTCTATTGCTTCCTTGATCTACTTCTAAGAATGAATCTGACAAATGATATCAGATTTCTGGCAGATTAATCAAGTAGATTTTATGAAAATACAATTACTACATTTAATGCAAGTTCTTTTTAACATTTTACAGGGCTGAGAATCACAAAAGTTTCCTTTATGATTACATAAAAATACATCATTTGCTGTATTCATTGATTTAAAACACATACACATCAGCCCTCATTTTATAGAAATAATATCTGATTCAGTGAAGCCCAATTATACCAGACGTAGATTACATTGTACATGGTGGATCAAATTCTGCTGTGATATATAACATTTGTAGAAAGCCATAACTCAAATGACATAAAATAATGCAAATGGTGTGTGATTTGCATAGTCTGCATGATAACCCAAACATGCCAATTAAGTAAATCCCTATTTAATGATTCATTGGTTAAAGAGAGGCTTCCCTGTTAATGCCAAACAGTCCTAATAGTCTAATACAGTATGGTATATTATCTTGTATAAGTTATTTCATAATTAATGCAAACCACTGTGAGGGAGTAAATGGCAACTTCAATACTTTAAGCCTTATAGACTTGAAGAGCCGAGGTGGCGCAGTGGTTAGAGTGCAGCACTGCAGGCTACTTCAGCTGACTGCTAGCTGCAGTTTGGCGGTTCAAATCTCACCGGCTCAAGGTTGACTCAGCCTTCCATCCTTCTGAGGTGGGTAAAATGAGGACCCAGATTGTTGGGGACAATATGCTAACTCTGTAAACCACTTAGAGAGGGCTGTAAAGCACTATGAAGCAGTATATAAGTCTAACTGCTATTGCTATTGCTATAGGAAAAGAGAAAATAGTTGATAACATGTAAAAAAAGAATCCTCCAAATTTTAATTTTCCATTTGAAAAAAAATTGTTTGGTTGGCGTTTCAGAAAAAAGATGTCAGAATTCAGGAACTCCCTTCCCAATCTTTCTCATCCTTCTTTTGAATCTCCATTTAATCTAATCCACAACGTAAATTATATTTAGCAATAAAACAGAGCTGATGAGTGAGTAGAAAATGTTGCAGAGTATGGCTTCTCCAACTCAAGAAATTCAGAGCATCTCCTCTAGAGCTATTGAAGCTTTAGTCTATTGCATGAGGCAGTGTTATCTAGGATAGGGGTCCACAATCCCAAGTCTGTGGACCGGTGACAGCAACTGGTCCGCGCAAACAAGCAGAGCCCCATCCGCGGGATGCAGGCAGCATGCAAAACCACATCCCCTTCAGTCCGCGGAAAAACCTTTATCCATGGAACCAGTCCCTAGTACCCAAAAGGTTGGGGGCCACTGATCTAGAGCCCTCCTACAACCATGCCTTCAAATTCAAACAGGGAGTAAACATCACAAAAACACTCTGTTTGCAGTCATCAATTTTTTAAAACAAGTCCAAGTTAAAAGTTGTTATTCCCCACTATGATAATTTAGTCAGTCCTAATAATTCTTATCTTATTGGCATTATATAAATCTAACCCTTCTTAGCACATGTACTATCACTTTTTAAAAAAAATAAATAATAAAATAAGTATTTGGTGACCACCAACATGAATTCCTAGTATCCGTTCATCCATAGTTCCAGTCAAACAAGATGCCTACGTACTGATTCCATCTGTTCTTTAGACTTCATGTTATATTGTAGAATGATTCAATTGCATCATTAATAATAATGGAAGTCCCAGTTGACTGCCCACAGCATTGTGATTTGTAACATATGGTCCTGTTCAGAATAGGACATCTTGACTACTGCATTTTAAGAGTTGTCATTGACTGACACCAATCAGTTGCATCAAACTTTGTATGCCCAGAAGGAAATGCTGGACATTTTTATACTTCTTTCATTGCACAGGCATTGTCTATGATTAGAAACAAAAAAATGCCCATCAACCATGTTTCACTGTGAACAGTCTGGAACATCCATCAGCTCTCCTTAAACAAGCTAAACTATCATTACATCTTGCAAAGCTGAATGCCAAGACAAACAGATGGAAACTCATTACTTTTTTCCCTTGACATATGCTTACCCATCATTTCACTGCATAAAAATAATACACATGTGGTTCTCTGTTTTCAAGGAACAGAGTCCTTTGTATTTCACCTATAAAAAGACATTTCACTGGTTACATCATGTGGCCCATTCAGAAACATAACCATGAAACACCATAGCTACTGCACAGAGTGTGTCTATTAACAACTTGCCACAGCCAACTCGCTGCGGCCAACTCACCACAACCAACTTGCCACAGTCAACTTGCCATGGGGCAACTCTCCACGGCCAACTCGCCATGGGACAACTCGCTGTGGGACAAGAGTTACACTAATATCAAAGAAATGGCGGAATAGAATCCTTAAAGAAAGGATGCAAAAGGAGGGACAGAATGAAATGTGAATGACAAAAATTAAAATATTTTTATTTATTTATTTTAAATGATTACATTGAATTGTTAAATTATTCTGCGGTGAGTTGTCTTGCGATGAGAGTTGTCCGTGATGAGTTGTCCCACAGCGAGTTGTGGCTGTGGAAAGTTGCCCATGGCAAGTTGGCTGCAGCGAATTGGCTGTCCCATTCCAGCAAAAGAGCAGCTAGGATCCACAAAGTTTCAATTCCCAGTGAAAGGTTTTGCCTTAGGTTTTGTTTTCCTTTGAAAATAGTGTGAATCCCAGATATTCCTAAGTATATTTTATATGAAGACCACATATACATTTCCATTGTTTTTATATACCACAGTCTCCCAAAAGATTCACAGGAGAATCTTCACTGTTTCATTATGTATACAAGTTGTCACTTCTATAGAGACCCTCATCTATATTATTTATGAATTTCTGATGCACAAGAATCACCAATTGGCTTTATTGCTCAGTCTTCAAGTCTTTATTATGCCGGTAAAAGGAGGGGCTCAAACTTCAGATTATTGCTGAGCCTCAATTTCATATCTATTGGAATCCAAACAATGAAGGCAATGGTTTTTGGGTCATAATATCATTGATTGTTTCCAAAGACTTCTCTCTAAAGCTTTTCTGTAGTTACTGTATTTGGTTTAATGCCTACTTTATGTTCTAAATGGCTTTTATGTGAGCTACAAATCTTCCTTCTTTTCCATTGTTGAGTACATTGATAAAATGTGTTTTAAATATGCCTAGCTATTTCTGAGGTCACAAAGGGTTTGTGTTAAATTTGTAGTTCTTGTCATGCATCTTTCTTCCCAGGAATTCATGGGCTCTCTTGCAGCATTGTATAGAATTCTGCTTCTTTGTCTATCAGAGCCATTTTTAATATGAATTTGAATGAAAAATATTTTTGAATCAGTGAATTCCTAAAACAAAAATGGCACCAGAGAGAATGGTGAGAATCATAAGATTTCACAGATCTGGTCATTGGGAAACATTTCACTAGTTAATCTAACGGTCAATATATTGCTAATATAATGGAGAAAATAATCTTCTGACATCAAGGACATTTAAGTGATATTCAGAGCTTTTCTAGATATCTTTAAGACGATGTGCTCAGATTATGTTGCAGGTCTGATATGGACTATACATCTTATTCATTTTATTTCTCTGCCATCCTGTGAGATAATTTGATTGGGAGCTGTCTAGAGATTGGTATAAGATTTATTTATTTATTTATCTTATTTATCTTATTATTTATTTATTAATAAATAAATAAATACTTTGCTGTGGATATCAGCTGTACCATTCGAGATCATGTGACTAAATAGTTAAATTTTAAAAAGGGCAAACAAAAATATTCCCTTTGTGTCAGAGAAGAGTAGGTTTGAATCCAGCTGATGTACTTCCCTATTTCACTTTTTTGTTCTTCTTCTTGTGTGAAAAACATCCAGTGGTATATAAGTATCTTCTTGTAGGCTGAAATGGCTCTGTCTAGGCCTAACTGCAATACTAGATAATGTAACATCTTTATAAGGTATCATTATTTGTCTTAATTTTTTTTTTTTTTTAGGAACCCAAAATACAAAAACTGGAAAACACAAATTTAATAAAATAGATTTGTCTTAATTTTTTTTTTTTTTTAGGTACCCAAAAAAAAAAAACTGGAAAATACAAGTTTGACAAAATAGGCAGTTGGGCCACAAAACAATATGTTCCACAAGCTGGCTGGCAAAAACCAACAGAGACTATGTTCTTCCAGGAGAGTGGAGAATATATGGTCATTCCCATATATCATCACAGACTAAATGAACCACCTAATATTAAAATAATTAAAAATAGAATCCATTGATCTTGTTTGTTGAACGCTGACTTGGAAGCTGACAAATGGCAATCACATGACTGCGGATGACTGCAACAGTGTGACGTTCAAGGGCTGGTTGTAAAGTTGCTTTTTCAGCGCCATCTTAACTTCAGACAGTTGCTAAACAAAGGAGTCATTAACCGAGGACTACTGTGGTTTATACAGATTAAGCTCTCTCAACACTTGAATACATACAGTATGCAGGGCAGAATGGAGCCAAGCCAATGGACACAATTTCACTCTCCTTCCATAGATATGTCAAAAATTGATCGTTAGAGCAGGGGAAACAACTGTACAGAACTTTTACCATGTTGATTTACTTCTGTTAACTACAAAAAAAAAATCTTCAATTTTTAGTTTACAAAAAAGTTGGCCAAACTCTTTACCAGCAAACAAAACTAAGCTAACCAGTTATTTGCAATTAATCCAAAGCAGATGCAAAAGCGAAGACACCACCAGCTTAACTTCTAATTTCATTCTGCCATATCCAGTTGATGACGACAAAGGCAAGGGGTGAATACAGGATTGCAATGGAACCTGAATTAAAAACAACAACTGCCACCAGTTCCCTTTCCCCATCAGCTTATTCCCCTTTCTAAAGCAGGGGTCCCCAACCCCCAGTCCACAGACTGCTACTGGTCCGTGGCCCATTGGAAACCGGGCTGTGCAAGCAGCAGGCGAGCGTGCAAAGCTCCATTTGCACATGCGCAGAAATACCGTATTTTTCGGAGTATAAGACGCACTTTCCCCCCCCCCCCAAAAGAGGGTGGAAATGTTGGTGCGTCTTATACACCGAATACAGCCATTTTTGGCCTCCCGAAGCCCCGCCCCGTGTGAAAACGGGGTGCGCAGAGGGTTTGGGAGGTCTGCAGAGTGCTCCTGGGGGCTGGGGGAGGTCAAAAACACCCCCGTTTTTGCAAAAAACGGGCAAAAAATGGCCCGTTTTTCACAAAAACGGGGTGCACAGAGGGTTTGGGAGGTGCTCCTGGGGGCTGGGGGAGGGCAAAAACTTTTTTTTTCTTACTTCCCTCTTCAAAATCTTAGTGCGTCTTATACACCGGTGCGTTTTATAGTCCAAAAAATACGGTAGGTTGCGTGTGCAAAACCATTCCCTCCTCCCCTGCCGCTGGTGCCCATTACCACTGCCAGTCCACGCAAGCTGGAAAGGTTGGAGACCACTGTTCTAAATAGATAAATTATAAATTGTATCTATAAAAGAGTTCCAACTGGACATTGTCTTATCTTGATCAACTGTAGAACTGTGCCCTGTTTGGAGCAAACATTGACATATGTAGGAATTGAGCGATACTGCTAGATTTCAAAAGTAAATGTTTGTTTTATAAAATATTAAGCATTGATTTATAGAGCGACAAGCACAAAATTTCATTCTAAATTACCAAAAGACAATAGAATTGGATGAGTCGTGTCCTATTAAATGACAAGCTGTCCAACCAGCTCTCAAAACTGCTCTGTGATGGGGGAAACCCCCCCCCCAGAAAGGAATGATTAGCCAATTCATGATGCAGGCTTCAACACAAGTGGCCATGCATCCAGAAATGAGCAGGTTTTATTATTGCTTCAGATTATAAACAGAATTCCTGATGTTAATAAATTTATAATAAAATGAATTATGAAACATAGATCTGTTGTGTGCACTGAATGATGGATTTTCTTTGGTTAGCCATGCCCTACAAGTTTTGAATTCCACAGAGAATGCATTGTATTGCCTGCCATGAAAGCAGGTCAAAAAACCATAACTCAGGGGTAAAATAAAACCATGCTCTGCATACAAAAGATCCCAGATTTTCTAGTTGTAGAATCCAAGAAAGCTACTTGTCAGGCCGAAGCCATATTTTATTAGAGACTTTGTCCTGCCACACTTTACGTTTGAGAATTTATTCTTGCTGTGGGAATTCGGGAGGGGCTGTTGCATGAGGGATGAAGACATGTAGCCATAACAAATTCCTTTAGATTCTCAAGGTCATCCTTTGTCCAGCACCTGCCCGGAAGATGAGGGGAGTAACTGACACGTCGACAGAAGGAGACTGGCTAACATCATGAACTTGTGGGTGTGGGGACAAAGGGCTTGATCTTTCAACTGGGTGAAGAAACCCTGGGAGCGTCAGATTCGGGTTTCTCCCAGCCGTGCCAACATGGCTCTGTTAATAAATTGGAACTTTGAGAAATGCTTTGCCTCAGACTCTGATTTTATTTTAGATGCTATTTGGAACTCTGACACTACTGCTATCCTGAATTATAAACTAAGGATACAGGCTGGCTCCTTAAGACATGCTAAGCTAAAATGTACTTTGTTCATTTGTGGTTCAGTATGTCATGTAAAGACAATTAGTGGAGCTTATAACAATAATCTGCAAAACACAATTTTCTATATGCACATCTTGGTAAGATTTATTGATTGACATTCAATTTATGTAGCCACCCATCTTGCAATTACCAACTCAAAGTGGACAAGGAAAGATTAAAAACCAAGAGAGCAAGAAGAAACAATAACAGACAGAAATACCACAATGATAATACACAGCTAGGAAAGGGAATGGGCAAAACATCAATTAGAATCACTCTACACTTTCCTCTCACAATGGCATGTAAACAAGACTGTGTGGCTATGCACGTGGTTCTGAAATAATTCTTAAAATTCTATTTTAATTATCACTTCTACTACCTCTAAAGAAAAATATGGAGTTACTTGATTATTTCAAAGTGAAGTCATGATTTGGAAAAGGTGCTGCTATTATGGATGACTTCCTAAACCTGATGCCGCCATAGTGACAGACATCATGGCAACATGACAAAAGTACATTAAGGGATAGTATCATAATTCATAATTCATCACTTGCTCATCCCTAAGTTCTCCTATAGACACTTATGACCAGTGTTTCTCAACCTTGGCAACTTAGACTTCAACTCTCAGAATTTGAGTTCAGGAATGCTGGCTGGGGAATTCTGGGAATTGAAGTCCATGTATCTTCAAGTTGCCAAGGTTGAAAAATATTGCCCATAATAATATTGACTATTATTTACAGGGTCCAGAGTTAGTGCCTCTTTTCAGAAAAAGCATGGCCAGGTACCAACAATACAGGTAACCCTCGACTTACAACGGTTCATGTAGTGACCATTTGAAGTTACAACGGCACTGAAAAAAGTGACTTAAGACTGTTTTTCATACTTGCGACTGGTCATGTGATCAAAATTTGGATGCTTGACAACTGGTACATATTTATGACAGCTGCAGTGCCATGTAAATCACCTTCTGCAACCTTCTGACAAGCAAAGTCAATGGGGAAGCCAGATTCACTTAACAACTGTGTTACTAGCTTAACAACTGCAGTGATTCACAACGGTGGCAAGAAAGTTCATAAAATGGGGTAAAATTCACTTAACAGCTATCTCAGTTAGCAACAGAAATTTTGGGCTCAATAGAGGACTACCTGTATGTATCTTGGGGTAGCTGGTGTTATCAGCTAAGAATGGAATAATTTCCATGTCCTCTTTTCCTCTCTTGCATACTTTCTTTATAAACATCACCAAAGGCTAAATACTGTACTAAAATTTACATTCAGAGATTCTGTCCAAACTTCTTAAACGTAAGTGGATTCAGGAACATGAGCGGTTGGAATTCATTTCCCAGACTTCCAAACAGAGAATGAGTGTTTAGTTTTCTACAAAAGATCAATCATTTCCCATCCTAAGTATGAGCTGGATTTATTAGTTAATTATTTCAGTTAATTAGGCTGTGCTGCTTCCTACCATTATTAACTTTATCAATCCATTCTTTTTTCTTTTCTTTTTTTGAGGGGGGGAGGTCATCTTACGTCTATTCAATTAACACAGCTGCTATTTTGAATCATGCTAGGGTAGGCAATGCAGGAAGAAATCAATTGCAATTCAAAGTGCTAATTTGGGCTTATAAAGCATTACATGGCCTAGTTCCCAAGTAATTGCCAAACCACTTACTCTAACCAGGCTAATCTATCTACTCTAGATTACTCTAACCAGTAATCTATCCAAGCAGGTTGTGCTTGGAAAAGCTGCTTGGGGTACCCCACTTCTGTGAGTGAGCAGAACTAAGGTTTGTTTTCTATTACATCACAGAATAGCCTCCCTCTAGATCAGGGGTATCAAACTCAAGGGCCGGGGGCCGGATCCGGCCCGCGGGGTGCTTAGATCTGGCCCCTGGGGCCGCCCTGGAAACAGCAAAGGACCGGCCCACGGTGCCTCTGCCAGCGAAAATGGAGCTCGGGAGGGCCGCGGGCAGCCCTCTCGAGCTCCGTTTTCGCTGGCAGAGGGTTGCAGGAAGCCGTCAAAGCCGAAAATGGAGCTCGAGGGCCCATTTTCTCTGGCAGAGCACTTGGGCCACCACAGGCACCCCTGACACGAGGGACGTCGAACTGGCCATGCCCACCCTGGCCATGCCCCCCTGCCACCCCCCACCCAAGGTCAAACACAACCCTGATGCGGCCCTCAATGAAATCGAGTTTGACACCTCTGCTCTAGATCAAAGGTGTCCAACCTTAGCAACTTTAAGACTTGTAGACTTCAACTCCTAGAATTCCCCAGTCAGCAAAGCTGAAGTTGAAGACTACAAGTCTTAAAAGTTAACAAGTCTGGACACTCCTGATCGAGATATTAGGCTGACCTCCTCTGTAACAGCCTGTGAGAGCTTTTAAAAATCAAAGGGAGGGACTTTGATTCTCTGCTGTAGCTGCTTGAAAGAGTCTTCATCTATCATTAGGCATTACGATTATTGTCTTTTTTTCTTGAGGTTTTTTTTTTTACTTTTTATACTAATTTTAGTTACTGTAACCTGCAGAGAACTCAAAAGATTCAGTAAGGTTCAAAACAAACAAAGCAATAAAAGAAATTCCACCTGTTTAAAGAATTGTGATGAGGTTCACAGGCGAGTTATAACACTTCCCTCTGCAACATCTTCTTCTTTATATAAAAACAGTCCCAATATGAAAGTTAGAATTAATCTTTGGCAGAGTTCTGTCCTTCCCCTCTCTGCCCATCATGTTAATAAAAGTCTCTGCAATAGCAAATGCTTTGCATTGATTAAGGGACACGGCCTGAATACAACTCTATTTTTCAACTGAAGCGATGAGCCAAATGCTACTAGAAATTGCGCCTTTGTGCAGATTCAGTCTACTGAATCAATTCTTAAACATCTGAGTATCAAAGACCGTTTTACAGGATGCTAACAAGAAACATGAGAATGCTATCAATAGAAGACATTCAAAACAATGTCTCTATGATGTTAGAATCAGGCACTGTTTTTATTTATAATAAACTTTTACTTACAGAGAGCCTGGTTTATTGTGGCATAAACTCTCGTAAATTGTTACTTGGAAGAAATGAGGTTACCACAAATGATTTCAGCTGAAATTAAGAAAATATCTCATTCACTGATCCACTCCCCTACATGCAAAGTCATGCAGCCAGTTACCTATGTGAGGTATCTCTGCATCAGAAGGAAATTCTTTGCACGCAACACTGGCTTGCCGATTTTAAGAAAAGCAGATGGCCGTTTATGCAGAAACCTGATGGCATACAGAAGTGGTTCCCTTGACAGGAGAATGGAGTTGCAGGCTCCAACAGAATAATGAGACAGGTCACAGGAAGATTTAGGGGGATCTGTGCTTTCTCTCTTCTCATTTCATTTAAGATAAGGATACCTGCATGCTGTGAGGATAGAAAAATCTGTCTTCCCATAGGGACACACACATCATTCCACCAGAAATGATGGCAGAAAAAGTATACCTAACTCATAATTTATGTCTCTTGTCTGGATGGTGTAAGATAGACCATAGCATAGCCTCTAAAATGTGTTAATCAATATGATCTTTCAGCAATTGGTATATAACGAAAGGATAATAACTCATCAGCTCACACACATCTCATATATTTAAACATTCCACAGCAAAAATACATCTGTTACACTCAATTGTTTACACTGAGACTTTTATCTATGGAGATTCTCAGTAGTCATCCAGTCCCAAAGGTGCTTTTTTCAAGAGGCAACTGGACTTTCTGGTTTTTCTTTGAAGACGTTTTGCTTCTCATCCAAGGAGAAGCGAAACGTCTTCAAAGAAAAAACAGAAAGTCCAGTTGCCTCTTGAAAAAAGCACCTTTGAGACTGAGACTTTTTACATCAATTATATGTAGCAAATACCAAGAAAAACTCTTTCTGTTGTTAGACTATTTTTACTTGATCTAATATTTCCAAGGCAATGTGGAATGCATACATATTTCTTCCCCAGAAATGCTGCGTTATTATTAAAAGCATTAGAATAACATTCAGTTGTTGCAAAGAAAGGGTTTTTAAAAAAAATTCTGCTTCATTATGATTCAAACTCTGATCTTGGGATAATGCTGCAGGAATATTTAAGGGAAACTGGGATTTCCAGTAGCATGTGTATGCAATGATCAATTTGGTGTCACAGGATGAGATCTGTGAACTAGACATTTTGTGTGGGATACTTGATGGAACTTTTCCAGGCCAACAAGTCTACCAAGGAATTCATTTTTATTTTCAGTACTCTGTATATACTAGAAATTCCTAGTTATGGTCAAAAGCATCTACAGCTTCTATTCTTTTATATTCACGCATGGCAGGAGAAATTTGGTTCTTCAGAGAAGTTCCCTGTTTCTTATTTGTCCACTTAAAAAAAAAATCCCTATCATCTTCTGGGAAGGCCAGAAGGATTTCTCAGAGGACACTTTTACGATGGGAGAAATAATAAAGAAAGAACAAGAAATATTGAGCAGATGCACTGATTCATAAGAAAAATCTGCAAGGTCAACAGACAAATGCATCCCGTTTGCAAATCCAAATTGCTGATATTAATGGCACCTAGACATGCTGATTTTTTTTTTTAAAGAATTTAAGAAATTCTCTGCCTCCTAATGTGTACCTGTTTAACAGACAGTAATATGTCATAGGATCTAAGCCTGGATAGTATCTAGCGATCAAGATTATTTCTCCATTATGGTAGGTTAGGAATAAAATTATATTTTTGTGTTCAGTTGAAACTCCAGAAGTTACCTAATGTTTCATTTTAGAAAAACAAATTTCTTTGGCAGACAATCTTCTCTCTCCTTCTCTTCCCTTGTGTTGCTTACATAAACACATCTCTTATTAGGGGACGAAAGTAAAAAAATGTTTTTGCAAGGTGCTTGAAGCAACTGAACCCAAAAGAGATGGATGCTAAGGAACGTTGGTTGATATCAGTGGTGGTATTCAGCCGGTTCTCTCCGGATCGCGCGAACCGGTAGCGGCGACTTCAGGAGGCTCTGCCCACCCACCCCGAAGTAATGCGCGAGTACTGCGCATACGAAGGCCATGCACATGCGCAGACGCACGCGCGCTCACATTTGCGAACCGGTAGGGAAGGTAAGTGAATCCCACCTCTGGTTGATATGCAAAACACCTCTTTCTTTGATGTAAAAAAGACAAAAGTAAAAGAAAGGTCTTTAGTTATAATAATCATTCATAGCAAATTCATTCACTTCGATAGAATAAAGTTGAGTTGAACTAAATCTAGAGAACAATTTAAGTACTTTACTGAAGACTTATCTGAATTATATATCTGGAGGACCACACTGAATCTCAGTACGATTACTAATATATGGCAAACCTCCCATCTTCTTTACATGGATGTACCCTGTTTCCCCCAAAATAAGACATCCCCTGATAATAAGCCCAATCGGGCTTTTGAGTGCATAGCAATAAGGCCAAGCGCTTATTTCAGGGTTCCAAAAAATATAAGACAGGGTCTTATTTTCGGGGAAACACGGTAGATTGATCAATTAAAAATATACTGTATCGTGGGTATAATAATAATGTATGATATGAAATCTTCTCATAGTATGTACACAGACTATATACTTCTATATATTTCTACAGTGTTTGGAATATGGTATTTTCAAATCTACAAGGATTTGATGGAGCTTTATAAGAGCCAAAGAGCTATCCACAGCAATTTTTCCAAGTACACTGGAAAAAACATGGCTGCTTCTTCCATGAATTTATGCTAGATCTGTCATTTTGCAGATCTTGGGCTCTGAAATTTTTTCTAATAGGCCCTATAGATTGAAAACCTTTGAAAATCTCTAGTGTGGGACACCCCTCTCTCAGAAATTTAGTACAATTATCATAATTTTCAGAGAGAAATGTTATTAAGTATTATGATAA
This sequence comes from Thermophis baileyi, assembly GCA_003457575.1. Classification (NCBI taxonomy): domain Eukaryota; kingdom Metazoa; phylum Chordata; class Lepidosauria; order Squamata; family Dipsadidae; genus Thermophis; species Thermophis baileyi. The sequence goes on from QLTV01012194.1 coordinate 778,233, forward strand.
GAATTATGGAAGTTTTAGGAATGTACAAAGTTGGGGAAGACTAGCTTATACAATTAGTTCATCCTTGTACTGACTTCTAACCCGACAGAATATAATGCTTCTGTTGGAAAGTTACATCTTAAATGTATATCAGACAAGGAAGGCATGAGAAATGGGCTATAAAAAGCAACAAAATAGCTGTCAGTATAAATTATAGTGCCCATTTGGCCTGCTTAATGATTGACATTTTAAAAACATTTCTGAAAATATTTGTCCAAATGAAAATTGACATGGCTTGAAAACAACACATTACATTGCTTAAAAATAATGGCTTGCTGGCAGAAACTTGTATCTTCCATAATACATTCATCATCTAGCATCTGAAAGTGTGAACACCTCCACTGAGATATTATTATATGAACTGGCTTGAGCAACTATAAAAGATTCTGCCTGATCATAGGCATCCATTCCTAACCACAATGATGCCAAAATGATGAGTGTGCATCATGATATTATATTGCAAACTCTACCCTTCATACTTGCATTGCAATATTGTACACATGCACGTAAGAGATGGAATTGGTATCACAATGTTGTAATGCACGTTTTGTCAATTGTTCCTTTTGCCTGCTCCCACAGACACCTATGCCTAGTGTTTTGGATCATTGTTTCACACAAGGAAATCATCCTAATAGAATAGAAAAATGTCCAAGTGTGATAGACACACAAGGAATTTGTCTCCGGTGCATAAGCTCTCAGTGTACATGCAAAGCAACAAAAGCAATAATAATCATAATAATGCTACTAATTTAACAGATTAATAGAGTTGGAAGGGACCTTGTGGTCATCTAGTCCAACCCCCCGCCCAAGCAGGAGACCCTACACCATTTCTGACAAATGGCAGTCCAATCTGTTCTTGAAAGCCTCCAGTGATGAAGCTCCCATAACTTCCGAAGGCAAGCTGTTCCATTGGTTGATTGTTCTCACTGTCAGAAAATTTCTCCTTATTTCAATCTCTCCTTGATCGGTTTCCATCCACTATTCCTTGTCTGGCCTTCAGGTGCCTTGAAAAATAGCTTGACCCCCTCCTCTCTGTGGCAGCCCCTCAAATATTGGAACACTGCTATCATGTCTCCCCTGGTCCTTCTCTTCACTAGACTAGCCATGATAATTAAGAGAAGGTAGTGGGACAGATGAGAAGGGTAAAAAAAGTAATCCTAAAATCATTTTTTTATTTCGTGAAACAGAAAATATATATATTTAATATTATTTACATCAATGGGACTTCTGGGATACTCTCTGGTATCAGTGGGCTTTTCAAGATACATAAAGATTGCAGTGTAACTGTCACTGCATTTACAGCTTTTCTAACATGTAACATGAAGTCCACTTGTTTGTTCAGTAGCCCATAGACTTATCCCTTCGTATTTAGCCCTGCAGCCTTGATTTTTATATCAGCTGTACAAGAAAAAGCAAATACCAAGACTTTTTACATGTAAATGTAAATAAAGTATGAAACTTGCACATGATAATGTATTGCTACTGCTTTTTTGTGAAAACAGTTAACTTTCAGAATTGCAATTTGCAAAAGATGGAACCAGTCTGGGAAAGTAATTTTCTCATATTCCTCAGCTGCCAAGCAAGCAGATTCTTCCTTTTCCCCCTTGTAAATACAAGCCAAGCCTTATGTATTCCAGCACTAATTACAGTGAAAGTTAACTATAATTCCTTCATAACACATACTATATAATGGCATTGCTTGCTTTTAGCACAGTATGATGGGTAAGCCAGGCTTCTACAATTTATTAACTCGGGTTTACAGTTCAGTAGTAAATATGAATCAGGTTCCTGTTCAACAAATCATGATTAAAGTAAAACATGACTTAGAGCATCAATTTCAGAATGTGGCTTGAAAAGGATTTGCAGTCTGTGGGTCCAAGAAATATCATAATTGTGGTGGTGTCAGTATACTTATTGTGTTTAACATTGCAAAGAGAATGGGGGGAAGAAATAATTAAACAAGGAAAGGAAAGGCAGGGGAATTTACAACCCAGAAACTAGATTGTGATTTCCAAAACTTCTATCAGTTCCAACAGATTATCAAGCAACACACTATCTACTTAATAAACACTACTCAAAGAGGCATTAACTGGAAAATCTAACCGTAACCTCAAAATGTGAGTTAACATTTTCTAGTATAGGTAGTCCTCAACTTACGACAATTGAGCCCAAAATTTATGTTGCTCAGTGAGACAGCTGTTAAGTGAAATTTGCCCCCTTTTATGAACTTTCTTGCCATAGTTGTTAGGTGAGTCATTGCAGTTGCTAAATTAGTAACACAGTTAAATGAATCTGGTTTCCCCATTGACTTTGCTTGTCAGAAAGTCACAAAAGGCGGTCACATGACCCCAGGACACGGCAACCGTCATAAACATGAGTCAGTTGTCAACTGTCTGAATTTTGATCATGTGACCATGGGGAGGCTACAATGGTTATAAGTGTGAAAAATGGTCTTAAGTCACTTTTTTCAGCGCCGTTGTAACTTTGAAGGGTCACTAAATGAAATGTTGTAAATATTCTGAGCATATCCTTTAACAAGAAAATTATTATTCCTTAACCAGCCTTACACAGATTATCGTGGAGTTATTTTGTCCTGTGTCTTTTCTTTCTTTCCATGTAAAGCAACGGTTCTCAACCTGTGGGTCGTGACCCCTTTGGGGGTCGAATGACCATTTCACAGGGGTCGCCGCGCGCGTTAGCCCGCCATCTTGGTGCCACCATCACTTGCAGGGGTGAAATGCTCCTGGTTCGGCCGTGCCTGCGGGTCGCCGGACTGCCGGTAGCTACAGAAGCGGGAGACTTCGCCCACCCGCCCGGACGCCGCCATTTGGGTTCTTTTACCCTCTGCGCATGCACAGAACGCTTTGCGCATGCGCAGAGGGTAAAAGAGCCCAAATGGCGGCGTCCGGGCGAAGTCTCCCGCTTCCGATGTTATCAGCTGTTCGGCGACCCGCAGGCAAGCCCGAACTGGGAGCATTTCACCCCTGGTGCCACGCCCCCTTTGTCACCTCATCCCGCGTGGGGAGGGGGCGGGGAGGGGGTCGTGGTGGCGGGGGGGTCGCAGGGGAGGTCACGGCATTAGAAAGGTTGAGAACCACTGATGTAAAGAATGAAGAGGGCTGCTCTCTGAGCTTGGCTGTTTTCTTGCAAACATTTCATTACCCAAACTAGGTAACATCATCAGTGCCAGTCATGAAGAAGTGCATGCAATAGCAGGGTGAGAGAAGTGAGAAAGGTACATTTTACTGTTTTGGCTGGGAGAAAAAAGTCTTCCATGATGGATTTCTCAGTTGTAAGGACCACAATGCTCTCCTTGAGTAATAATGGGGGGTTTCCCCCCCCCAGCCTGGTTTTTTGCCTAGAGAAATGTGCTACAGTAGCAATAAAATCACAAACAGTAATGGAATTGAAATGTGGAACGGCCAAAACCACCAGGAAAATGCAGGCAAAGCAGATAATAGGAAGACCTGCCAATGGCTAATAGCATGGAAAATTGAAGAAAGAGACAGAGGGGCTAATTCCGGCTGCACAAGACCAAGCCTAAAGAACAAATGCATGCAAAGACACAATTGAGAAGACAGCAACAGACAGCAAATGCTGCCTCTGCAAAGAAGCTGAGGAAACAGTGGACTACCTAGATAGCTGCTGCAAGAAGATCCCACAGACTACAAACAACAGCATGACCAAGTTGCAACAATGGTACTTTGGAATATCTGCAAGAAGTATCATTTGTCTGCAGGCAAGAACTGATGGGACCACAACATAAAGTAATGGACAACGAAAAAGCTAAAGCGCTCTGGGACATTAGAATTAAAACGGACATCTACCTGCTATATAACACACCAGACTTAACAACTGTCAGTAAGAAAGACAAAAAAGTCTGGATAGTAGATGTGGCGGTTACCTGGAAACAGCACAATAAACAATATAATCTCTCTTTGTTGATGTTTCTGAAAATATAATAAGTTACATAATACTGGTCTAGAAGACCAGAAACACAATCAGTGAATCAAAAGAGAGAAATTCATAACGTAATGAAAGAATTCATTAACATAAATTCTGAAACGGAAGAAAATATATTCCACCCTCTTCTACAATTGCTCTATTAAGGAAAAGCACCATTTAGAGGGATGGTATAATGCTTATAAAAAACTTTATTTTTATTTCCAAGCTGTATTTTGAAAATGATTCCAAATAAGTCGATAAGGCATCTGAAGGAAAGGACCACATAGGTGATGCTAATATATAAAGTGGGGACAACAGCACTTGGGAGAAATGAAATCTCGCTTTATGATCTTTATGTTATTGACATCTCTTTGAAAGCAACCCTGTTCGTATTAGTCAAATAATTATCCAAACCCTGAAGGCTACAACATAGATCTAGAAGTCCTAAACAACCTGAAAACATCATAGAGCTAAAACACTGATCTATAAAATCTCAGTTTTACAAGAATCTGTCCAGGCAAGGAAAATTGTGTATACTCAGTTAATGCAGACTGTAATCAACTGTTCATTATCTCAACAGAAAACAATGATTGCTTCAAATAAAACATAATCACAACTGTTTTAAGCGATGTTGATGGAATGTGAAATACAGTACGAGGGTGTAAGTTTTGGCAGCTAAATAATACAGAAACACAACCGAAGCAGTTCTGGTATTGTCTGCCATCTGAAAGGAAAACCTTCTCTAAACACCGTATGTGTCACCCAAGTTCCTTTAGATCAACCTTCCTTAAAAATGTATCTTCTTTTTTCTTTTTCTTTTTTAAATACTCTTTATTTGGTTTTTTCCTTTAAAAACAACACATAAAAAACAACATACAAAAACATATGACAAAACATAGACAAAACTAACCACTTTTACAGCTTTTTCATTACATTTTCGCTATTTACACTTCTCCATATTACTACCTTTATTTTTGACTATCTCTATGTATCTTCTGAGTATGCTAGACTAGGGGTCCACAACCCCAGGGCCAGGGCCCACGACCGGACGTTAAGTCTTTCAGAACCGGGCCACAGAAGTGAGCAATGAGCAATGACCGTGTGTATGCACTCCGTTTGAGTGAGCTGCAGGCGTGAGTGTCTGCCGCTCATGTGGAACCATACCTCTCCTTCCCCACTGGTCCCCAAAGCCGGAAAGTTTGCGGAACACTGTGCTAGACAACATTGCCCATATTTCCAGCCTGCAGAGCCAAACAGAAAGATTTTGCTTAGGAAATATGAGAACAACTGGAAGATACCAGCTTGGGGAATAATCCACTAGGGCAGTGATGGCGAACCTATGGCACGCGTGCCACAGGTGGCATGTGGAGCCATATCTGAGGGCACGCGAGGCGTTGCCCTATGTCAGCTCCAGCGCGCATGCGCATGCTGGCCAGCTGATTTTCGGCCTTCTTTTCGGCCTTTTTCGCTCTCCCCAGGCTTCAGGAAAGCCTCCTGAAGCCTGGGGATGGCGAAAACGGCCCACCGGGCCAACCAGAAGTTCACTTGTGTGTTCATCCCCAGCCTCCTTTTCGCTGTCAGAGGTCTTCAGGGACTTCTTTGGCTTTGGACAGTTGCAGCCAGGCCTCGCACACCTCGGCCCATTTCTTCTGCAGCCGGCAAGGCTTTCCTGAAGGCCTCTGCAGCCGATAACAGAGCTCCACATCGATCCGGAGCTCTGTTATCAGCTGCAGAGGCCTTTCCTAAAGGCCTTTCCTGAAGGCCTCTCTAGCCGATAACAGAGCTCTGGATCGATCTGGAGCTCTGTTATCGGCTGCAGAGGCCTTCAGGAAAGCCTTGCCGGCAGAGGAAATGGGCCGAGGTGTGCGAGGCCTGGTTGCAACTATCTGAGGGTAAAAAGTAGGGCAGCTCCACTTCCGTTTTGTTTCTGAACATCCGATTGGCCCGTTGGGCCATTTTTCGCCGTCCCCAGTCTTCAGGCGGCTTTCCTAAACTCTGGGGAGAGCAAAAAACAGCCCAACGGGCCTACAGGAAGTCCAGAGGCTTCAGTGAGGCCTGTGCGCATGTGTGGGGGGCAGCGGGGGTTGTGTGCATGCGCGGGGGTTGTGCGCATGCACGGGGGGAGAGCATTGCATTATGGGTGTGGGCACACGCGCACACCCTATTGGCACCCGAGCCAAAAAAGGTTCGCCATCACTGCACTAGGGAAAGTGAAACCGTCTATAAAATACAAATACCACGAATCATTTATTTCCTCTTCGGGTGTTCAGGTTCAGTTGCTGCTATTTTAGTTGCAAATGCTAAACAGCTCCGTCCAGGATTTCAGAAACAAGCTAAGATTTAAAATATACTCGATGTTGTGGTACAAGTAGTCCTCGACTTATGACCACAATTAGGAACGCAACTCCTGTCGCTAAGGAAGGCGGTTACAACCTTTTTTTGCCACGGTTGTTCAGCAAATCGTAGTCATTAAGCAAATGTCACTTCCCTTATTGACTTTGCATGTGAGAAGCTAGCTGATAAGGTGCAAATGGTGATCACATGACCCTTCAACACTGCAACTATCATAAATTGACGTTAATTACCAAGCATCCAAATTTTGATCACATGACCATGTGGATGCAGTCATTAAATACAAGGAACAGTCTATGGAGATTCTCAGTCATCCAGGTCATGGTTGTCCCAAAGGTGCTTTTTCAAGAGGCAAATGGACTTTCTGGTTTTCCTTTGAAGACATTTCGCCTTTCATCCAAGAAGCTTCTTCAGCTTGGATGAGAAGCAAAATGTTTTCAAAGAAAAACCAGAAAGTCCAGTTGCCTCTTGAAAAAGCACCTTTGGGGCAAGGAACAGTCCTAAGTCACCGTTTTCAGTGCTGTTGTAATTTCAAACAATTGCTAAAAGAATGGTTGTACGTTGAGGACTACATGTGTAGAGCCTCTTGTTCAGGATTTGGGCCAACAAGATAGTTGTTACATATTTCAATGCATACTTTTCTATTTTATTTTCTACTCAACTGCACTACATCCCTATATGAGCACTTAATAAGTCATCAGTATCAACATGTCCCGGGATACTACGATAGTCATTGTATTTCTCAGCTTCTCTCTCCTTCAACCTACTCCCACTTCACCAAAATTTTGTGCTTAAAGTTCTCATACTGCTGAAAACCTTGTGATTTCCTCCAATTTCTCAACATTTCCCTGATGTACCTGCAGGTGTTCTTTAACGGCACTTACTCCTCAACTTAAGAGAATGAGGGAACATCTATGATCAAACTTTCAATCTCTTTCACTTAGTTCAATTTCTTTTCAAAACAGCTGCAGGTAAGACAGGGATTACCACTGAGGAGATAGAGAAGTTTAATTTTTCATCCATAATTGATGAATGCGGCTTCCAAATTGCAGTTTATTCCACTAAAAAGAACTACCAGCATATGTGTTTTTTTATGTTGGGAGCAGCAGCACAGCATGGAGAGAAATACAAACAAAGAAAACCATTCAAGTTTGATTGGCTGCAAGTTATCTCATCTTGGGGTGGGAGTTATTTATTTACAGAATAGCAGAGTTGGAAGGGACCCTAGAGGTCCTCTAGTCCAACCCCCTGCTCAAGTAGGAGACCCTATACCCATGATGGCGAACCTATGGCACGCGTGCCACAGGTGGCACGTGGAGCCATCTCTGCGGGCACGCGAGCCGACGCCCAGGTCAGCTCCACCATGCATGCCCGCGCACCTCCCGCCGGCCAGCTGATTTTCGGGTCTCTGCCGGGAGACGTGCGCGCATGTGCGGGGGGTGGGGTCGTGTGCGCATGCACATGCACGGGGGGTGGGGGTTGCATGTGCATGCATGCGGGGGGGGGGGGCACTCCACCCCCCCGCGGCCCGTTTTTAGTTCCAGGAGGCTTCAGGGAGGCCTGCTAGCACAAAAACGGTACGTGGGGAGGTGCAGTGCTCCCCCCCCCCCCGCGGCCCGTTTTTAGTTCCAGGAGGCTTCAGGGAGGCCTACTAGCACCAAAACGGGGGTTACGTGCACATGTGCGGGGGGAGCGTGTGGAGGTCATGCACGTATGTGCGGGGGTCACACGGGGGTCGCATGCGCATGCGTGGGGGCGGGGCCTATGTGGGGGCATTGCATTATGGGTGTTGGCACGCGTGCATGTGTTGTCGCGCACGCACGCGCTCTTTTGGCACCCGAGGGGAAAAAAGGTTCGCCATCACTGCCCTATACCATTCCAGACAAGTGGCTGTCCAGTTTCTTCTTAAAAGCCTTCAGTGATGGAACACCAACAACTTCTGAAGGCAAGTCGTTCCACTAGTTAATTGTTCTCACTGTCAGGAAATTTCTCCTCAGTTCTAGGTTGCTTCTCTCCTTGATTAGTTTTCATCCATTGCTTCTTGTCCTGCCTTCTGGTGCTCTGGAAAAGAGGTTGACCCCCTCTTCTTTGTGGCAGTCCCTCAAATATTGGATCACTGCTATCATGTTACCCCTAGTCCTTCTTTTCTCTAGACTAGCCAATTCCTGCAACCATTCAACCATTCTATGTTTTATCCTCCAGCCCCCTGATCATCTTTGTTGTTCTTTTCTGCACTCTTTCCAGAGTCTCTTTTTTATACATGGTGACCCAAACTGGATGCAGTATTCTAAGTTTCTTCAAATGCAGATATCTAGGTCAGAGGTGGGATTCACATAACTTCCCTACCGGTTCGCCCAGCACCAAAAGTATGAGCGTGCATGCGCACGCTTCGGTTGCGCGTGCACCTTCCGCACATGCGCACGGCCTTCCGCACATACGCTTTGCTCACGCGCGTGGCTTGCACGCATGCGCACGGCTTGAAAACGTGGCTAAACAGGACGGCATAGTGCCAGGGCAGGGGGGACAGGCCCACCTGCAGATCGCTACTACCAGTTCGCCCGAACCGGTCCAAACCGGCTGAATACCACCTCTGATCTGACCAAGGTGGCGCAGTGGTTAGAGTGCAGCACTGCAGGCTACTTCAGCTGACTGCTAGCTGCAGTTCGGCAGTTCAAGTCTCACCGGCTCAAGGTTGACTCAGCCTTCCATCCTTCCGAGGTGGATAAAATGAGGACCCAGATTGTTGGGGGCAATATGCTGACTCTGTAAACCGCTTAGAGAGGGCTGTAAAAGCACTATGAAGCGGTATATAAGTCTAAGTGCTATTGCTATTGCTATCTAGGTCCCTCAATCAAAATCTCTAAACTGTCTCCAATCCATATTCTCTAACAGGTCCTACTCAACTGAATTATATAAGCTATTCTCTCTCATATTTCACAGCTACAATGCTGTTTGGAAGATACAGTATTTGCAGAAGTTTGGCATGGAGAAGATTTTAATGCAAGTGCTTTTTTTCCCCTCATGCACATACTGAACAAAAGCATGATAGTGAATAACTGTGCTTTAGAATTGGTCTATGTCCAAGACTGGAATAGAAAACCTGATAATTTTAGCTAAGGTATTGAAGATCTTAAGGAAAAAGCTCTGCACTCTTGCTTTAAGTTTAGGAGTTGTCACCAACAGCTACTAACCTGGTACTGCCAACAGGTATACTAATTCCTGCATAGTAACAAATCACACACTTTAAAAAACTGCAATATTTTACCAAGACTCCATTTAATGGCTTTGTGGCATCAGATGGGCTAATAATTATTTTTTATATTTTGGCTGCTATTTAGCTGCCTTGAGTTTAGTGAAATATAAATTCAGTTAAATACAAATTAACTAAATAAATTTGCCTTTTACGGTACTTAAGATAAAATAATTGCCCATAAATTGGTTCAGTTTTGAAATCTAATGACCATACAAATATAAGAATCTTGCCAAATAAAAGTAAAAGATAAATCCACCACATTCATCTATGTTGTGCCCATTCAGCTGCCCGTGAGACATTCACATTAGGACCTAAGAGGCAGTACAGCATCCCATTATGTTGTCTGAAGTCATAAAAGTACTGTATGTATGAATTATGGAATGGAGCAAAACCCAAGCAAATACAATGTTTCAGATGTCTAACATGACATCAGCCACAATAGGTAAAATAGACCAAGAAATCAACTCCACCAGAAGGCTAAAATTAATTTTATTAAGATTGGTTGCAATAGTAGAATTTTGCAAATCTAATTGTGCTACACCTCCTCCCCTTATACTCCAATGAATCTGGAAGCCATTTCCAAATGTTATCACGTTTTGGATTTAAAAAATGCTTCAGCCCCTTTTGCCTAGATACCAGTACCTGCATATCTCTGTCAAAGTCGTCTTCTTTATCCTGTACAGATTATGACACAATGTCACCACGACCGAACTTCTTTCTTAGATAGGATTGGACGCTGGGTTTCTTAAGACAGAGGAGGAATGCAATCAAGGAAGTAGGAATGCAAGGCTGTGCTAACTCTGTGTGTGTGTGTGTATGTGTGTGCTTTGGTTCAGTTAGACCAGGTGTGTCAAACTCAAGGCCCGCGGGCCGGGTGCTTAGATCTGGCCTGCGGGCCCACCTTGGAAACAGTGAAGGACTGGCCCGCGGTGTCCATGCCAGCGATAACGGAGCTCGGGGGAGCCGTGTGCAGCCCTCCCGAACTCCGTTTTCGCTGGTAGAGGGTTGCAGGAGGTCGTCCCAGCCGAAAATGGAGCTCAGGAGCCCATTTTCGCTGGCAGAGCACTCGGGTCACCACAGGTGCTCCCCGACACGAGTGATATCAAGCTGGTCATGCCCAGCCTGGCCACGCTCCCCCATAGTCAAACACAACCCTGATGCGGCCCTCAATGAAATTGAGTTTGACACCCCTGAGTTAGACTGTAGCTATGCGCTAACTATGGCCAATCTCAAAACAGCTAAATATTTCAAACCTGGGAGTACCTGTCTGGAAGAAAACTAAGATTGCCCCAGGACTACAGGTAATCTTCGACTTACAACAGTTCATTTAGTGAACATTCGAAGTTACAACAGCACTGAAAAGAGTGACTTATGACCATTTTTCATACTTATGACTGATGCAGCATCCTCATGGTCATGTGATCAAAATTTTGACGCTTGGCAAGTGGCTCATATTTATGACGGTCGCAGTGTCCCGGGGTCACGTGATCCCCTTTTGCAACCTTCTGACAAGCAAAGTCAACGGGGAATCCAGATTCACTTAACAAACGTGTTACTAATTTGACAAGTGCAATGATTCACTTAACAACTGTGGCAAGAAAGGTCATCAAAGGGGGCAAAACTCACTTAACAAATGTCTTGCTTAGCAACAGAAATTTTGGGGTCAATTATGGTGGTACATTGAGGACTACCTGTACACAGCAACTAAGAAGAAAAAACCCGGCAGTTAGTAAATCACTTCTGCAATAATATTACATTAGTCTGTTAGTAAAACCAGGCTGCTTCTGCACCAATCAAGGTCTCCTTTCCTAAACCTACTGTAATTGGGTTACCAGTCTAAAATGCAAAAATTAGGATCACCGTTTTTTAAAAAAAAATACATTGTGGCATATTTTCTTGTGCCTAAAGTCAGCTACAAAGCCACAAATGTTAACGAAGTTACTTAGTTCACCTAAGGTCACGGAGTAATTGTAAAAAAATTATCTAATAGACTTCTAGAGTTGCTAAACTAATCCCACTTTCACTGTTGGCCAATCGTATCTTTCATTGATAGCGAAGGTCACCAGGACTGCTGTGAGCATGGCTGACTCCAGGGAAAGCATATGTGTGATGTCACCATATCAATAGTGCAACATATGCACTTACATTCAACGCCAGAACACAAAGAGGAAACAGTCACTATGCACATATCATTTGGGCATCACTATTTTCCTGAGGGTGCTACTACTTTTTCTGCACACTCTGACTGCCCATAGCAAACCTGGGCATAGTACGGCCCCTGGGCCACATCCGGCCCTTTGAGTGTCCCTGTCCAGCCCACGTGAGGTCAATCAGATATTAGAAATCAAATGTAACGAAGTGTGCTGGTTCGGCCCTCCAAAACAGTCTGTTTCTCATGCAGCCCCTCCTGGGTTATAGCACAGAATTCAGGGAAAACATTTTCATCCAGAAAAAGCAATACCAGAGCTTTTCCCATTCATACCTAAGAAATTAATATCAGCATCTCTAACTCAGGCTGTGGGCCACCATCTTGATGTTTCTACCAAGATACAACAGTGATTCTCAGCCACTCCTCATCAAATATACAAGCTTTTCCTTCTGTTTTTATTTCCAAATAGGGCAATGCCAGATTAGATTTTAAACAACACAACACACACATTGTCAGTCTTAATCTTGATAAATCTTGAAAAACCCACGTGCATGAATATACATTGTATTCAAATGAACTTTCTAAACCATGACTGTGCTCGTGGGTTGACAGCCTGCTCACCAGGGGAGGATGTCATATTATTATCATTGTCGCCATTTTTTTTTACCACTGCCACCAATTTCTGATGGATAAATTAATATTAAACACAATGGACTGAATGTCAAATAAGGGACACTGGAGACCAAATAACTTAAGTGAGGAAAAAGCAGCTGAAGTGTAAGAAAAAAATGTTTCTTTGTCAAATTATGTACATAATCAAGTTTTAAAATGCTCACTTTTGTTATGTAACTCATCCAATTTCTGTTTCAGGTGCTCAATCAGCACCAAGGCCATGCTCATACTGGATGAGACTTAACATGCCTCACCTAATTGTCTCTTTCTTCTCCCAAGGTGACACATGAAAGATGCTTACTCTGGATGTGACTTTACATTCGTCTTCTAGTTCCAGAACCATTATGTCCTCCACTGGAATTCATCCATCATCCCTCCCATGGCCTACCCACCTTCACACCAGAGGTGGGTTCCTGCCGGTTCAGACCGGTTCTTTAGAACCGGTAGCGGGAATTTCTCCCCGCTCGCCGAACTGGCAGTGATGGCCGGCTGGACACGCCCCCGAACCGGCTCTCTCGGCGGTGCCATAGATGCCGCCATCTTGTTTTTCACTTCTGCGCACGTGCAGAAGCTGTTTTTTTGCTTCTGTGCATGCTCAGAAGCTGGATTTTCAGCACTGCACATGCGCGCGCGCAAAGCACGCAACACGCACGCACCCACACGGCGCGGGAGGAAGCCAACCGGCAGCGAAGTAAGTCAGAACCCACCCCTGCTTCACATGCAATAGATGATGATAAATACACTGGTCATTGATCTATCTGGGCCAAACTGGGTGTGCTCAGAAGGCATTTGCATGCTGCATACTGCACACATTCTGATCAGTAGCAAATCACAATGTCCAGAGAGATCAGTGGTCTTGATCTTGCTTCAGGTATCTTACATATAAATTACTTCCTTCGTTTTTTATTTTAAGGGAAAGCTCAGTCACTGATACAGGGAAGATTTATTTAAGACAGATGAGTAGAAAAGCAGATAGATGAAAAATAGAATTTTGGCAGATCATGTTTATGCACGTGCTCTACTATTCTTTAGTTCAAAACAAGGAGTGTAAATCTATTTTAAATTAAATGTAAATCTATTTCTATAAATGGACTTGGATTCATTTTCTTCCTCTCTGTCCAGATTTTCTTCTGATGGAATCTTAGAGGCAGTTTGATTTTTGTTCTGCTGGAATACAACCAACTCCAAAGGGACATTCTCGGTGGAATTATTTCATTCTGAGCTCCAAAAGTAATTTCATTCAGTTTTTTAATAACTACACAATATTTTTATTTTTTAGAACCGTGCTCTTATATGTTCTTCACTTGCACATGCATTTATCTCATTTTTATTATATTTATGACAAGTGATATGTGTTTCTGCTACAAACCCTAATAAGAAAGCGTATTATATTTCAAACTCCTACTTCTTCAATTGCACCAATTAATGTATGCTATATAGCTGCATTATATGCACAGCAGATAATGTTCTGTATTTATTAACGTGTGGTTACATATCAGCAAGTGGTGATTGGTGTATAGTTAACATAACAATGAAGTAGATAAATGACTGACATAAAAACAATGGTCATTTATCAAACCCAAACTGGAATGAGGTATTAACTGGTGTCAATCTTAGGGGCTTATATTACTTAACATTTTTATTAATGATGTGGATGAAGAAAAGGGAGAAACATTTATCAAATTTGCAAGTGACACAAGATTGGGTTGACTAGCAAATAAACCAGGAGATGAAAATAAAATTCAAAACACTGTTGTAAGATCACAGAAATTGATTGAATATAACAGAGTGGAGTTTAATAAAAACAAATGAAAAATTTGTCACTTGGGAAATAACTCAAGGGCACCGGTATAAAGGATGTCTGGCTTGGGAGTAGTACTTGTGTAAAAGACCTGGAATTGTAACCAGATAAAACTGAACAGGCAACATCAACAGAATTATGGTTTCTCAAGCATAGAAAGAGATTTGATACACAAAGGAACACTCAGCTCTCTCCAAATAACTGAAATATATGTGATAACTAGTCAAGATAAGCTGGCCAAGTATTGGACAGGAAACAATAGATTTAAGTTAAGGAAGGCAGATTCTGGTTCAATCTTGGAAAGAGCTTCTAACTCTCAGACGAGTTTGACAGTGGAAACAATTACTCAGGGAAGTTGTGGGCAGAGGCTAGACACTTATCTGTCAATGATAGTTTAATTTGGATCCACGCACTGAACAGGAGATTAAACTCAGGGGCTAAACCGCTCCTTCCAACTCTGTTATTTGGATTGCATGTAAAACCTCCAGACAGAATTCTGCCTTTGGATCAAACAGGCATTCTACCTGTGCTGCTTTTACTAGTATAAATAAGAACATTCACATTTAATCGCTTTCTGCTGTGATCAATCTGGGCTTCCAACCAAACTTCCAGCCTAAGGCAAAGACAAATTGACATTCCCTCCCTCATTCTACTTATGGAAGCTGATTAGAGAATCGAGACTGGCAGGATCTCATGTAATTGTCAGTCTTTCCCCACTCAAAAAAATAAATAAATATAATTAGGGGGAATAGCTAGAAGTTAGAGCCAAAGGACTGCCTCTGCTAGCACCTGCTACCTAATGGTGGTGCTTCATACAGGCTTGCTGGCTAATAAACATAAGATGGAACTCTGCTAGGCACAGAGTAGTAGCCTTGGTACTTTGGGCAGAGAAACACCAGGAAGAGACTTAATCATAACACTCACAGTGTTCTTAATGCAATCCTTTACCATTTCTGTCCTTTATTTTCTTGGGGGGAAAGACTAAGTTTGGGGCAAAAGGCTAAACTTGAGAAGTGTATTTTGTTGGAGCTAAATTTCAATCATCTCTGCAATGGACAGTTTCGGTAGACCCTGAAAGAATCACAGTGCAGAGCAAGGCAGGTAACCTTCGGAGGTGGAAGGGCTGAGGACTGTCTTTTTATCTTTTCCAAAAGACTATGGGACAAGACAATGACATCAGTGGGTGTCTCTGATTTTATTTTTCTCCTTCAGAGGTGATTTTACTTCTATAGGTTATACTGTCAAAGTCTTTATCCAGATTCTTGTAGAGATATAAATCCCATGAAAATAACACTTAAGGTCTACTTCTGATCTTTGAACATGAGTTACCCTTCCCGGTGTGAGCATCCAAGCAAACTCACTGGCTGTCAGCAAAATTATAGATATCTACTAACAGTTCATTACTCCCTGAGGGAAAGAAGTTTGGCCACTTTGTCTTCTCCAGGAATGAGTATGAAAGATTCTGTATATACAGTGACTGGCTCTAAAGAACAAAACTGGATAACTCCATGTCTCCTTCCTTCGTTCCATCAGAACTTGTAGCAGACCTCTATCTTGTAAATATAAATGAGTCAGTTGGCACCAAAAGGAATACTTTGAGAGAGCATACTTCAAATTATATAATCTATTGCATTTCAAGCTCCTCTGGATTGCTGATCATATTAATTATGGAAGCTCTTCCAAAGCAATTTCATTGTATTCATAATCCTCTTCAGAGAGAACAGAGCAATCTGTTTAATATATACTAGCCATAAATAATGTAGCTACCTATTTGCAATGTAACATTTCAGGGGATAAATAAAAAAAGTATTTTAATGGCCATTTTAAAATAATATTGCCAGAGCAGCGGGTTATTAATATTTCACTTGGCCACAAATCTTCATAAAAATTAATATCTTGTATCTTTGGAAATAGCCTGCCAGCAACGGTGTTTGGGATATAATGATTTAACCTTGTGAATAAAACTGATTAATAAGAAACTCTTCTCTGTGCTTCTTTCTTCTCTTTTGTTACAAACACTCCCTGGGCCTGAGATACCAGTTCCAGGAGGATCATCTCTATGGTCAGAAAGAACAATCCATATAGAAAGGGGGGGGGATAAGCAGACTCAGCTATGAAATAATGAAGAATGTTCAGCTATATGGGAAGCATTTATCTGTAGCTAAGGCAATGTTTGTCAGCCATTTTGAATCCAGAGTAAACATGAAGAGATTGGTGCAAATGATCATGGGTACACAGATTAAAACTATTCAGCATTCTGTTCCCACAGCGGCCAAGCAAATCCTACAAGAAACCCACAAGTAGGACAAGAATACAAGAGCACTCTTCCATTCATGTTCCCTAGCAACTAGTACTTACAGACATACCAGAGGTAATCTATAGCCACAATGACTAGATGAGATGAACTTAATGTTGCTGAGAAAATCTCTGTGTTGGGGATAGTAATCTAGAGACAAAAAACATGTATCTTTAACCTTCTCTTAAAGCCATGCCTAGAGAAATAACAATTTTTTTGACATCTCCTTCTTCCAGTTGACACTGAGGTGATGCAACCACACCCACAAATCTAGTGTGAATTAGTGACATGTTGGGACTGGAGGAGGTTATGTATCAAAGTCTGGACCGGGGAAGTAAAGAATAACCACTGTAAACATTCTCTGGATTCTATTTTTCCCTAAATGCACATGTCTAAAAAATTGTGACTGCCAAGGAAAGAGATTTCTTAAAAATATATATTTCATAGGGAAAATAATGCCAAGCTAACATAACATATATGTAACATAAAGAAATAACATAAATAACATAAAGAAGACTCATCACCATCTATACAATTCAATCAATTCTGCAGCAGGATGTTCATCAACAATGGAATTGTCTAGAGAAAACAAGATTAATTTGATACATATTTGGAAAGACAAAGCACATTTCTAAGTTTCTATTTGCTAATATGCTTCTTTAAAGGCCCACATGTGTCAGAAACAAGACATCTTTAAATGATCCTCTTCATATTCTCCTTATGCTAACAAACATAAGCAAGAAACTATATGTATCCATCCTTAAAACATCATAAGACCAAACTGTAATTGATAAAAATATATGATATGCCTATGTGCAAATATGGGTGTGATAATTTAAAGCAATGGGAAGGAGGCATTGGTTTTCTGGTTTCCCAGACATGGATGTATATTATAACAAAATATTGTAATATGAACTGATTTTTATCCCAGAACAGGCTAAACATTTTGTTCAACAGGAGAAACCATAATATACAATGGAAAGAAAAACTACCAGCTCAGCTTCAAATACTTTATCGTTAGGGCATAAGTGGCTTTATGGCTTTAAATCAATGTGAAGGGCTCCAGAATGTGATAACCAATGAGATTGCTAGCATAGCCCTGCTGGCATGATTTGTCTGTCAGAAATTCATAAGACAGTGTGTTTATAAACCTGCACATTCCAAATTATCCCTTTCCATTTTTCTTGCCTTAAATTTATTGCTGGGAGGGAGAATCCCTGCAGCATCATTTTATCAGTATCTTGCACATCTAAGCATGTGAGTGCATTTGTGTCTAAATATATCCCACTTTGAATGGTCACACCCTCCCCTTTTTCTTTTCAATATGCTGAGGGACTATTAAATGCTTTTGTCTAATGACATTACAACTTGTACCCTGAGCTTTTTCAAGACAGATGCTCCTTGATCATTCTTTTTCCTGGGAAGCCAGCTGAACGCCATTCAACAGCCTATTCATGTATCTTCTTTTAAAAGATACCGCAAAACCCCATATCAAGATTTTGCCTATATCCCACCTTCTGCCACCCCCTAACCATACAGAAAGGGCTGAAGCAGAAGTAAGAAAAATGCCTATTCCCTTCTCCTTTGACCATCAGAAACAGACAAGCTTGTCATTTTTGCTAGCAGAAATATTTGCTACACATCACCAGAAATTGCCTGCTCATCTGTGACTAACCAATGCACTGAACAAAATAAAGATGCAATGAAAAATAGCATTAAAAAAAAATTCCAGTGCTGTGTCTTCTTTCCAAAACCAGTGCTGCCAGGTTCAGGAAAAGGGGAGGGGGCTGAGGATAGTAGCGATCTTTAGAAAATGGCTCTTCCAGCTGAGGCAAACCCAGAAAGGGCTCCCACCGCCATCACCACTCTGGCAATTTAGCCGGGAACCCCAAAATAGGCTGAGATGGGCAATCCCGAGATTCGGAAAAAGCAAACGGGGCTGATAACGGGCAGGGAGGAAGGTCTTGCAAATGGGAGATAATCCACCACCAAACCAAGGGAGGAAAAATCAGCCCAGGCGTATATATGGATGAACCCCGCTGGTTTAAAACCAGGCCAGGACAGATTATACCCTCAAAGACATATACATATGCATATGTGTGCGTGTGTGTGTGTGGAGGCCTCTTTTCTTTCTATCTTGCCCAACCCGGCTCGGGATACCTGCGCCGCCTCGGGGAGACTTAGCAACAAGTTGAGCCAACTTGAAAGGCGGAAAGCAGCACTTTCGGAGCGGTGGTGGAGAAGGAAGGGAGGGAGGCAGGGAGGGAGGCCGGTCAGCTCGCTCGCAAAGATGCTTACCACCAAGACTGGCACCCCCGCCGCCAGCGAGTAGAGGAGCACGGGGGGCACCGCGCTGCTCTCCTCCGGGCCCGGGTAAGGCTTGCGGTAGGCGCTCTCGTAGCAGAAGAAGCCCTGCAGGTTGACCGTGAAGGTGTCGGTGTACTCGAAGTAATAAGCCAGCATCACGGTCCCTGCCATGATCACCATCTGGAAGTAAAGCATTCTGGTAGGAAGAGGAGGAGAGGGCACTGGCATGTACTCCGGCGGCCGCGGCAGCCCCCCTCCCCGGCTGCGCGCTCCGCCCGCTTCCCGGCGGCATCCACCGGGGAAGGGGGCGGCGGCTAGTCCCAGGCAGCTGCGGCGACGGTAGCGGCGACGGCAGCTGGAGGAAAAGCAGAAGAAGGAGGAGGAGGAGGAGGAGCACCGGGCGTACAACCAAGCCCCCGGGAAGGGGAGAGGGCTGTCCGCTCGCTAGGACCGGCAGCACGTGGAGCGGCAGCCCGGCCCCGGACAGCTGCCCTCGGAATGAAAGCGAGCACGTGCCCGGTCGCTGGCAGCGTCCCCACCCCCGCGCCGCTCGAAGGAAGGAGGGGGCTCGCGTTCCGAAACTCCGCCGGGTTTTAGACGAGATCCCGGCGCAGCGAACGTGAGAAGGCGGGGAGAGCCAACGGCAAGGCGCCGACCCGCTCAGCGGTTCCCGCGCGATCCTCCTCTCAATGGGACTTTTGAGAGGGGAAGCGGGGGGCTGGCTCGGATGCCGCCCGGCCGCCGCCTTAGCGCGGTGGCGCCGAGGACGGAGCGGGTATCACGGGTTCCATGCTGCGAAATCGCCTCCCTGGAGGGGAGAGTCGGTTGCTCTCAAGAAATCGTGGGGGAAAAAAGGCAAAAAGAAAAAAAAATCCCGGCCGATCCTGAGATTGGAGACCCAGCAACTCTTCAAGGGCAACCGGGCCGGGCTTTTGTTTTTTGTTTTTCCCCCCCTCAGGAGGTGGCGAGGATTCGCCGCCGGCTTCTGCAAAGTTCCTGGTTCCTCCGGGCGGATTCAGCCCTTCCCACCTCGCAGCCAAGCCTCTGTGCCTATGGGCTCGCCTTGGCCGCGATCCGCAATTCCGCGCTCGATCCCTTGCTTTGAAACGCGGCTGCTGAGGCAGCGCCGACGCCGTTTCTGAAGCTGCATGGGAGCTGAAGGGATGGGAAGAGAGGTGGGTGGGTGCTTGAAATTTCTCTCTGTCTTTCTCTCTCCCTCTCTCTCTCTCTCCCCCCCCCAGTAAGGGATTTTGCTTTCAGTCTTAAAAATACACACACACACACACACACACACACACACACACACACACACACACACACACACACACACACACACACACACACACACACACACACAGGAAGCAGTAACTCCCCAGTGCGTCATTTGGAATATGCGTGATCTCCTCCTCTTCCTCCTCCTCCTGCAACACCTACATGATTGCAAACTCTGGCCTTGCTGCTGGATCCCAGCGTGTCGGGGACTAGCCCTTGAGAAGCAGAGAAGCATGCTTTCCTGCTTGAACCCAGACCTGGGTTAAAAGCAAGGTGGAAAAAACAGAAGCAATGAAAGCGGGACATTTAGTGCATCAGTTGAACACAAACGTGTATGCACAATATATAATTTACACTTAGCTACCGCATTGTGGTGCCCTGTCCATACAGATAGTCCTCAACTTACGACAATTGGGACCTGAATTTCTGCTTTTAAGTTAAGTGGTTGTTAAGTGAATCACTCCGGTTTTTGCCATGGTTGTTAAGTGAAGCATACAGTTGTTAAGCAAATCCAGCTTCCTCCCATTGACTTAGCTTGTTGGTAACAGCTGGGAAGGTCAGAAATGGCGATCCCTGGGACACTGCAACTATTGTTAAATGCATGCTAGTTGCCAAGCACCCAAATTTTGATCACTTGACTATGGGAATGCTACAACAATCATAAGTGCAAGGACCCCAGGTATAAGTCACTTTTTTTCCGGTGCTATTTTGACTTTGAACAGCCACTAAATGAATGGTTGTAAGCTGTAACCTCTACTCGGTTTCTTCCCTTAATCTATAGGCAGTGTCCTTATCACCAGGCCGTGATATAACCCCAAGATATCTTTAGCTATGCCTATATAAAAGTAACATCTCTCTTATTCCAATATAAATATTAGCTTTAAAGTGTGCAAAATTTCTGACTCATTACAGTAGCTGATCGACTGATCTGTAAGTGTGGAATTGCAGATAGGATTTCGAATGGTGTGAAATGCAGACGTCGAGTAGCCCTTATTAGCCACAGTTATTAGCCACCTCTCTCCATTAGCAATTTATTTACTAGGCTTATTTCCATGGATCACCTCTCCTGCTCCCACTGTGCTGGATACCAACTTTCCTAGTTTCCCATAAGGAAGAGAACCTCTAGTCTTTGCACTGGGGAATAACAGAGTTGGAAGGACCTTGTAAGTCATCTAGTCCAACCCCCCACCCAAGCAGGAGACCCAACACCATTTCTGACAGATGGCAGTCCAGTCTCTTCTTGAAAGCTTCCAGTGATGAAGCTCCCACACTTCTGAAGGCAAGCTGTTCCATGGGTTGATTGTTCTCACGGTCAGAAAATTTCTCCTTATTTCTAGGTTGAATCTCTCCTTGATCAGTTTCCATCCATTATTCCTTGTCTGGCCTTCAGGTGTTTTGGAAAAATAGGTTGACCCCCTCCTCTCTGTGGCAGCCCCTCAAATATTGGAACACTGCTACCATGTCTCCCCTGGTCCTTCTCTTCACTAGACTAGCCATGCCCAGTTCCTGCAACTGTTCTTCGTATGTTTTAGCCTCCAGTCACCTAAGAAGAAATATTTTCACTCTTCTGCTTTAACAATACAGTACTTAGAAGGGATTTCTCTGCCACTTCTAATCCTGAGGATGCAGATTGACTACAGGTGGTCCTCGACTTACGACCACAATTGAGCCCAAAATTTCTGTTGTTAAATGAGATGCTTATTAAGTGAGTTTTACCCCATTTTACAACCTTTCTTGCCACAGTTGTTAAGTGAATCACTGCTGTTGTTAAGTTAGCAACACGGTTGTTAAATGAATCTGGCTTCCCCATTGACTTTGCTTGTCAGAAAGTCACAAAAGGGGATTGTGACCTTGGGACACAGTAACGGTCATAAATATGAACCAGTTGCCAAGCATCTGAATTTTGATCATATGATCATGGGCATGCTGCAAAGGTTATAACTGTGAAAAATGGTCATGTCACATTTTTCAGTGCTGTCATAACTTTGAATGGTCACTAAACAAACTGTTGTAAGTCAAGGACTACCTGTACTTCTATTTACATAAACCTTGAATTGCACAGGCTCACCTTTGCACTGGTTCAGCAATGCCTTTTGGAAGGACTACCTCCTCTCAATTACAGGTAGTCCTCAACTTACCACAATTGAGCCCAAAATTGATGTTGTTAAGTGAAACATTTGTGAAGTGAATTTTGCCCCATTTTATGACTTTTCTCACCACATTTGTTAAGCGAATCACCGCAGTTGTTAAATTAGTAACATGGTTGTTAAGTGAATCTGGCTTCCCCATCGACTTTGCTGGTCACAAGTTTGCAAAAGGGGATCACGTCAGTGGTGAAATCCAATTTTTTTTACTACTGGTTCTGTGGGCGTGGCTTGGTGGGCGTGGTGTGGCTTGGTGGGCGTGGCAGGGGAAGGATACTGCAAAATCTCCATTCCTACCCCACTCCAGGGGAAGGTTACTGCAAAATCCCCATTCCCTCCCCACTCCAGGGGGAAGGATATTGCAAAATCTCCATTCCCACCCCACTCTGGGGCCAGCCAGAGGTGGTATTTGCCAGTTCTCTGAACTACTCAAAATTTCCGCTACCGGTTCTCCAGAACCTGTCAGAACCTGCTGGATTTCACCCCTGGATCACGTGACCCTGGGACCATCATAAGTATGAACCAGTTGTCAATCATCTGAATGTAAATCCCGTGAGCATGGGGATGTTACAACAGATGACTGTGAAAAATGGTCATAAGTCACTTTTTTCAGTGCCGTTATAACTTTGAACAGTCACTAAACTGTTTTAAGTTGAGGACTACCTGTACAGTCTCTCAACTGGTTTGATACATAGGTAGTCCTTGACTTACAACCATTCACTTAGCAACCATTAAGTTACAATGGCACTATAAAAAGTGACTTACAACCGATCTGCACACTTACAACCATTGCAGCATCCCCATGTGATCAAAATTCAGATGCTTGGCAACCAAGATGTATTTATGACAGTTGGCATGTCCGGAGGTCATGTGATTGCCATTTGGCAACCTTCAAAGCCAAGTTCTGACAAGCAAAGTCAATGGGGAAGTCAATTTGCTTAATGACCGCATAATTCACTGAAGTGTAATGATTCACTTAACAACAGCGGCAAAAGTCACAAAGTCCAGCATGACTCACTTAACAACCACCTTGCTTAGCAACTGAAATTTTGGTCCCAATTGTAGTCGTACGTTGAGGACCACCTGTAGTGGAAAGGCATATCTGCCGTGGGAAATCAAACAAGGCAATTTGACAGTCACAGCAGTGTGATCAAAGCAATAGCAGTAGCACTTAGGCTTATATACCGCTTCACAGTGCTTTAAAGCCCTCTCTAAGCAATTTACAGAGTCAGCATATTGGCCGCAACAATCTGGGTCCTCATTTTTCCGACCACAGAAGGATGGAAAGCTGAGTCAACCTTGAACCGGTGAGAATCGAACTGCTAGCAGTCAGCAGAATTATCCTGCAGTATTGCATTCTACCCACTGCACCACCACAGCTCAATGGATGCATGTACAAAGGGGCAGGTGTTTGATCACACTGCTCTGGCTGCCATCTTGACTTGTTTGGCCTCCTCCCCAGGCACTGTTGATTTAGAGTTCAAAACAGCTATACACATTTCTCTGTTGATTGTAAATGAGACGGAATAGTGTGAGACCGGTTTAGCTAAGCCCATCTAACAAATTTGTCATTAAGTCAGATTATAACTCAGAAACTTTTCCATTCACTTTGTTATTCTCTTACCACTACCACCCTATCAGTTTTCTAAGGTTTATATTCTTTGTTTATGTAAGAAAAGGAACTGGCTTTATACTGTCTTCAGCAACTGGCAACGCTGAGTCAACTTTGGCTGACCTCGTAAAAATTAATCAGAATCAGGTCTGGTGACTACATGTATTTGGATAATTTGGATCACTATCTCAAAATTCCAGTGCTGTGGATTAGATTCAGGAGTTTAAAAGAACTCAATGAAGGTGGGAGCAAATCATAGTAAGGCCTTACGATGGTCAAAATCTACCCTGCATATGTATTCTCCAAGAGCAGAACTTGACTCAGCCTTATATTGTTTTCAATCAGTGAGTTATTCAGATAGATCAACTGAAGATTGCTATGGAAGATTGATGGAAAACATTGTCCAAATGTAGTGTTACCTAGACAAGCAAGCTTAATAGAACAATAAAAAAAAGCCCAATGCTGCCTAGTAAAACCAGTGAAAGTTTTATTACACAATTGCTTAATTGGCACTAGAAGATAATATATGGGAATGGAAATTGTGGAATTGCTAGATAGATTACCCCTATGGTTGGGCACACTTTCAGTTGGAAATTAAGTAGGTTCTGGGGGAATACAAATTGAGGAAGGCTGCACTATAACCTTATCTAATCTTGCAAGAGATTAATCCAATGTGAAAACAAACCAAATAACGGGTTCCTGTTTATGTATTAAATAAGGAGAGGTTACATTTCCCCTAGGCTCTTTCAAATAAGGAAGAGAGGGTGATTGCCTTGAATAAACCTGGTGGCTTGTTATTCTTCCTTGAAATGGATCTGGCATTCCGAAGCAGAACACCGACAGCTACTGCCAAAAAAAACCCAGCATCTCAGCTAGTTTTGTTAGATTCTCACACTTTACTATGCAGCACATCTGTACTTCAAAACAGAAAGGGCAAACCTGAAAATATTCAAGCCATTTAAGTCAACTTCCATAGTGCTTAGCAATCACATAGAGGAACTCGATGCTGACGTACAGATGCTGGGTTCTTTGCTTAACGTATGTTGAAAAAGCAAAGTAGGTTTAATGGCAGGGAAAAAAAATATGCATTGAGACTGGTGCAGTCAATATTTCTAAAATATTTCTAATTCTAATATTTCTGAAAGAAAAGTAATTTGTTCTTAATTAACTTATTAATTAAGGGGAAGTCATGCTTGAAGGATGAAGCTGAAGGATCTAATCTAATCTGAGTCAGTCACCGGGACCAAAAATATATTCTTCTAAGCTTCTACCTCATGAGGATGGGCTCCAGCACGAGCCCAAAAGCTCGAAAAAATAAACCTTTGGTCACAAATTCTGATTTGGTTAAACAATGTTCTAGGTTATGTCACTTATCCTTCTAGGCCAGGAACTTATATTTTTGAGTCCTTGACAATCCGGTGAAAACTATGGAACCCTACTGAGAGAAAAAATGTATGTAATTGCATAAAATAAAATACCTAAATTACAAACTCTTATTAAAAGATGATCAATGATTCTGAGATGTAGTTATCAAGTGATTAAAAAAATATGTAATTAGTAATATGTGTACTTTTTTACTCATCTATACAATCATTTTGAACAGTGAGGTTTATCATTTTGGAGTCCACAGCAACTTACATTGTGGGCTTAAATTCATTATTAAAAGCTAAATTTCAGTTAGAGTTTATTGAAAATGTATTTTCATCTATTCTAAGTTCTGAAATCTATCCATGGAACCCCAGGGGTGCTTAAGCGTGTGATTAGTCAGCATCCAGTTCCTCTGCATGGTTATTAAGCACATTTTCATATAACCAACACACGTAAAAACAAACAACCAACCAAGCAGTTTATCAATAAACAAGTAAATGAAGATTTGGGAACACGCTTCCACATATTCAGGATTAGTAGTGATAGTGAATGGCCCAGATGCACCCAGCATGTGTGAAACAGGATCCGTGTTTTTTCACTGCCTTCCTTGTAGTCACCTGGCATAAACTAGTCCTAGAATCCTAAAGGAAGGAGGAAAGTCTACAAATGCAATCACACAAACAGGCAAAACCTTTTGTTTTTTTAAAAGTACAATCAAATAACTAAACATAAAATGCTATCATAAACATTCAGATCTTAAAATGATGCTGCTTTATTATTTTACATGCTTCGGATATAAATCCACAAGGAAGAAGCATTGCAAATTGCTTGAGTTCCTTTACATCATCCTTCCACTGCCTGACAGCCTCCAGATATCCAGCAATAAATAAAAGATGGTTTTTAGTATAAAACTAAACCATAAACCAACAGGGTGAGTTTAAAATCTCAACAGGGTGATCCTTTAAATCAACTGTTCTTCCTAACAACCTCTCTTGGAGACCCCCTTTGCCAAGCAGACCAGTGGCATAAAAAATCAAACTGCACTTTACTTCCTGCATTTAAAATATTTTTAAGCCTGCCTTACAGCTAGTGGATTCTATATCAAGAGAAACCAAATATGATAAATATTTGCAGAATAAAACTTGAAAGCATGCAAGGGAATTGATCAGGTTAACAATAATATGAGACAGCAGCTAAAAGATATAACAGACAAATACTTGGTAAAATAAAAATATGTAGCTTGGTATCAAGCGGGACATACTGCAATTTGGGGGGCGGGGGGTGGCCTGGAGATGCAACCAAGTCTACAGACTTTCCAAGCCCATGTTAATTCATGCTGCACTTCCATCAAGGCAGAGGTTTGGAGACCTTCCCTAAAAAAACTCAAAACTTAAGAATGCTGGTACAGAAAAAGACAATGCTGTGCTCTGGGCTGATAAATCAACAAATCTCTCTCTCTATAAAATATGTTCCCTGATATACAGAAAGTTTTCTTCCCCTGGAAAAATTATGGGGGTTTGTTTTGCTTTCCAAGCCCATCCCAAAGGTGCTTTTCCAGGACTTTCTTGTTTTTTCTTTGAAGACGTTTCGCTTCTCATCCAAGAAGCTTCTTCAGCTCTGACAGGATAGTGGGGAATGGAAGGATTTACAGTATATTCCTTGCAGACAGCTGGTAATTTGCATCCTTTTAGAGCAGTGGTTCTCAACCTTCCTACTGCCACGACCCCCTCCCCGCCCCCTCCCCGCGCATGCCCGTTGCCAGTCACCAAGATGGCGGGCTAGCACGCGCTTAGGCAACCCCTGTGAAAGGGTCGTTTGACCCCGAAAGGGGTCACGACCCACAGGTTGAGAATCGCTGTTTTAAAGGGTCCTTGAAGCACTTGGAGGTTTATCTGTGTTCTCAGGGTCACCTGAGTAGTGCTCCTGGTTCCTGTAGTCTGCAATTTTTCCTCTGGAAATCCATTCCTACTCCCATACTATTCAAAGGGTGTTCATCCCAAATTGTATAGCAAAAAGTCTGTAGAAATTCTCAGTCATCCAGGTCACAGTTGTCTCAAAGGTGCTTTTTCAGGAGGCAACTGGACTTTCTTGTTTTACTTTGTAAAGTAGAATCCTTTAAATCAACTACAAAGTAAAACAAGAAAGTTCAGTTGCCTCCTGAAAAAGCACCTTTGGGACAACCGTGACCTGGATGACTGAGAATCTCTACAGACTTTCCAAGCCCATGTGCTTTAGATTTTATTTATTTATTTGTTTATTTATTTATTTATTTATTTATTTATTTATTTATTTAGAATTCATTTTAAGGGATTTGGAATGTTCTTTTATATACTTATGCATTTCCCACCTTTATTATTTTTATAAATAACTCAAGGCAGCTACCGGTAATATACTTAATACTCCTTCCTCCTCTTATTTTCTTCACAACAACAACACTGTGGGATGGAGTAAGGTGAGAGAGAAAGATTTGGCCAAAGTCATCCTGCCAACTTTCATGCCTAAGGTTAGACTGATGCCTTAACCAGGAGACCAAACTGGCTCTCTCTCTCTGGTGGCGCAGTGGTTAGAATGCAGTACTGAAGGCTACGTCTGCTGCCTGCCGGCTGCCTGCAATTTGGCAGTTCGAATCTCACCAGGCTTAAGGTTGACTCAGCCTTCCGTCTGTCCTAGGTCGGTAAAATGAGGACCCAGATTGTTGGGGGCAATATGCTGACTCTGTAAACCATTTAGAGAGGACTGTGAAGCGGTATATAAGTCTAAGTGCTATTGCTATTGCTATACAAGATATTGATATTCCATAAAAGTCCTTTGTTATGGAAAGGAAGCCAGTGACAATGCAAACTGTTAGATAGGTGATTGTCCAGTAAAAGATAGGACTTTCTCGCCACCTCATAATTAAATAAATGGGGGGAAATATTTCAACGTATTAGTAATCATTATGGCTTTAAAATGAAATAATCACTGTTCTCTTCTGTTAGAAAACATATCAACTTAAGAACTTTTAACATGGGATTTAAAATAAAGCTCTATTTTTCTGCCAAAGGACAGCCATCATCTTGAATTAAGGATGTGAAATTATTTATTTTCCTTTTTAGTGGCATTTGGCTGGAAAGAATATTGTGCTTCCTCTGTATTGACATGTGTGCAGTTCTTAAAGGGAGATTTAAAGTGACAGTTCGTAAGCTATTTAAAGCTGATCATCCATTAACTAAGATCTAAAGTGATGCCTATTAAAATCTGAAATTGGCCTAAGAGCATAGATACCAACCAACCAAAAAAAACTCTTAATCACCTGTTGCATAAGTGTTTGAATTTCAAGTTCTCCTCTCATTTCTTTTGATAGGTCTAGGAGACCAGTAGAAGCCACAAGAGGTGTTTCAGATATTTTGGCATATTTAAAAAAAAAAACTTTTGCAGCTTCTACTTCTGGTATTGTTGTCTGTGCAGATCTTGTGTAGAAGGTCTTGAATAAAATTGGAGTAAAGACTGAGAAAATAGCATATAAGAAAGAACAGGAGAGGAGGACAATGTTACAGTGAACAGAATTGAAGTTCTATGTGTAATCTCAGCCAATTGGCAGTTTAACACTTAATTAAACTAATTAACACTATAAAATATCCCAAAGCTGCTTAGGTGATCAAAAAGTAAAGAGTAACAGGAAAACAGACATATTTATTCATAAAAAAAGAAAACAAGCAAACCACAGTTGAGACTATCATTCTTTTATTCTTTAAAATGAATAAAAACTAACTTAATGGAATGTAGCACGCAGCTGCTGGTGCCATGGAAAGCAGCAAAATATCAAAGTGCTAGTGCAAAAGAAAAAATGTAAGAGCAAAGGCATTGGGCCACTCACTGTAAAATAAGTTATATTGTTCATTGCATTGGCTAACAAGCTGGTGATGATGTGAATTCCAGACCCACAACCAATAACAAGTAATTCGCGAAACTGTTAGGAATTGGGCAATGTATAAATTAAATAAATATAGTCATCTGAAAAGAATCAAAGACATTAGCACTGTAGTTAAACAAAGAGAGGTCTAGATTCTGGATTTTGGACTCCATTCTATCGGCTAGAGACAGCACTAGTTTTCACAAAAAGCTAAACAAAAAAGAATGAAGGGGATCAGAGACACATTTTGTCCCCTATAACTTCATTCAATCAATCTCATTTTCTGAATCTGAAATACTGTCGCTTTCAATATTTCTTCTCCTCCTGATCCTTTTCACAAACTTCTTTAAACTAAAGGTTTACCTGTACTATGACAAGTTTCTATACCGTTCTGCATGTTTATTATCTGCTGTGAATATTTCCAATATTCAGCAATTTCTTTCATATCAAAACAATTTTATGTATTTTTTTAAAAAGGAAATTTTTTCCTAACTTTCTGTTTTTCCAATGTTTCCAGTATTTCAAGGGAAAACCAAAAAGGTATTTAAAAAGAACAGATTTCCCCCAAACAAAGAGTTTCATTTTTTTTTCAGATATCACATTTGTAGAGATATCTCACTTTTGCATGGTCCAAACTGACAGAGGCATATGCCACATAACAAAAAAATAACAACAGGACCTTCAATTTCCTATGAGCAGCTTCTCCTGACATCTAAATTAGAAAGAGGGATAATAACAGGAGATGTGTATTCATGGGTTTTTCCAACCATCTATTTGTATTTTAATCTAACAGCTTTCTCTCGGGTAAAAGCCATAATTTCATGTAAGAACACATGTTTGCAAGCCAATGGTCTGAGATTTATACACTGGCAGTTGTAGATGGAGCTGATAGCTCCCAGCTAAAACTGGGAAGTTATATACATCAGTTTTGCTACAGATTTGCTGGGATTTAAGGAAATTGTAATCTCAACATGTCTTCTGATAGGCTGGAGAAAGTTGGTATCAGCTGCAAAATAAGGGTAAACAACCTTCACTCCATACACCAAATTGTTGGTGAGGTCCCCTGCCCCTTTTCTAAATCTCTTAGAAACCCAGATTGCCTTACCAACGTTCAGCAGCAATGGGACACATTTTTTTCCTTCCCCAAAATAAGAAGCAAAATAGGTATATTAAATTTTGAACAGGCTGAGCATTATTTTATTTATGAAAATCCCAAGTGCCCTCTTAGAAAAAGCCAGGCTGTTACATAGGGAAAGTTATTCTGTCTGAATAACTTTCAGTCTTCCTATAAAAGAGAATATCTGTAGCTCAGGGCTGAATCATGGAGTCCTTGGTCTTCTCTGAGCTTGGTCATTTTATTGCAGACATTTCATTATCTAATTAAGTAACATAATCAGTAGAAGCAAGTGTGGGGTTGGTTTTCTTCTTGGAAAGAACCAGAGAGAAACTTCCACATACACATACATACCCTACCTGTTAGAGAGTGGGAATGACCACAGGAGACTGACTTCAGAACAGCTCTTTTTATTAGCTCAACTCAAGACAACCAGCAAAGCACGGTCTGACAGCTAGCTCTTTTATAGAGGACTGTCAGACACAACAACCAATAGCGTTTGAGCATTCAAACGCTGGACCTGAGTGAAAACATACAGTTCAGTTAAGGTTCAACTAAAACATAACAATTCAGGGTTCATTCAGAGTTCAGCTAAGCATAACAATTTAGAGTTCATTTAGAGGTCAGTCAGAACACAACACTACCAAAACTGGCAAGGCAAGCTATTGTATATAAACAGGGAGCAAACACCACACTCACTTGCATTGAAGATGTTACCTAGTTAGGTAATGAAATGTCTGCAAGCAAACAACCAAGGACTTCACAGTCCTTCAGTCTTCCCAGGACCAAGCCCTTCTATACTGAATTAGATAGACTAAAATTGTTCTCTAGACCCTTCTAAATAGCAGAGAAATAGGAAACCCCAGCCAGCACTAAGCCATCAAAAGTATTGCTTGACTGCTTTTTACCTTCTCACACTCTGATTCGAAGGAGCCAGCTTTCCTTCTTATATAAGGAGAAGAAACTAGAAAATGAATTAGAACATTACTGCAACTCCCATCCAATCACTGACATGTTGGGTGAATCTAATAGTGAATTACATTCAGAAATTGGCTTTAGACTTAAAACTGTAAATTGCTTTGCATTTGTCAAAGCCTGGTTCTTTTGGGCACTGCTTGTTAGATAGAAATTAAATTTTCAGTCAGTGCAATTAAAAAGAAATGGCCCAATCTCATCGGCTTTGAATAAACATATTAAGTACTTTAACTTGAATAATTTGCCCTTTGGGATTCAGGAAACGGCCTGGGGATTGTTCGTATTATCTGGAGATAGCAATGGCAATGGAGATAGATACTGGCAATGGAGCTGACATAGGAAGAATTCTTGCCTTATTCAATAAAATGGGTGTAACTGAAAAGGTAACAGGCAGGACCTATCAGTTTCTTATAGGACTTATCCAACAGATCTGGATTTATTCTTGCTGGCAAGTGTCACTGTTCTTCGATATGTTTTTAGTGCTAACAGTGTGACAAACAGGATAGAACCATTCCACTTTATATCCAAAGGGGTGAAACACTTATTGTACTAAACCTTGAAGATAATCCCTTTTCTATGACTACTTCAAAAACATGTTTTCCTAAACTAGGGTTCCTTGCGCTAAATTCAACAACATTTTTGGCTTCTTCCTGGTTGAGTATTACACATGCAACTTACAGAGTATTCCCCATTACCATCTAGTGTGTAAATGATCGTCTTATGTTCTTGTAGCATCGCTGTATTAAGTTCGACTGGTTTAACAGTGAGCCATATGCTTATTAAGGAAGAAAAATATGACTTTGAAAAGCTTATTTCTAAGGTGACTCTTTCAATTTATAAGCACCAAATAGGGCAGAGGTGGGGAATCAGTGCCCATTCAGACATGGATTTCAACGCTAACACCATATTCAGCAGCGAGGGCTGGATGGCAACTTGTAGAACTGGGAATCCAGAAAGATTTTGCCTTTAAGGTAGATCAGTTTTTGTCCTTCACACACTAGAGTTTTTCCCTTTATACACAGGCAGATATGAATGCAACAAGTAGTTTAATCAACTTATATAGTTACAATACCGATGAATATAAATGGCTTGCAGCTATCATTTTGTCATGGTTACAAAAATAGAATCAGTTTTTTTTTTAAAAATCCCTGAAACTTCCAGCAAGTGAAGAATTGGTCCCCATAATAGCTGCACAGATTTATGTTCTTTCTCAGGATGTAGCCATCTATGGGTACATATTAACTTTCTATTCCTGACACCTACGTAGAGGTCTGAAGCCCTGTGCCTGAAAATTGATACCTAAGCTTAACCAATTATAAGAAAAATGAAGAAAAATGTCTGAGACCAAACTAGCTGTAACTAAGGAAACTGGATTCATTATTTCTGGGAAGTCGTGTGAACACCATTTTCTATCACTCCACAGACATCTTTCTGGTATCTAACAGTCTTCTCATACTCAATCACCATCGAACCTCTTATGTCTTTGCTAGTACAGAAGCAGACCAGAAAAAGAAAGACTAGAACTTGTACCACCTCTACAATTAGTCTCCAAAGTGCCTTACCTTTATTTTAAAAAGAAATTCAAGGATCACATTATTTTTTAAAAATGCTAAATATTTGACTGAGGCTTGCATAGGAGGAAGGAGATGTTTGCCCGCCACTGATGTTTTGTTTATTTATTTTGTTTATTTAATTTTATCCCACCTTTATAAATAACTCAAGGCAACAAACATACCCAACACACCTTCTTGCTCCTATTTTCCCCAAAACAACAACCCTGTAAGGGGGATTGGACTCAGGGGTGGGTTCTGGATCCTTTTGCTGCCGGTTCGCTCAGGGTCGCGCTGTGCGTGCCTGCAGCAATCAAAAAATAGCTGCTGCGCATGCGCAGAAGCAAAATCCAAGATGGCGGCGTCCACGGAGACACCAACAGAACTCCGTGACGTCATCGCCGAGTTACTAACAGTTCTAAAGAACCGGATAGAACCAGTAAGAACCCACCTCTGATTGGGCTGAGAGAGAATGATTGGCTCGAAGTCACCCAATTGGCTTTCATGCCTGAGGCAAGACTAGAACTCACAGTCTCCTGGCTTCTACCTAGTGCCTTAACTATTAGACCAATACTAAGCACTACAAAATTACATGTTTGTACACAAAATTTAACACATTCCAGTGTTATGCAGCCTTGAATTCTTTTTCTGCTGGTGAAAGGGAAATCTATTCTTTGCAGGAAGATGCATACAGTACCCAAGCTACCGAGTGATCCTGCACATTTCTCAGGTAGTATAATAATACTTACAGAAGTCATCTGTTTTGCTCAGACACAGTATGTTCACAACACTTATTTCTGCTGAATCGATCTAAACTTTTTTAAAATGGGTGACATTTTTAAAATCAGGGATGGACCTTGAAATCCACCTTTTCTTTTTCACTATTAATTACAAAATGCTTTTCGTGGGAGAGAGGAGACCTGAATACAAATTAGACCTTGTTCGTTTTGTTTAAAGTAGCAATTCTAAGTGGGGAAAAAAGGCCCTTTTCATACAGGGTGGAGTACAGAATAACAGAGTTGTAAGGGACCTTGGAGATCTTCTAGTCCAGCGGTTCTCAACCTGTGGGGACCCTACACCATTTCAGACAAAACTACACTTTATTTTCATCAATAAATGCCTGCTTATATATTTGTGTGTATGCA